>JAECWR010000154.1:600000-885000 GCA_018150935.1 Drosophila pruinosa
AAGAAACCGAATACCAAAACATTTTAATTAAACCAATCATTAAAAATAACTTAATTGTCAATACAGAATTCGAAGAAATCCTTGAAAGCAAAGAAAATATGTACGGAATTATAAAAAATTGTAAAGATTATAATAATGTTAAGATATGCGATATGAATAATATTGTAACCCTTCGAAATAAAACATGTTTGCCTAGGCTCCTAAAAAGGGGAACAATCGCTGTGTGAGTTTAGCAATGCCGACCACGTCAAACAAATAGAAGAAATCAGCAGCGGTCTCGTGATGCTCAACAATTTCAATGGGACCGTGATTTTCCAGCAAAACAAATCAAAGAACCTGGTGGGTGCGTACCTTATCAACTTTTGGAACGAGTCAATATCAATTGACAACAGGATATTCAACAACATCGAAAATACAATGATAAAAACAGGAACTCCAATAATACAAATTACCCCAGAAGAAAGCAAGCGACTAGAAGTAATATCTCTACAAGCTCTGCAGGCCTTACACATCAACAACACCGAACAAATAGACAAGCTTTGCATTACAGCACATGGTGTCGGCGCCGTAACTATTGTGTGCATCGAGCTTATGATCATCGGTATGGTACATCTCTACAGGAAGAAGCAACAAAGAGTAATCCTACAAATGGCGCCTCCAACCCCAAAAAACAATTTACGAAAACCAAGAACGAAATCATCACTAAACATCATCGATATACCATTTTTTAAATAAGCGCTCGAGGACAAGCGCAAATTAAAGGGGGAGGAGTTAAGAATAAATTCTACAAAAGACAAAACAAATCAACAAGAACCTTACAACAACAAATCTGACGAGCGAGCGTCTCTTCGATTTCCGCCACGCTCGCCCAAAATTCTTTCACAACATTTCGGCAATAAGACAAAACTGCTGATCGAGCGTCTGCTTGGCTTCCGCCACGCTCGCTCCAATTGTAGCAATGCTCGCTACCAACGCTCTCAACGTCCCCCGCTTACCAACAACATTCACCTAACAGAACAAACCAGCTGATCAGGCTTCTGCTTCACGTCCGCCACGATTGCACCATACTCGCCAACAATATCCCCAACACTTTGGATTCTAGGAAAACATTGCAAGCAATGCAAGACCCTCCACTGCACCAAAAAGCCGGGCCTAAACACCGAAGGCGTCGCCACTGCCGCTGCGACTGCACTGCTACCTCACACAGCTTTCATAGGGACAAACCTAAAATTGTAAAGTTTAGTTTCAAACAATTTATAATCGGGAGCAGATCATTTCTGCTAATAAAAAATTAAAAATTAAAACATTTTGTGTTTTTATACCCGCCTACCCAAAGGGTAGAAGGGTATTATGGCTTTGTGCCGACCGAAAATGTATGTAACAGGCAGAAGGAAGCATCTCCGACCCCATAAAGTATATATATTCTTGTTCAGCGTCAACAGCCGAGACGATATAGCCATGTCCGTCTGTCCGTCCGTCCGTCTGTCCGTCTGTCCGTCCGTATGAACACCTAGATCTCAGAGACTATAAGAGATAGAGCAACAAATTTTTCGCGACAGTATGTCTTATTGTTGCACGCAGATCAAGTTTGTTTTTGATTTTGGCCACGCCCCCGCCCGCCCCCGTAAATCGAATAAAACCGAATTGCAAGCGTCGTTTTAAACCTAGAACGTTCAATTTTGGTACGCACAATACTAATCACCATCTTAATGATCTCTGCGAATTTGGTTACAATCGGATAAAAAACACAGAAGTTATTAAGATATTACTTTTATAAGGCGTTACCACGTGCAACTGCTAGTACTGCCTAGTTAGTTGCTATGACACTCCGCGACATAATAATGGTGTTCAATAAACCAACTAAAGTGCCGCCATGCTAATAATTTCGAACAAAGTACAAATTATTTTGGTATTTTTTAGTATATTTTTTTTAAGTATTTTTTCAGTATATTTTGAAAAATATAATATTTGGATGGTAAAATTGGGTGGCGGGTTTCTCACAGTCGAGCAAACTCGACTGTAGCTTTCTTACTTGTTATTTTTTTCATTAACAAACCTATGGTTCATTAATTTACATACATGAAGCATGCAACGAAGGACAGAAAAGAACAACTTGAGAAGTCAAAGAGAATCAAAACAAAATGGGTGATATTTACAAACAGTATACTCTTTCTTAGTTTTTATTGCCAGAACAATACATACATACATATATGGCAACAAGGAAGAGTATAAACTATTCAACTATCCAAATGAGGCATTCAGAAATCACAAATATGAAACGCTGGGTAATGCATATATACGTGCCATATACGTGTCATATACATGCATTTACCAACACATACATGCATATGAAATATTCTAAAATCAAAACAGCTAAAATTTGAAACGCTGGGCAATGCTTGTGCCTTTGAATGTGTTGGTGAATACACATACACATGTACATATAAGGCAAAATGCAAATGTGTTGAGCTGTAGGCAAATTTTGTGTATTCGATTGCTTTAATTTTGATATTTTCAAGTCGCATTAGGATATTTGGGCGACTTCTTTGCCACTCACACCAATTGTTTTTGTTATTTTAGTTTCTTGTCGGCTGCAGAGCGCTATTGTCGTACGCTTCGTGTTGCCTCCCTCCCCTTGCCCATGTTCTTTTTAACATAGTTTGACAGATATGATTGTCTTTTTGACATGACGTAATTTGTGCTGCTGCTGGTGGTGCTGCACTTGTTAAGTCGTTGTTGTTTTATTTCGGTGGCTTGCGCCGATTATATATTTGAATATTTTGACATAACTTGATATTATTAGCAAATAATTAGTATGGACATATTATATTTAAATTTCAACATATTTTATTACGAGTTATTATATATAAACATATATATATTTACATATATAAACTCGCAATAAAATATGCTGAAATTTAAATATAATATGTCTATACTAATTAATTGATTATAATGACACAATATTCAATACAATACAATACAAGATCGACAGGTGCAGTCGCCACACGCCAGCAAAAGTAAACAAGTAAGAAAGCTACAGTCGAGTTTGCTCGACTGTGAGATACCCGCCACCCAATTTTACCATCAAAATATTATATTTATATAACAGTATAAAAATATACTGAAAAAATACTAAAAAATATACTAAAAATACCAAAATAATATATCAAAATTTTCTTTGTTCGAAGTTATTAGCTTGGCGGCACTTTAGTTGGCTTATTGAACACCATTATTATGTCGCGGAGTGTCATAGCAACTAGCTAGGCAGCACTAGCAGTTGCACGTGGTAACGCCTTATAAAAGTAATATCTTAATAACTTCTGTGTTTTTTATCCGATTGTAACCAAATTCGCAGAGATCATTAAGATGGTGATTAGTATTGTCCGTACCAAAATTGAACGTTCTAGGTTTAAAACGACGCTTGCAATTCGGTTTTATTCGATTTACGGAGGCGGGAGGGGGCGTGGCCAAAATCAAAAACAAACTTGATCTGCGTGCAACAATAAGACATACTGTCGCGAAAAATTTGTTGCTCTATCTCTTATAGTCTCTGAGATCTAGGTGTTCATACGGACGGACAGACGGACAGACGGACGGACGGACAGACGGACATGGCTATATCGTCTCGGCTGTTGACGCTGATCAAGAATATATATACTTTATGGGGTCGGAGATGCTTACTTCTGCCTGTTACATACATTTTCGGTCGGCACAAAGCCATAATACCCTTCTACCCTTTGGGTAGGCGGGTATAAAAATCAACTCAACAAAATCACTACCAGCAGCAGAACACAATTCGTCACAATACGATGTCGATGAAAACAATGGTAAGGGGAGGGAGGACACAAGACAAGAAACCAAAATAAGAACAACAATTGGTGCTAGCTGCAATCGAATACACAAAATTTGTCTACAGCTCAACACATTTGCATTTTGCCTTATACATATATGAATTCACCAACATATTCAATGACCAGCAGCAGTATAAGACAATCAGCAAACGTTTAGACGTTCGAATGCAACCGCTAACGGACTGAACGCAACCGAATTTTCTGGCACATTTTTGCTCGAGCCAACGTGCAACTAAAGTGTGCTCCAAGCTATGACTATACTGAAAAGAGTGTGTGCGTTTACGCTTGTATGAAATGGTATATCTACGTATTGTATGGTTAGTGGCATTGTGTACATATACATATGGCAAAATGCAACTGTGTTGAGCTGTAGGCAAATTTTGAGTATTCGATTGCTTTAATTTTAATATTTTCGAGTCTCATTAGGATATTTAGCGACTTATTTGCAGCTAGTAGCAATTGTTGTGGCTATTATGGAATATTTTTGGCTGCGATTTTTTTTATTGACATGATGTCTTATATTCTGCTCCTGGTGGTGGTTTTGTTGAGTTGGCGTGTGCCAACTGCACCTGTCGATCTTTTATGAATATTGTATTATTATTATTATCAATTAATTAATATAGACATATTATATTTAAATTTCTGCATATTTTACTTCGAGTTAACAAATGTACATTAAATTCCTATTTTAAGATATTACAATTACATTTAAATTTTTATTCCTTTCAGCCTACTCTAAATAAATAAATATTTAAATGTTTATATAAATATACCATGTAATTCTGCATTTGTTGCATAAATTCTATACATATGTACATAGATTTGTATATATACTGTGTATGTGCAATATGTGTTTATATTAATATATTTTGTATGATAATTTAAAGGCAACATACATATGTTATGAACATGTTCGTTTTTAAAAGTGTATATACATATATAAATTCGCAATAAAATATGCTGAAACTTAAATATAATTTCTCTATACTAATTAATTGATAATAATAACAATATTCATGCAAGATCGATAGGTGCAGTCGGCATACGCCAGCAAAAGTGAAAAAAACAAAATCACCAACAGCATCAGAACATAAGAGGTCCCACTAGTCAAACGATGCCGAAGAAAACAAGAGTAAGGGGAGGGCAGAAGACAGGAAATCAAAATAACAACAATTGGTGCTAGCTGCAAATTGAATACACAAAATTTGCCTATAGCTTAACACACTTACATTTTGCCTTTTACATATGTATATTCACAAACGCATTCAAACACGCAAGTAGTAGTACACCCATGCCTTCATATGTCTTGTCAGTACAAGTCTGTCAGCAAACGTTTTGAACGCAGCCGAATTTTCAAGCACAATTTCGCACGAGCTCGAGCCAATATGCAACTAACGTGCGTCCAAATCTCTGAGAATACAGAAAAAGTGTGGCATGAACTCTTGTAGCGGATGCCATATCCCATAGATGATGCCAAAGTGATATAACATTTCTTTTTAGGGTTGATGTTTTCTCTTCTTTTCCTGACATTTTAATGCAGCAGTTTAGAAAAAAAAATCTTAAATATTTTTTTAATGAAGGTAGAATATAGACTGACTATAAGATTCTCCTTAACTTTAACGTTATTATCTATTGTTTTGCGTTTAAAACAGAGTTTCACGAGTGTGTTAGTTGCCTGAAGTCAGCTGATGCACAGAGATGCATACGCATTAGAGGTCTGCATGAATACAGTCAAAGCAGCGTTTGGTACTCTCACTCAAAGTTCTGACTGACTGAGTGAGACATGGAGTAAAACGGATTTGGCAAATGTGGTGCAGGCATGAGTAGAAAATTTATCATATCAAAACGGCGAAGCAATGCACGAATGAGTTGCGCGACCGAGTACTCGGTTAGTTGTGCGCCATCAAAT
Source organism: Drosophila pruinosa (assembly GCA_018150935.1). Lineage (NCBI taxonomy): Eukaryota > Metazoa > Arthropoda > Insecta > Diptera > Drosophilidae > Drosophila > Drosophila pruinosa. Next base: position 605,764 of record JAECWR010000154.1, read on the forward strand.
TTATTGCGTGTTTGTTTTTTCGTTTTCGTTTTGGTTTTACTTTTCAATGCAAGACATAGAAAAATAGAAAGACATGGATTTATTATTATATATAAGTATGTAGTTTATTTATTTTATTTTTTAATGGCTGAATGCAGAAACATAATTTTGTTTATAATATCTGCATTGTTAGCAATAGTACGTTTTTCAGCAATTAAATTTCTAGCATCTGAAAATGCTCTTTCAGATGCCGAGCTGCTTGCAGGAATACAACAAATTGTGCAGCTAGTTTTGTATAATAATGGGAAAATATTTTTGTTTATATGCCACCATTCAAGGCAATTAAAAAAAAAAAAAAATTAAAAATAAAAATATTAATATAACGTTTTTTGCTGCTCTGCTACTTCTGCTCTGCAAGCAATGAACGACGAGAATGCCAAAATTTTATCCGAGTACTCGCAACACTTACTCTGAATTTACTCATTTTATCAATTACGCATTGGTTTGATTTTCACTCATTTCGCATACAACGAAAACAACATTTACCAATGCGCAATTTACTTTTTTGAAACCGTTTCGGCACGCCGAATTCCGACTCAGGCTTGTGGTACTCAAATAGCCGAAAATTTTGAATGTACTCATGCAGACCTCTAATACGCATACTCCTCGATCGCCAAAATAGTTACAAAATAATTTAAAAGGCAAAAATCTATATTGTGTAGTCGTGTAAGAAAGCGATATTCATGGTGTTAAAAGATGATACGAACCGAATTTCAAGTTAGACCGAGTTCGTGTTAAGCGAGGGCCAAGTGTACCAGCTTCCTCTCACTTGGAATAAATCTATATGATTGTAAAGTCCGTGTTTTAAACGAACGCGTCTTCCTCTAGTACCAATTAAGTCTACGGAGAATTTGAATATAGTTATACTAATTCTAGCAATTACTGTTTTTCCTACCCATTAACTTCTCTTTCTAAATCATCAAAATTATAGCAATTGCTAAACAATTTTAAAATTAACAATATATCTCTACTAACGACAACATTGTTTCCCATACAATCGTCAGGTACTAAAGGAATCAAAATTAGTACGTAATTTCCATCGATTATGACATTACTTTCGATTTGTATCATACTGGTAGTACTGGAGATAGACTGTTATAGTATAATTGGTTAACTCTCGCCATGTATCAGCATGCTAAATTTAGTCTACTTTCCGTTTTTTTTCGTGATCCATTACTTGTCAGACTGCTAGGACAGTTCGTGGCCTGGTTCTTGGCATCGGTCAACAACGACAACATTTTTAACTTTTCAAACTCTGCAATCGGCTTTTTTATGGCCCGGTTTTCCATAGAAATAGCATTTGATCTCCGCTTAGCTTCAAGTTCCCAATATGGTGCAAATGAATGTTCTCTTAATGCAGAAAAATTTGCAGCGGACTGTAGGTCTCGTTTGTTGTTCTTATTGGCTGTGTGCAACTCGCTGAAGACACTGATTGAAATTAGCCATGTGACCGAGAACAACTGCGATAGAACTTTGTTCCGGAGTCTGCGGCTCGTATACATACGTAAGCTTTCGTCGCTAAATAGAGAAGCCACAAAATTGTCGCGGACGGTGTCTTAGGTGTCTCAAAAGCGTACTCCCAGTCAATTTTTTTTTGCTTTAAATTATGTTAATTGTAGCGGTCCACTAAGTGTTGTCTCCACCAGCGGTGTCTGGATTGAACTTTGGCAGGTACACCTCACTTCTCTGGTGTGACTCGTCATTGTTTTGCAATGCTTTCAAAAAAGTGCAGGAAGTCTCAGCGTTCCTTGTGCGTGTGTCGCAGTTCAGTTCGCTAAACAGAAAGACCGCGTTCTTTTCTCAACACTATACTTGTCCCTTTACATACACGCGCTGGGCCACCCTAACAACTCCCAATGCTGTCGTCCCATTTTTAAGTGCTGTAAACTATCGACAACTTTAGACTTTTGGAGCATTAACCCAATTCGCCCTCCAATATTGAGCGCGTATTTCTTGTAAACAAAATCGCTTCGACATATACATAGCAATTATTCTCTACTTATTTTAAATCATTTACAAAATGCTTTTGAACCTAAAATCAAAAATATAAATGTGAGTATACTGAATGTTAGAACTAACCACACAATCTTCTCTGTATTCTTACACACTTTTCTCTGTATTCTGCCAGATTAGGACACACATTAGTTGCATGTTGGTTCGAGCAAAACTGTGCCTGAAAATTCGGTTGCGTTCAGTCCTTTAGCGGTTGTATTCGAACGTCAAAGCGTTTGCTGCCTGTTTTGTACTACTGCTTGCGTCTTTGAATTTCTTGGTGAATACACACATGTATATAGCAAAATGCAAGTGTGTTGAGCTGTAGGCAAATTTTGTGTATTCGATTTGCAGCTAGCCTCAATTGATGTTATAATTTTCGTTCTTGTCTTCAGGCGAGCCTTATTGCCGTATGCTTCGACTTTGTTTGTCTGCCCTCCCCTTACCATTGTTTTCTTCAGCATCGTTTGACTGCTGTGATTATTTTGTTGACGTTACGTCATGTGTTCTGCTGCTGGTGGTGATATTGTTGAGTTGTGTTTCTACATTTGCTGGACGACTGCACCTATCGATCTCGTATGAATATTGTTATTATTTTCAATTAATTAGTATTGAGAAAATATATTTAAATTTCATCATATTTAATTGCGAGTCTATATATGTATAGACACATATTACAGTTTTATAAAGAGCAACAAATGTTTTATTGTTGCAAAGTATGCTCTCTGTAGAATCAACTGAAAGAGGAATTGAAAAGCTAATTTCTCTTATATCAACAAGTAAGAAAGCTTCTGTCGAGCTTGCTCAACCGTGAAATACCCGCTACCCATTTTTACTGAATGGAAGAATAAATTAGAGCGACCATCGAAATATTATATTTATAAAAAAAAATCTGGAAAATAAACTAAAGCTATGGCTCGCCTTTACTGGCGCGCGAGCAGTCAGAACTCTGACTATAAAAAACGTGATAAATCAATGTTTAAAATTAAAAAGTATAGAATAAAAAAAAAATATAAAAAAAAATAAATAAAAATGAAAAAGTGAAGAAGTGCTAACGACAGTAACAATGGTGACAATGAACATTAAAATAATAAGAAAGACTACCCGCCGCAGCGATAATGGCGCCTTCGTCCAGAAGCAGATCACATTATGTGCTTGCGCAAAAGTGTCTACATGGAAAAATATAAAAAGAAAACCCTATGTAACGACGCACACTTGTTGTAGCTTATTCGCGAGTGCAATGTTCGTAGAGGGAAACGCCAAATGAAATACAAATTATAAAAAGAAAACCCTATGTAACGACCTTCTGCGGCGATTTGCCTACACTTTTTGTAGTTTATTCGCGACTGCAATGTTCTTAGAGGGAAACGCCAAATGAAATAAAAATTAAAAAAAGAAAATCTTATGTAACGACCCACTGCGGCAATTCGCATACACTTGTTGTAGCTAATTCGCGAGTGCAATGTTCATAGAAGGAAAAGCCAAGAAAACAACTAATACAATAAGTAAATAAATTGTGATTAAAGTGTGTGGTAATCTGCTGGATAGGCTGAGTGGTGTGGAGGCACCCGAAGAAGCTGAAGAAGAAGCAACGGTACCTTAGTAGGCTAACGCCAAAAACGAAAAATACGGACCACCGTGCCCAGGTGCTATGTTCAATCGGTCGTTAAGTTGTTACCACTGTCGACATGAAATTTACTGAATTTATTTACAAACTAAAGTATAAAATTTTTCTTCTTTCCCCTCAGAAAATAAGGAACGCTTAACACATCTACATCCAACAACACAACAACGTTATTTGTAAAGGGTGAGTGAAACGTTATTGCTTCCAACCTTGCTTATCGCTATTCGCTATTTTGTCAAGTTAAAAGTTTAAATAATCATAAACAATAAATCTTGGTTCATCTGTTATTATCTTGTCTGTCTTGCTTCTTGCTTAAGATTCATTCCGTCTTAATTTACTTCCGCTGTCCGCCGTAACTAAAATGGAGGAAATTAAAGAAACTTTAATAGCATTCCTTACCCAGGTGACCGGGGTCAAGGACCAGGTGTCCGGGATTAAGGAAGATATGAAGAAATTGAATAGTAGAATGAACACTATAGAAACTGAGAACGTAGCCCGTAACCCGGTGGTTACCCCACAGGTGCCTTTAACGCGCGCTCGCAACGAGTTCGAGTTAAAGGAAACCTTTACGCTCCCAGACTGTGTAAAGAGCTTCAAACATTCGAAGGTCAGGCTGAGAGATTTGTTTCTTGGATGAACCGAGCACAGGCTATTCTAGATGACTATGAGGATATCAAGGGGAGCAATAGTCTGCCACATTAGGCAAAAGGTAAGAGGCGAGGCTGAAGAAGCTCTCGACTCTTATGGGATACCGGACGACGACTGGCAGGGGATTAAGAGAGTTCTGGCTATGCATTACGCAGATAAACGCGACGTGCGAACGCTAGAATATCAGATGGTTTTACTAAACCAAGGTGGTAGAACCCTTGAAGAATTTTTTTTGGAGGTAAATAAACACCTCTTTTTAATCCTCAACGGATTAGAGAGTCAGAGTCATGTCTGAACATTCCTCAGAGAAGACCCTCAAAATCTTTATTCGAGGAGTCGGTAATGATGCGGCCAGACTATTGGTGATGCGTAGACCGAAGGACCTACTGGAAGTATATTTCTTCTCTAAAGAACTACAAGTAGGTGCTCCGAGGGGAAGTTTTTTTGTCCAGTCTCACCACCAAACTTTACACAGAATACCCGATTTTACCGGACGGCGGGTTCCCTCATTTCACTTCTTCCTATCGAGGGAACGTTAGACCTTTTTTAGGTTCTGGCTATGGTGGCCCTCAAAACTACAACCGTTTCCAGAGCTCAAGACCTGCCATTAAGATGGAATCAAACCGGTCTGGGCAGTCACACCGTTCTGGATACGGGGCCCCATAGAACGAGAGTTCTGGGTCAAAAAGAACGTCATCCGAATACCAAAATCCATTGGATGGGATTATAGAGGACGACACTCTCAAAGACTTAAAATCTCTAGTTGACAAGAAAAACAACTGTCTCACAATATCCCTCGGGATACAGATCCCACTTCTTGCCAAAAGGTCCCTTGACGTAAACTCTCGGCTGGATTCCACACATCCAGACGAGGTGAGACAAACCTTACAAGCATTAATCGACGAATACTTGGACCTATTCGACCCTTTGTCGCCGGGTGAAGCCGTCGATACTAGCGTGAGGGCTGAAATCCGCACGAACACTTTAGACCCGATTTACCCTAAAAGCTACCCTTACCCAGCTAATATGCGGTCTGAAGTGGATAGGCAGATTGGAGAACTCCTTAGTGAAGGTATTATTCGTCCAAAAGTCCATATAATTCTCCGGTCTGGATAGTGCCAAAGAAAGCAAAACCCGATGGCGAGAAACAATGGCGCCTAATCATTGGTTTCAAACGTTTAAACGCAGTCACTATTTCTGACACCTATCCTATTCCGGATATAAATTCCACGTTGGCAAGTCTTGGCGGAGCCATCCGATACCGCGAAAACGGCATTCTCCACCCTAAACGGGAAATATGAGTTCCTTCGCCTCCCTTTCGGGCTGAAAAATGCCCCATCCATCTTCCAAAGGATGATCGATGATGTTCTTCGGGAACACATCGGAAAAATATGCTACGTATACATTGACGACATTATCGCCTTTAGTAATGATTACGATAGCCTCTGGACTAACCTTCGTCTTTGAGAGCCTGAAAAAGGCCAGATTTCAAGTACATAAATCTAGCCAAGACCCAATTCTTGTGAACCCAGGTCGAATTCCTCTGGTACATCGTCAGTCATGACGGTATCAGAGCGAACAAGAAAAAGGTGGAGGCTATATCCAAAATGAAACCTCCTACGAATGTCAAGGAACTAAAGAGCTTCCTTGCCATGACATCTTACTACAGGAAGTTTATTCCCGATTAAGCCAAAATCGCCAAGCCTTTAATTAATTTGACCCGCGGGGAATCCGCTCGCGTTAAAGTGAATCAATCTAAGAAAGTCCCGGCCGAACTTGACGACCAAGCCCTACAAGCTTTCAATGGTTTGAAAACCATCGTATCCTCTTCCGAAGTACTTACTTTTCCAGACTTCAGCAAGCCATTCCATTTGACCACTGATGCGTCTAATTATGCTCTTGGGGCTGTATTGTCTCAAGACATTGAGGGCAGGGATCGACCTATCACTTACATCTCGCAGACCCTGTCCAAGACCGAGGAAAACTATGCCACTATAGAGAAGGAAATGCTTGCTATAGTCTGGGCATTAGACAAGCTCAGGTCGTATTTGTACGGCGCTGCGTCAGTCAAGGTGTATACAGATCACCAACCTTTGACCCATGCGCTAGAGAGTAGGAATTTCAATGCCAAACTTAAACGTTGGAAGGCAAGAATAGAGGAGTACAACTGTGTGCTCATCTAAAAGCCTCGAAAATCTAACGTAGTTGCTGACGCCCTGTCTCGAATCATTACTTCGATTCCCGTGAATCAATACTTCGATTGGTGTCGTTTGGATGTTGCCTCAGCCTCGGAAGGAGACTCCACCGTGCATAGTTCGGATGAAGACTCGTCTCACTTGCTCCCTCACGTGGAAGCTCCCATTAACGCTTACCGCAACCAACTAGTTTTTGACCCCGAACGGACGGAATATTTGTGTGAACAACCCCATAGGGGTTTCGGACGCCATCTTATTCTCGTTGGGGTCGGCCTTCTATCTCATTAAGTCGTTACCCTGGGAAGGTACCTCAAGCCTTTGTTGATCAACAGGGTCAAAATCCCCGAAATCTATGTGTCATCGTTTCAATGCCTATGCTTAGAGAATTTTGCCGCGATCAAAATTCGAATAACGCAAAGGCTGGTGACAGATCTGTCAGATCCCGAAGAGACCTGCGAAGTTATAGAAAAATAATATCGCAGAGCTTATAGGGGCGCCAAGGAGGTGCGCTTACAGCTTCTGGAGGAATACTATTTTCTTCAGATGGCCAGCACTATCCGCAAGCAAATTTCGTCGTGCGAGTGCTGTAAGCTCTATAAATACGAGAGACACCCCAATAAACTTCTTCAACCGACACCTATCCCAAGGTACCCATGTGAAATTCTTCACATTGATATTTTCACTTTGAAGAAGAAGCTCTACTTGAGCTGTATAGACAAATTCATCAAGTTTGCCAAGATCTTCCCGATAGAATCGAAATCTTCGATTCATCTGCGGTAAAGACTAGTAGCGGTACAGTTTACTTTACCGTTCCAAAAGTATTAGTCTCCGACATCGAGCGAGGCCTTCTGTGCCCGACGGTGTTGAACTATTTCCGTAGTTAGGCATCGGACTTTATTATACAACGACCCAGAAAAGTGAAGTCATTGGCCAAATCGAGAGGTTTCACTCTACCTTCCTAAAGATTTACCGGTGCCTGAAATGCGAACAGCCTGGCTTCAAAACCAATGAATTAGTTCCCATAGCAGTGGACAGATATAACAACTCTGTTCACTCGGTGTCTAACAATAAGCCAGCGGATATATTTTTTGACCGCTCGGTACGTATCAACTATCAGGGTTTGACTAATTTCAGGACGCAAGTTCTGGAAGATATTAGAGTGTTAATAGAATATAGACAAGAGCTCGCGAACGCGGCTCATAACAAAACCAGGTCCGACCCTATTTCGTACAACCAGGGTGACAAGATATTTGTCGCTAACAAGAAAATTAAGACAAAAGAGAAACGACATTTTAGGGCTGAGGAAGTTGCCGAACACCGGAATGTAACGGTTAAAATCAAGACAGGCAAAATTTTTCATAAATCTGACTTGTGAAACTAAAGCGAAGGCATTGGATTGTTTGAGTGCATTTCACAAACCTTACTTCCAAACAGATCGAATAAAATATTGTAACACACGCTTACAAAACCACCATCTATCCCTAAGAATAACATTTCCTAATATGCACACATACACAAAACACTCTCACACGCAAACTCCCAATATTTACATATCTTCAGAATCCATACTCTTAATCTAGTATTAGTACATACCCCTTCAAATAAACAATGTTACTCATAAGCTACGTTCTTTAAACGATTTTACAAGCGTCATTTTCGCCCACATGGTGGGAGCCGCTGGCATCTTCAAGTATGTGGTTCCGCTTGTCCCGCTACAGGAAGGCACAATCTGGCGTGTCAACGGTCAATTCAAGCTAGCACACGTAATTGACTTGGGAAGACTCGAGTCGCTGATCCAGGAGGTACAACGCGAGACGGCGTTGGAGCGTTGGTAACGCACTACCTAAAAGAGTCGCAGGACTGCTTGTCAAGGCTAAAGAGTACGCCGCGCGGCGATGGAGATGTACACACGGCGACGACCCTGCTGCACAAGGCTCTGATCATCAATAGCCAGGTCGGCGAGCTGACCCAAGCATGTCAGTTTGCTAAATCAGGGATCGTTAACTCTCGTTTGCGTGACCACGAGGAGGAGTTTTCCCGCCCGTCCGTGTTGACGAATAGAACGTCGCTTTTATACATTCTGGCAATGCCTAAGGTTGCCCCCAAGGACTACCTGCTTCTTCTCCTCCCGGCAACCCTTGAGGGGAGAGAAGCCATGATCAAGCATGACAAGGTAGCTGTAACCTCCAAGGAAATCTACGCCATGGTGGACGTTTGCTGGAACTTACATAGGCCAGGATAACTTACACGAACTATTCGTCGTGTCACGCTATGGTCATGCAGGCAATACTTACTACGGTCACCGCCACGGGCTACGCGCCTTCACTTCTCTACGTGAACGACTTCAACATGGAAAACCTGAGGAGACTCTCCGGGATGTCCGAGAAGGTTTCCATTTCGTTCCTGGTGGAGGCTTTGGTTGCTTTGGCTGTCGGATTGGCCCCCTACACCCTATGGAGGAAGCTACATCGACCAAGGGTATCCCGGTCGTGCGAGACTGTGTACCAAGCCTTGAAATGCAAGATGCTGGCGGGGGACCTAAAGCCCTATAATCTGCGGGACGCAGATCTTTGAGGAGGGAGGAGTTATGAACCCTTACCATGTATCTTCCCCCCCTCTCTCAACCGTCGCTTTTGCACACGCTCTTTGCGTTGCGTCACTTGACATCAACGACGCTCAGCGGATAGCCACCTCAAAAACGCTGACTTTAACCCCCCGCCTCTTGTCCACCGAGCACGTCGCAGCTACGACAGCTACATCAACGACGCTCAGCGATCACGCTGACTGCAATTTTCTGCATCTGCAAACGACACTTTGTTGCTAAGAACAACATCTTCTTCTTGCATCGTCAGCTAATGCTGCCCTTAGCCACTGGAGCCGGAGCTCTGGTGAGAGACAGCGACAACTCAAGTGGCAGTCTTTGGCCATCACCGAATCGCAACGGAGTCGAATCCCTCTTTGTAAATCAACAAGTAACTTTATGAATATTTGAATAAACAAAATTTTAACGTTAAATCAAAAGCTGACAACTTTTCTTCTTGGAGCTTCCCTCTTCTTGTCCAGCAGCATGTTCCCGATCTTAACTAGGTGAGCTATTCGGCGACGAGAGCTGAACAAACTATAGGCGAGCTATGGCTCGCCTTAGCTTATATTTATGTATTTATGTATTTATGTATTTATGTATTTATGTATTTATGAACACACTATACCCTCTCGATACAATATACATAAATTTATCAGTTTACTAAACATAAATGTAATTTGCCACAGAACACTTGAGGCGCGATCGAAATGTAGATGCTCTCAAAACTAAATATAGTGACGTTAATGTCCACCCAAAAACCAAATATATCAGCTTACTAAACATAAATGTACTTTTCCACAGAACACTTGAAGCGCGATCGAAACGCATCTGGGTTCTTATATACAAATCCATTCTGGCTTCTTATATACAAATCCATTCTGTCTTCTTATATACCAATCCATTCTGGCTTTTTATCTACAAATCCATTCTGGCTTCCTATATAAAAACCCAAGCTAGCATAAGGTAGTCCTTCAGTCTTACAGTCGATTTGAATCGGGACACATTTTAATAAAAGTTTGAATAAAGTTTTTAATACCGAAAATTTTATGTTTTATTTTCCTGATGTAAAATAAAGACTTAAATGGTGCAGCCCGTAGGATTATTAAGTGACAATTGTGGTGACCTCTAATAATTATTCCGCGAAACGAACTCATCGTAAACTGATCGGACACAAATTACTATACTGCAAAACCTAAGTAAACATTAATAACAAAGTGCAGAAATTGCTATACGCATAACAAATAATTTTTGTGCTAAAATTATTGTACACAACAAAAAGTGCGCTAAATTCGCTACATGCAACAAAACGTGTGCTAAAATTGCTATGCTGCAAAAACTACCCGGAAAAAATATATTAAAGTGCTATAAGCATTAACTTTACATTCTACGCGTAAAACAATATTTTTTTCAACATGTCCTGCTTTCGCCGGACACATTCAAAGTCCTTCTATACTCTTTGAATATAATCGAACGATTTAATGGAGACAGAGGCTTGGCTCCTTTCTTGAACTAAGTGGAGCACATCCTGCAAGTTTACCCTACCACAGACATACTGCAGAAAAACAGGATATTCCAAAATATCCGAGACCTAATAACAGGAGAGGCACAGATGGTAGTAAATCGCCATCAACCAAATACTTGGATTGCTCTTCGCCAACTATTGATCGAGAACTACAATTCATGCACCCCATTGCCAACACTCATTAACCGTATCACAAAGGCTCAGTATAGAGGATCGATCCGTAAGCTTATAGAATATTTAAAAAATATATCATATGAAATTAGTGATAAGCTAACGTTAGAAGATATAAATGCAAACACTTTGATTTACACAGAACTAATGAACTCTAGTATAGAAACCGTCATAATGGATCAGTTACCCATCGAATTATTATTAAGATTAAAAAATACTGATATAAGTACACATTTGGGTTTAGAAAAAGCAGCAAAACAAAAAGGACTTTATAATCTAAATACAAATAATAAACGTTATAAAGCTAATTCAAGAACTCAAAAAGGTCCATCAACAAATAACAATCCCGTTCCTAAAACAAGTTCTGATACTAACACACAAAAAACACAAGCGACGCAGAATAATATAAATCAACATTCACAAGTAAATAAAGCTCAAACGGGTCAGAACCCAAAGTCCCAATATAAAAAACCACATAAATATGACCAAAAAAGGCCATTAGATAATGTTAGTCTGCAATCCAATACACCAATGGATACCGCAGAAAGCTATGCAAACTACGATTCAGATTTTCAGGAGTCGACCTTCAACAAAAAACATGAACCGTCGTAATAACCATAAAAATAGCAGGAAAAATTTATATTTGTCCAATCGATTCAGGTAAGAGTATAAATTTTATGAAGTTTTTTTTGGGTCATAAAACATTTTTAAAAAAAAAACAAATATAAAAACCATATATTGGAAAATTGTAAATTTATTTAATTACCAACCATTTTTTGTATGTAACTTCTCGGATCAATATGATATATTGATAGGTAACCCTACTTTGATAGATTGTCAAGCGAAAATTCACTCTCAGTCAAAAACTGTTACTTGAAATGGAATTTCCTTCAAAACGATAGAAGAAATCCCAATATATTATGACGAAGTCTTAATACAAGAAAATATTCAGGAGTACATATGCAATGATAATTCAGGAAATGACATCAGGGATTCTCAATGAAGAAGAGAATTCTGATCTTCATGAAATTATCAAAGAATTTGAATCGCTCAAATTTAATGATACTAAATCTCTAACCAGTACTTTCAAAATTAAACACTAAAAAACCTACAACTGAAGAGGCAGTATATAAAAACCCTATTTTTTGTCACATTCAGTGGCAATGTTTATATTAGCCTCTTGAAGGCATAAACATAGTTCAAGTGACATGAAATAAGACCACACAAATATGCATGGGAACCTAACTTTCCCAAAAGTGCAGTGTCGGCATGTTTGACCATGCCGATCACGCCATCTGTGTGTGCGCGTCTCTCTCAACACATTATCTTTAAGATATCAAATTTATATGTGACCAAGAGTGACGTCTCTGCCAACTGCGATGCTGCCGGCAGAAGACGCCTTCGTCTTGGGTATATAAACCCTCTGTAAGTAGAATTAAGATTCATAAATGATCAAGTGCTGAACGGACCGTGACAGCTTCATTTCGACCAATGAAATGAAATTAAGTGAAAAGCTGTCTAAAATACATAATATATAATGAAAATGAACAAAAATTAATACTTAAATTAAACTTGTGATGAAAGTGATGAAAATGAACGAAAACTAAATGGAACAGAATAATAATAATAAAGTGAATCCAAATTTTGAAAGCGACCTAGAAGAGGCGCTGGATATAATACCACAAGAAGATTGGATATATATTGGAGAGATCGTTTTTGAGGAAAAATTGAAAAGCGACCTAAGAGAGGCGCTAAACAACCTAATAGACGTGATGGATACAGAAATACTACAGAAATTAATTGAGTTAATAAACCAACTCTGTTAAAAGTATCAAAAACAATATACAACAAATAAAAGCAGAAGTGTGGGAGGCAAACCGCCGCCTACGCCTACGAGGGAAATCAATTGGAAGACACTAAGTGTGGTAGGCAATCCGCTCAGTACACCAACGCTGGAATAGATAAACAAGAAAAACAACAAACTGGAGGATACTGCACCTGTTGTGCAAAGGGATCCACCAAGCCTACAAGAGGCTTTGGAGGTCAATCCCAACGAAGGACCTCGGCCACTTACAATAGCTGAGTACCGGACACGACAACAACCACCGAAGAAGAATAAGAAAAAGAGAGGAGGAAAAAGGATTCGCATGTTGCAGGAGCGTAAACTAGCAAAGGATCTAGTACGCACTGCAACCAACGAGGGAGAAAAACTCATACATCAACAAAAACAGGAAGAGCTGGAAAAACAACTTCGCTGTGCGAAGCCAGCCTAGGGGTCACCTGTTACATAATGCTCATTATGTCGTTGTTTTTTATAAATGTATACGACTTTCCATCAGCTTACTATTTGTTTATAAAGTTATTTACTTGTGTTTTTCTACAACTTATTTCTGTCGCTCGATCCTTTTATTTTTGCATAAACTTTTATGCTATCTTTACTTGATTGTGTAATCGGGAATGTTTAATAATTTTTAGATGCTTATCATATTGTTAATTTTTTATGAACTTTTACACTTTCTCTATTGATTGTATGTCTATGGCATTTATTAGGAATGATTTAAAAAATACGTCTATCTACGACAGATATTCAAACTCAACAAAGCCCAATTTTGGATTAGAAGTACTTTGAATTGAATGATTTAAACTTCAGTTATTAAACTTTCTTTTACCGCCATTTCCTCTTTCACCAAAATGGGTTGGTTCGGTTCTGACGATAGTCAGACAAAAGATAATACGGCTAACGTCGTAAACAATGTCAAGATTGTCGATCACACAGAGGATATTCAATCACTGTGGATACTGCTCTTGATACTGACAATAGTGTCCGTAGCTCGGTTTCTTTTAACATTATATATTAAACATAACAAAATTATAAAGAAACGCTACATGAGCAGGGCAAACGATCTAGATCGTAACCAAAACCATTGATAGGGAACTTTTATTCATATTACGAGCAATCAAAGTACTGAGCCAATTTCGTACGCCGATAAGCGTATCTGAGTTCGAAACAACATATGTATATGGACATGTATGACAAGCAATACAGTCCACTAGTTCATTGCTCAAAAATAGAAAAAGGAATAGTTTTATCCACATTACCATACGTAAGAGTGTGCGAATTAGTTGAGGACAATGCACACCTGGGTTCAACATCCATTATAAAAGTCCGCTTACATCGTTAAATAAAGATATAAATGGATTGGCAGACTATAAAAAATAAATTCAAAAGAAATATTCTTGGACGTTGACGTACTAACGGCAGTACGATCAAGTGGCCCAGCGACATCAAGCTCGGGCTTGTTAACGCGCGGACCTAGGCAGACACGACCACCCGCCATTCCAAAAGAGGGGCAACCGCATAACGTGCGGGAACGGAGGTCGCAATCAATTAACACAGACAAAACAACCAAATAGTATTAATAAAAAGAATAAAATAATAATAATAATACTAATACTACTAATAATAATAATTAGAACTATTCTTAAATACGAGCTAATGTATGTAGGATTAATGTTTTTATTTCTAAGGTAGTATTAGTATTATTAACAAGATTAGAAAATTTATTATAATTTACACATTAAATACGAAAAGGATTGTGACCGGCATAGTTAGAAGGAAATTTCTAGTCGTTCTGACCGGAACGGCAAAGGTAATCTGGCTTGTCAACTGCAAGGAGTCAATTTCGCCAATGATTAGTTTATGTAGAAACACTGCACCTAGCATAGTTCTACGGTCACAAAGACAAGGAAGGTTTAGTAATAAAAGTCTACTACGATACGAAGGCAATCTAATTGTGGGACTCCAGCTAAGACTACGAAGAGCAAAAAGAAGAAATTGTTTCTGCACTGATTCAAGCCTATCTTGATAAACCCTATACTGAGGAAACCAGATATTAGAGCCATACTCAAGAAAAGGACGAACCAGTGAGATGTACAAGTGTTTAGTAATGTAGGGCTCGTTAAATTCCTTTGACCAACGTTTAATAAATCCGAGGACACCCATGGCTCTATTAGAAGCAGACAAAATATGCTTATCAAACTTTAATTTTGAATCAAGAAGGATACCTAAATCAGTTACTGACTCTATTCGCTCAAGTGGAGTATCATTAAGATAATAATTATTTAAATGGAGAATACCCCTAAAAAATGTCATAAGTTTACATTTATTGCAATTAAGATTTAATAAATTTATAGCACACCACGATTGAAAACAATCAAGGTCAGATTGCAATCTGAGGCTATTTATGGGATCATTAAAAGTCAGACAAATCTTAACATCATCTGCATACATAAGTATGCGAGAGTGATATAACGGACGGTTATACAGCAATGGGCCTAAATGACTTCCTTGGGGTACACCAGAAGTGACTTGGACAGTCTTGGACACAGAGCCCTTGTAAAATACTTTTTGAATTCTACATGTAAGATATGAAGATATCCACAAAATTAAGTTCTGTGGAAATCCAAGAAGATTGAGCTTGTATAATAAGAGACTATGGTTGACAGAATCAAAAGCCTTACTGAAATCAGTGTAAATGACATCCGTTTGCATTTTTGATTGGAACCCTTCAAAAACAATTGATGAAAATTCTAATAAGTTAGTGGTAGACCTACATTTCACGAACCCATGCTGGTAGGTTGAAATTATAGATTTACAGCAGTGTTGCAGTTGAGAAGTTATTAGTTTCTCAAATACTTTGGGAATAGCAGACAACTTACAGATACCTCTATAATTTTGAACGTTAGATTTATTTCCTTTTTTCAAGAGAGGAATAATGTAAGACTCTTTCCAAAAATTAGAGAAAGAGCACAACTCTACAGACAATTCAAATAATTTTAAAAGTGGTTTACAAAGTCCCTCTGCACAGAACCTAAGCATGCAACTAGGAACACCGTCAGGGCCAGGAGAAAAAACTGGTTTACATGACATAAGTTCACGTAAGAGTAAACTTTCAGAAAGTAAGCGACCAAAAATGCAATTCGCTTGGTTTACTTGATACGGATAAGACTGGGCTCTATAAAAAGTTGATGTGGAATTGGTCTTTTGAAAAAAATAAGCAAACAGATCGGCAATGCCACGATCATTAAAAGCTGTCTTTTTATCAAAAAATAATGTTGTTGGAAGTGTTGACGTCTTCCGCTTCTATTTGACGAAGTCATAGAAGCGTTTCGGTCACGCTGAAACGTTAGTCTGCACCTTCTCAAATAATCCTTGTAGCAAAGATTATTTAGCGTGGAGAAATCGGAACAAGCAACAGAGTCGCGAGAAAAATATAAGAGAGAGCCAGTTTCCTTATATTTTTTATATAGCTTTGATATTTTATTCTTTAACTTTGTTAGTTCTTTAGTAAACTATAACGGCCTATTAGACAATTGTGGAGTACCAAGGGGAACACAAGCATCAAACAGAGAGTTTAATGTAGAATAAAAAATTTCAACTGCCTTGTCCAGGTCAATACACGAAGAAAGTTGGGACCAGTCAGTACGCGAAAGAAGCAAAGAAAGTTTTTTAAAATCGGTCTTCCGAAAACAACAAACTCGCTTCTCCGGTAAAACACCTGCATCCGAAACACTTGTTGGTAAGTCAATCAACACCTCCAAATTAGGGTGGTAGGGTATGGGTATGGGATCCTCAGGTGAGGAAATAGGATTTATCTGGACAGGTATTGGGACCCAAAACAAAAATCAGATCAAGCATTTTACCTAGACAATTTGGTATAGAATTGGTTTGAGACAAAGCTATATCAAAAAGGCCATCAACAAATGAGTTGACGAAGGATTTAATACGTTGGACTCACATGACGAAAGCCACGAAATTCCAAAAATATTACAATCTCCAAGAATTATTAAGAAATCACGATCAGAAAGCATTTCAGAAATACTATTTATTACAGAAAAATGGGATAAATACAGAGAGTTATCCCAGGCAGGAGGTATATATGAGCAGGTGATAAAGATACTAAAACTACAATAAATTAGTTTTACAGCTACAAATTCGATATCTAAATCACTACATAAATCTACGCGCTCAGACGAGATATCAGCATCGACAGCGATAAGTACACCACCACCACGACGCCGCATGCGATAACGTCTATAGACAGAAAATTTATTAGTAAAGATTTCAGTATTCAGAATATCATGCCTTAACCAAGTTTCAGTGAAGGCAATGACATGAAAAGGAAAATTTAAGTTTTCTAAATAAACATTATTAAGTTAACTACAAAGGCCTCTTACATTTTGATAGCCAAGCAGGAGAGAAGTTAGTTTTTTGAGCTATCAGATGGAGTTTGAGGCTTAGAGGAATTAGTGGTAACATTTGGAAGTAAAATCGGTGGCCGATTTTTCTTTTTATTAACATACTTTTTAATAATTAAGTATTCCGGCCAAAAGTCTTTAGAGCAAACTTTACTAAAATGCTCGGCAGGAACACTTATTTTGAAAGATGCGATTTCCCGTTCATATGAGAAATTAAATTTTTCCACCATTAATGATGCTTGGACCGAATAAAGGTCCTAATGTCATCAGATGACATATTAGGGGCAAGCCTAAAAACAAAAATTTGTTTCATAGGTGGGACACCTACTATAGTGTTCTGAGCAACTGTAGCAGAAGTCGAGATAGGAACTTCTGTACTAGCTGGTAGAACGTTAGGTACAGCAGAAGGTTGATCATGTTGAGTTTCTGCAACATTAACAACTACTGCAGGTACCGAGACTGAAACGGGATCAGAACAAATGACATCCATGGGAACAATGTCTTGGTCGGCAATCATTGACGCTGAAGAGTGTCGAGGTGTGGGAGACGTAAATGACATTAGATTATTCGGAACGGATGAGTTGTTGACCAGTTCAGGGATATCAAGTTCGTTTGGGGCAATGGACAAACGAGTATTAGCTTTTTTACGCTTTGGAGACTCGGTTAAAAGCTTTATGCCTTTAAATCCAGAGTCCAAAGTTGCGAAACTATCCGCAAGTTTTTTGAAACCTGCGAATAGATCACCAAAGCCTTGCTTCGTCTGACGTATGAATACCGCGACATCCCTTTCAACACCCCTGCATGACTCACATGTCCATCTTAAACCAGATTTAGAGCCAATTAGGTCGACTATACGGCCGGTGAAGCCAGCACATTTTTCATGTGAAACATTGTCACAGAGCCATCAGCAAACGAAACCCATTTTTGCGCTTGCTGGTACACGACATTTTTTATTATAGCAGACAAACATAATGCAGGTTTTAAAGCAAATAAAAATTAAATGAAACCGCGACGAAAGCAGAGAAAAAAATAGACAAAACGGCCAATAACAAAACACAGCACAAAGAGCGCGAGAACGGAAAGTGTGCCAGATTGGAAAGAGCACGATATGTAATGATATACCAACAATGTGCTGTAGCAGTTCAAAACAAAACACAAATTTACTGTAAGCTCTCACAAACAGAAAATTAGGCCTCACAAATTGTTGATATATTAAAACACCACAATTAATTGTAAATAATTAAATGTTATTACACTGTGACTAAACACACAGACGTATAGCACAGATATTGTTAGTTTGCAAACAACATTTTTGATAACAAGGCGCAGGAAGGGTAAAATAACAAATGTTAGTTTGACAGCAACAAAAAACACGTCCGAATGCGAATGCGAATACAAGCGAATTCCTGAATTCCTAGACGCAGATCAAGTTTGTTTTTGATTTTGGACACGCCCCCTTCCGCCCATGCAAATTGAAAAAAACTGAATTGCAAGCGTCGTTTTAAACCTAGAACGATCAATTTCCGCTTTGATTTGACGAAGTCATAGAAGCGTTTCGGGTCACGCTGAAACGTTAGTCTGCACCTTCTCAAATAATCCTTGTAGCAAAGATTATTTAGCGTGGAGAAATCGGAACAAGCAACAGAGTCGCGAGAAAAATATAAGAGAGAGCCAGTTTCCTTATATTTTTTATATAGCTTTGATATTTTATTCTTTAACTTTGTTAGTTCTTTAGTAAACTATAACGGTCTATTAGACAATTGTGGAGTACCAAGGGGAACACAAGCATCAAACAGAGAGTTTAATGTAGAATAAAAAATTTCAACTGCCTTGTCCAGGTCAATACACGAAGAAAGTTGGGACCAGTCAGTACGCGAAAGAAGCAAAGAAAGTTTTTTAAAATCGGTCTTCCGAAAACAACAAACTCGCTTCTCCGGTAAAACACCTGCATCCGAAACACTTGTTGGTAAGTCAATCAACACCTCCAAATTAGGGTGGTAGGGTATGGGTATGGGATCCTCAGGTGAGGAAATAGGATTTATCTGGACAGGTATTGGGACCCAAAACAAAAATCAGATCAAGCATTTTACCTAGACAATTTGGTATAGAATTGGTTTGAGACAAAGCTATATCAAAAAGGCTATCAACAAATGAGTTGACGAAGGATTTAATACGTTGGACTCACATGACGAAAGCCACGAAATTCCAAAAATATTACAATCTCCAAGAATTATTAAGAAATCACGATCAGAAAGCATTTCAGAAATACTATTTATTACAGAAAAATGGGATAAATACAGAGAGTTATCTGAGGCAAGAGGTATATATGAGCAGGTGATAATGATACTAAAACTACAATAAATTAGTTTTACAGCTACAAATTCGATATCTAAATCACTACATAAATCTACGGGCTCAGACGAGATATCAGCATCGACAGCGATAAGTACACCACCACCACGACGCCGCATGCGATAACGTCTATAGACAGAAAATTTGTTAGTAAAGATTTCAGTATTCAGAATATCATGCCTTAACCAAGTTTCAGTGAAGGCAATGACATGAAAATGAAAATTTAAGCTTTCTAAATAAACATTATTAAGTTTACTACAAAGGCCTCTTACATTTTGATAGCCAAGCAGGAGAGAAGTTAGTTTTTTGAGCTATCAGAGGGAGTTTGAGGCTTAGAGGAATTAGTGGTAACATTTGGAAGTAAAATCGGTGGCCGATTTTTCTTTTTATTTACATACTTTTTAATAATTAAGTATTCTGGCCAAAAGTCTTTAGAGCAAACTTTACTAAAATGCTCGGCAGGAACACTTATTTTGAAAGATGCGATTTCCCGTTCATATGAGAAATTAAATTTTTCCACCATTAATGATGCTTGGACCGAATAAAGGTCCTAATGTCGTCAGATGACGTATTAGGGGCAAGCCTAAAAACAAAAATTTGTTTCATAGGTGGGACACCTACTATAGTGTTCTGAGCAACTGTAGCAGAAGTCGAGATAGGAACATCTGTACTAGCTGGTAGAACGTTAGGTACAGCAGAAGGTTGATCATGTTGAGTTTCTGCAACATTAACAACTACTGCAGGTACCGAGACTGAAACGGGATCAGAACAAATGACATCCATGGGAACAATGTCTTGGTCGGCAATCATTGACGCTGAAGAGTGTCGAGGTGTGGGAGACGTAAATGACATTAGATTATTCGGAACGGATGAGTTGTTGACCAGTTCAGGGATATCAAGTTCGTTTGGGGCAATGGACAAACGAGTATTAGCTTTTTACGCTTTGGAGACTCGGTTAAAAGCTTTATGCCTTTAAATCCAGAGTCCAAAGTTGCGAAACTATCCGCAAGTTTTTTGAAACCTGCGAATAGATCACCAAAGCCTTGCTTCGTCTGACGTATGAATACCGCGACATCCCTTTCAACACCCCTGCATGACTCACATGTCCATCTTAAACCAGATTTAGAGCCAATTAGGTCGACTATACGGCCGGTGAAGCCAGCACATTTTTCATGTGAAACATTGTCACAGAGCCATCAGCAAACGAAACCCATTTTTGCGCTTGCTGGTACACGACATTTTTTATTATAGCAGACAAACATAATGCAGGTTTTAAAGCAAATAAAAATTAAATGAAACCGCGACGAAAGCAGAGAAAAAAATAGACAAAACGGCCAATAACAAAACACAGCACAAAGAGCGCGAGAACGGAAAGTGTGCCAGATTGGAAAGAGCACGATATGTAATGATATACCAACAATGTGCTGTAGCAGTTCAAAACAAAACACAAATTTACTGTAAGCTCTCACAAACAGAAAATTAGGCCTCACAAATTGTTGATATATTAAAACACCACAATTAATTGTAAATAATTAAATGTTATTACACTGTGACTAAACACACAGACGTATAGCACAGATATTGTTAGTTTGCAAACAACATTTTTGATAACAAGGCGCAGGAAGGGTAAAATAACAAATGTTAGTTTGACAGCAACAAAAAACACGTCCGAATGCGAATGCGAATACAAGCGAATTCCTGAATTCCTAGACGCAGATCAAGTTTGTTTTTGATTTTGGACACGCCCCCTTCCGCCCATGCAAATTGAAAAAAACTGAATTGCAAGCGTCGTTTTAAACCTAGAACGATCAATTTTGGTACGCACAATACTAATCACAATCACAGTATTGAGTGGCGGGTATCTCACAGTCGAGCAAACTCGGCAGTGGCCTTCTTACTTGTTGTAGCTTGCCCAGAGCCCACAATAGTTAACAACTCTCGCTCATTTGTGGCATAGTGTGTCTTACTTTGCTTAAACGTTAGTAATTAGGCTGCTTAATCTGGTTACATGAGTATAACTTCTTCTGACGTCAAAATATTCATCAGTCTTTCGAAAACACCACGTTAACTTTTGCCAAACTTAATAGTGACTTCTTTGGACATAAGTTTGTTTAGTGAGCCGTTTTCTCATTTAATGATATTGGTTAGAGGCATTGCTATTGCTGCAAAGTTTGGTCAGACTGTGCCCCGTTTTGGGTTTCCACAAAGCCTAAGAACTCCACTCTCTTTCTAAAGAACTTGGATTTTTCTTGTGCTACTCTGATGTTGGCATTGGCTAGTCATTTTAAAATTGTGTCAATTGCCATTGTTGATTTCGTTTTAAGAAAAAATTATTACGTCATCTACATAAACATATCATTTTTTTTCCTATGTGTTCCTTCAGAATGTCATCGATGCCTCATTGTAAAATGCTTTTTGATTTTTTCAACCCGAAATTCAAGCCAATTTCAAGGTGGAAAAATTAAATTTTGTATATGAACGGGAAATTTCATCCGTCAAAATTAGTGTTCCGGCAAAATACTTTTGTATAATCTGTTGCAAAAGTGCTGGCCGCAGCATCTAATTGTTAAAGAATATGTACACAAAAAGAAATATCAGATTCCGTTTGCGCTTCCTACTTCGCAGCCTAATTCATCAGAAAATTAATATTTATCTTCTGTGGTGCTTGTTTATCAAAATGTAAGCGCTCTTTGTGGTAAATTAAATAACCTATATTTAAATATTTTATCTTTTCCTTTTCATGTGATTGCATTAACTGATACTTGGTTAAGGCATGACATTCTAAGTACTGAATTTATGGGCAATAAACTTACTGTATATAGACGTGATCGGCATCACGGTGGTGGAGTTCCTATCGCTGTTGATTCTGATATATTCTCTGAATCTGTCGACTTGTTTCTTAATAATGATATTGAAATTTTAGTTGTAAAATTAGTCTTTGGTAGTAATAGTGTGTTTATTACCTGTTCCTATATCCTACCAGCTTCAGATAACTCTTTATACTTATATCATTTTTCTGTAATTAATAGTGTTTCCGAAATACTTTCTGATCGTGATTTTCCAATAGCTTTTGGAGATTTTAATATCTCCGGGATCTCATGGCTTTCATCATGTGAGTCCAATATATAAAATCAATCAACTCATGTTTTTGTTGATAGCCTTTTTGAAATAGCATTGTCTCAAACCAATGCTATACTAAATTGTCTGGATAAATTGCTTGACTTGATTTTTGTGTTGGATCCCAATACCTGCACGTTGTCTATTTATTTCCTCACCTGAGGATCCCTACCACCCTACTCTGGTCAGGTGTTTTACCGGAGAAGCGATTTCGTTGTTTTCGGATGACCGATTATAAAAAGCTTTCTCAGCATCTTTCGCACACTCACTGGTCCCTACCTTATTTGTGTATTGGTCTTGAAAATGCATTTGAGATTCTTTACTCTACATTAAACTCTCTGTTTGATGTTTGTGTTCCTTTTTGTACTCCATAATTGTCTAATATAATGTTATGGTTTAGTAAAGAACTAACAAAGTTAAAGAATAACAAGTAGAAACGGCTACAGTCAAACTTTGACTGTACGAGATCATGGATTTTAAGTGTACATGCGGAAGTTATAGCATAAAAGAAGATATTCTTGAAACGCAACATTTAATAATGTTATAAAATTATGAAAATTATAATAATTTTTGGATAAAGCAAGTATAAAAGCTACTGTCGAGTTTGCTTGACTGTGAGAAACCCGTCACCCAATTTTACCGAATGGAAGAATAATAAAGAGCGACCATCGAAATATTACATTTTTCAAAAGTATACTGGAAAATATACTAGAAAAAATACTAAAAATATACCAAAATATATTTTTATCATAATGATTAGCTTGGTAGCACTTCATTATGTTTATTGAACACCATAATTATGATTTCGCCTTATAAAAGTAATTCGTTTATAACTTCTGTGTTTTTTGTCCGATTCTAACCAAATCAATGTAACAAGAAATCATTAAGATGACGATTAGTAATGTGTGAACTGAACTGAACGTTCTAGCTTTAACATTATGCTTGGAAATCGTTTTTTTTTAATTTACGGGGGAGGAAGCTGGCGTGGCCAAAACCTAAAATAAATTTCATCTGCCGACCGAGTTTTTACATGTTGTCTACAAATTTGGTAGCTCTAGCTTTCATAGTCTCTGAGATTTCGATGTTCATACAGACAGACGGACAGACAGACAGGGCTATATCGACTCGGATGTTGATGCTGATCAGGAATATATAATTTCGCAGACGTCTCCTTCTGCCTGTTACCAACATTCGGACAAACGCAAAAGGTTATGATTTTTTTGGCGTCCATGACCTAGCTATTTAAAAAACTTAAGGTCTGATTTCTCCACCATAGTTAATCATTGCTACAATAATTATTTGAGAAAGTTCAGACTAACGTTTCAGCAAGACCCAAAACACTTTTATGACTTCGTCAATGCGAAGCGGAAGAAGTCAACACTTGCAACATTATTTTTTGAAAAAAAAATAGCTTTTAATGATCATGGCATTGCCGATCTGTTTGCTGATTTTTTTCAAACGACCTATTCCACATCAACTTTCTATAGAGCCCAGCCTTATCCGTATCAAGTAAAACAATCGAATAGAAATTTTTGTTGGGTTTATTTTTCTGAAAATTTACTCTTACATGAATTTAAATCTTGTAAAGCAGTTTTTTTTCCTTGCTTTTTCTATGGTGTTGTGTCATTTCCTTAATATTTGGAAAGAGTCTTATATTATTCCTCTGTTGTCTGCTATTCCCAAAGCATTTGAGAAAATAATAACTTCTCAACTGCAACACTGCCTGTAAATCAATAATTTCACCCTACCAGAATGGGTTTGTGAAATGTAGGTCTACTAACACTAACTTATTGGAATTTTCATCAATTGTTATTGAAGCGTTCCATTAAAAATGCAAACGGATGTCATTTACACTTGATTTCAGTAATGCTTTTAATTCCGTTTACCATAGTTTCTTATTATCTAAGCTCAATCTTCTTGGATTTCCACAAAACTTTATTTTGTGGATATCCTCATATCTTTCATATGGAATTAAAAGGGTATTTTACAAGGGCTCTGTGTCTAAGCCCGTCCAAGTCACTGTTGGCGTACCCCAAGGAAGGCATTTAGGCCCATTGCTGTTTACATTATTCATAAAAGATCTACCGTCCATTATATCATACTCTCGGATACTTATGTATGCAGATAATGATTAAATTTGACTGACTTTTAATGATCGCCTATGTAGCCTCAGATTGTAATCTGACCTTGATTGTTTTCAATCGTAGTGTGTTAGAAATTTATTAATTCTTAATTGCAATAAATGTAAACTTATGTAATTTTTCAGGGCCATTCCCCATTTAAATAATTGTCATCTTAATGATTCACAACTTGAGCGAATAGAGTTAGTAACTGATTTAGGTAGCCTTCTTGATTCAAAATTAAAATTTAATAAGCATATTTTGTCTGTTTCCAGTAGAGCCATGGGTGTCCTTGGATTTATTAAACGTTGGTCGAAGGAATTTGGAGATCCCTACATAACAAAATATCTATACATTTTGCTGGTTCGTCCTATTCTTGACTATGGCTCTAATATCTGGTTCCCCAGTATAGGGTTCATCAAGATAGGCTTGAATCAGTGCAGAAACAAGTCTTCGTTTTGCTCTTTGTAGTCTTAGCTGGAATCCCACTATTAGATTGCCTTGGTGTCGTTGTGTACTTTTATTACTAACCCTTCCTTCTCTTTCTGACCTTTGAACTATGCTAAGTGTAGTGTTTCTACATATACTAATTATTGGTGAAATTGACTCTTTGCAGTTGACAAGCCAGATTAGATTTGTCCTTCCGGTCAGATCAGCTAGAAATTTTCTCCCCTTTTCTATTTCCCGTTGTAGTACTAACTATGGCAGTCATAATCCTTTTCATATTTTGTGTGTAAATTGCAATACATTTTCTTATGTGAGTCTTTAATATATTTAAGATGAAAACCTTACTATTATAAAACTTATCTCGTAATTAAGTGAAGTTGTTGTTATTATTATTATTATTATTAATTTTATTATTATTATTATGATGATTATTATTAATATTATTATTATTATTATTATTATTATTATTATTATTATTATTATTATTATTATTATTATTATTATTATTATTATTATTATTATTATTATTATTATTATTATTATTATTATTATTATTATTATTATTATTATTATTATTATTATTATTATTATTATTATTATTATTATTATTATTATTATTATTATTATTATTATTATTATTATTATTATTATTATTATTATTATTATTATTATTATTATTATTATTATTATTATTATTATTATTATTATTATTATTATTATTATTATTATTATTATTATTATTATTATTATTATTATTATTATTATTATTATTATTATTATTATTATTATTATTATTATTATTATTATTATTATTATTATTATTATTATTATTATTATTATTATTATTATTATTATTATTATTATTATTATTATTATTATTATTATTATTATTATTATTATTATTATTATTATTATTATTATTATTATTATTATTATTATTATTATTATTATTATTATTATTATTATTATTATTATTATTATTATTATTATTATTATTATTATTATTATTATTATTATTATTATTATTATTATTATTATTATTATTATTATTATTATTATTATTATTATTATTATTATTATTATTATTATTATTATTATTATTATTATTATTATTATTATTATTATTATTATTATTATTATTATTATTATTATTATTATTATTATTATTATTATTATTATTATTATTATTATTATTATCATTATTATTATTATTATTATTGTTATCATTATTGTCAATAATATTGTTATTGTTTTTTTTGTTTTGTCTGTATCGTCTATGATAATTGTTTTGCGACCTCCGTTCCCGCACGTTATGCGGTGTGTTCCTCGGTGGGAAGGGCGGGTGGTTGCGTCTGTCTGGTTCCGCGCTGGTGTCGCTGGCCCACTTGATCGTACTGTTAGTACGTCAACGTTCATAATATAAAACGCACACGGCAAAACTCATACTTGGCACCGTTCATTGCGAATGACGTTTTCTGATGGTCTTGTTCCACTAGATAGATTTGGTGATACCCGGACTATAAATCTAGGGTCGTACAAAATGTTGATTTTCCTAGATTTACTAGAATCATTACAATACTCGTCATTGGGTAACGATAGGCTATATTTTGCTCGTTTAAGTTCGTAAAGTCGATGACTTATCGTTTGTTTGTGGAGCCATTACGGTTAAGGCCTTTCTTGTCAACAGCCCATGCTGGGCTATTGTATGGGTTCTTTGATGGTCTAATGATGCCATACTTAAGTGCTTTATTAAGTTATTTATTAATTGCGATATCTGAAACTGCCGTTGGGTTAGGGTACAATTTAGTGTGGTGGAGGCTGGTTGTCTACAGTGCAGATTGTAGAAATGACCGAGTTTTGTGAATGGAAAAGCCTCATAAGTGGTCGAAAACACCTTTATTCGTCTCAAAATTATGCTTTTTAATTATTTTTTTATGGATCTGGGTACTTTTATGTCGTTCACATTCGTGATGCTTATGCTGTTACAGTAATGGTTTCGAAACTGCTCGGATTTTTTTCCAAACCTGATAGTATTGACGGTTTAACACCATTTGCGCTTATATTAACAAGTCGAAAGCTATAATGACGTCAAGTTGACAAAGAGTTGAGTGTGTCTAGCACGAAAACTGGGAGGCTTATCATAAAATTCTCATAAGACACACATTGGACTTATTTTCTGTTTTTTTCAGGTTGCTGTTATTGCCCTGTTGCCTTCTGACAGAATGAGGATTTCTCTCAGCATCACGATTATCTCTATTATCCTACCCTGTTTCATGCCGTAGGACGCTGCAAATATGCTGCGCTCTTTGCTTGATTTTTTTTGTTATTGGTAGAGCATACGGTAGTTTTTCTTTTTAAGCTCAAAAATAAAAGCATGTAGTGAATCTGCTCTGGCTTCGCTGTTGAGCGATGAAGCACTCTCCGCTTCATGTGACATTATAATTTTGTTGGTAATCATTATAAACTTTCTTTCGACCTCGTTATAATACTCGATGAGGCCTAGCTCAACTTGCCTAACCATCTCGATCTTATCTGTGTGTTTACTTGTTAATCACTTTCTTCTTAATAATATCTCTAACCGCTTATGGCTATCTCATATGCACTATTATTTTGCAACGAAATTTTGGTGCGAAATGTATTAATTGATTTGAATTACTTGTTTGTTTGTGTTTCTATTTTATTCTTCTATTGTTTTTTCAGATGATTTAAAAAAAATGTTTATGAACTTACAAAATATGAGACATGGATTTGTAATCCTCTCTAAGGGTGTATATTCCAGTTGGTTGGACGCCAGTTAATATGTGAATATCCAGGTGATATGATCTTATCCCGCGCTATTGGTTTTCGTTCGAAGATTACGTTAAAGACCTTGATTTCGCCCACTTTGTTGATCACTGGCTTTGGACTTGTGGCCTTGTGTGTGGCTCATATAAATGAAATACAAAAGACATATTTACGGCAATTATGTAGCTTTATTATTCAAAGTCAATTACGAATAAACTGAATGGGAACATGCAGTTGGATACAAAACTTAAAGACTAGGCGCATAAATCTTAGCTAAGATATCCGACAAGCCGAATCAGCATACGTCAATACAGCGGCTTGCGAAATAGGCAAGCGTCGGGTTGCCGCTGCTGGCTGCAGTGTCCGGCTGCTGAACTTATGAATGTCGCAGTGTGAATAAAGTGCATTGCAATACACCGATATTATAAGCAAGTAAGAAAGCTACAGTCGAGTTTGCTCGACTGTGAGATACCCGCCACCCAATTTTACCATCAAAATATTATAGTTTTCAAAAATATACTGAAAAAATACTTTACAAAATATATTAAAAAATACCAAAATAATATATCAAAATTTTCATTGTTCGAAATTATTAGCTTGCCAGCACTTTAGTTGGTTTATTGAACACCATTATTATATCGCGGAGTGTCATAGCAACTAACTAGGCAGTACTAGCAGTTGCACGTAGTAACGCCTTATAAAAGTAATTTCTTAATAACTTCTGTGTTTTTTATCCGATTGTAACCAAATTCGCAGAGATCATTAAGATGGTGATTAGTATTGTGCGTAACAAAATTAAACGTTCTAGGTTTTAAAATTTAAATTTGTTTTTTTTTATTTACGTGGGCGGAAGGGGGCGTGGCAAAAATCTAAAACAAACTTGATCTGCGTGCAACAATAAGACACACTGTCCCGAAAAATTTGTTGCTCTATCTCTTATAGTCTCTGAGATCTAGGTGTTCATACGGACAGACAGACAGACGGACGGACAGACGGACATGGCTATATCGTCTCGGCTGTTGACGCTGATCAAGAATATATATACTTTATGGGGTCGGAGATGCTTCCTTCGGCCTGTTACATACATTTTCCACAAAGCCATAATACCCTTCTACCCTTTGGGTAGGCGGGTATAAAAATAAACAAAAAAAATGTACTAAAAATATACCAAAATAATATACCAAAATTTTCTTTGTTCGAAATTGTTAGCTTTGTGGCACTTCAGTAGGTTTATTGAACACCATTATTATGTCATGGAGTGACATCGCAACTAACCAGGTGCAGCTGCACCTGATTATGACTTATAAAGGTAATTTCTTAATATTTTCTGTGTTTTTTATGCGATTGTAACCAACCTCTCAGAGATCATTAAGATGGTGATTAGTATTGTACGAGGTGTGCTTAAAAAGTAAGGTGACTTTTCAAATTTCGCGGGCAATGTACTTTCGATGATCGATTTTTTTGTTTCGTTATGTTGTTACACTCTTCCCGAACATCTGTTTCAAGATTTAAGTGAATGACATTGTTTGTTTGGTTATGAGAGGCGTAAAGATTATGAGTGTTTTGCGTGCTCGGCGATTTTTTGCTAAAAATTTATAAATTTTGACCAAAAGAACCGTCGCATGAGCATCACTCAAGAGGTGTTGAATGACGTCAACGATGACCCAGATTTACTCAAAAGGGTCATAACTGGTGACAAATTATGGATATATGGTTATGATATCGAATCCAAAGCCCAATCGTCCCAATGGAAGAGCCCAGGTGAGCCAAGACCGAAAAAAGCACGCCTAGTTCGATCAAATGTCACAGTTTCGCTCACTGTTTTCTTCGATTACCATGGCGTGGTGCATCAGGAGTTCTTACCATATGGTCGTACGGTCAATAAGCAATATTATCGTGAAGTTATGCGCCGTTTGCGAGAAGCAATACGAAGAAAACGTCCAGAATTGTGGAAAAACAATTCATGGCTTTTGCATCACGATAATGCCCCTGCTCACTCATCTTTGTTTGTGAGAGATTTTTTGGCCAAAAACAACACCACAATCATGCCTCAGCCACCATATTCACCGGATTTGGCCCTATGTGACTTTTTCGTGTTCCCAAAACTTAGGAGACCTATGAAAGGACAGAGATTTGCTACGACTGAGGAGGTAAAGATATGCAGTCTGGAAGAGCTCAAGGCTATACCGAAAAGTGCTTATGCGAAGTGCTTTGAGGATTGGGAAAACCGTTGGCATAAGTGTATTGTATCTGAGGGGGATTACTTTGAAGGGGACAATATAAATACATATTGATAAATAAATAAATATTTTTTCTTAAAAATACAAAGTCACCTTACTTTTTGAACAAGCCTTGTACGTATCAAAATTGAACCTTCTAGGTTTAAAATTACGCTTGAAATTGTTTTTTTTTCGATTTACGGGGGCGGAAGGGGGCGTGGCAACAATCTAAAACAAACTTGATCTGCGTGCAGCAACCGTTTTCTTCGGCATCGTCATGATCGTCATGTTAAAGCTTGAACGTTTAGTTTTGGCACACACAATACTAATCATCATCCTAATGATCTCTGTAAATTTGGTTACAATCGGACAAAAAACACAGAAGTTATTAAAGAATTACTTTTATAAGGCGAAATAAGGTGTAGCTGCACTTGTTTTAGCTGGTATGTCACTCTGTAACATAGCAATTGTGTTCAGTAAACATAATAAAGTACTATCAAGTTAATAATTTTGAAAAAGTTATAGTCGGTATAGTTTTTTTTGGTATATTTTCAGTATATTTAGGTCATGGATTTAAAAAAAAATCATGACCTTTTGTCGTTTGTCCGAATGTGCGTAACAGGCCGAAAGAGGTGTCTGCGAATCCATAAAGTATATATATTCTTGATCAGCATCAACAGCCGAGTGGATATAGCCCTGTCTGTATGTATGAACATCGAGATCTCATAGACTATAAAAGCTAGAGCTACCAAATTTGGAGACAACATCTAAAACCTCGATAGGCAATTGTAGTTTATTTTAAATATTTACCACGCCCCCTTCCGCCCCCGTAAATCGAAAAAAACGATTTCCAAGCATCATGTTAAAGCTAGAACGTTCAGTTCAGTTCACACAATACTATTCATCATCTTAATGATCTCTGAAAATTTGGTTAGAATCAGACAAAAAACAGAGAAAATATTAACGAACTACTTTTATAAGGCGAAATCGGGTGCAGCTGCACCTGTTCAGATAGTTGTCTCTCAGTGACATAATAATGGTGTTCAATAAACACAATGATGTGCTACTAAGCTAATCATTTTGAACAAAAATTTTTTCGGTATATTTTTTAGAATATTTTTTGTATATTTTCAAGTATATTTTGAAAAATGGAATATTTCGATGTTCGCTCTTTATTATTCTTCCATTCAATAAAATTGAGTGACGGGTATATCACAGTCGAGCTATAATTATTATAATTTTCAAAATTTTATAACATAATTAAACGCTGCGCTTCAAGAATATCTTTTTAAAATCCATGACCTCGTACAGTCAAAGGTTGACTGTAGCCATTTCTACTTGTTAATGTTCAATGTTAGATCTTGATATTCAACTTCTACTTTATTTATTACATTTGCGATAGATTTATATGATTTACTTATCTAGTTACGATATTTATATATATGTATATAATGAGATTTTACACGCGAACTTTTTACAAAAAAATATAAATATAAATATAAAAAATATAAATATAAAATATTCCTTTATGTTTGGTTTACATATAAATCCTTTATTTGAATAATAATATCATCTTTTCATTTATTAGGAATTAGATCCGGCAATGCTTAGCGAAGAATTAGAACCAATTTAATTATGGTCTCGTAAGAAAGCTGCTGTCGAGTTTGCTCGACTGTGAGATACCCGCCACCCAATTTTACTATCGAAACATTATATTGTTCAAAAATATACTGAAAAATACCAAAAGAATATACTAAGTACATATATACCAAAATAATATACCAAAATTTTAATTTTTAAAAGTAATTTCTTAATAACTTCTGTGTTTTTTATCCGATCCAAATTTTCAGAGATCATTAAGATGATGATTAGTATTGTGCGTAACAAAATTAAACATTTTAAGTTTAAAACGACGCTTGCAATTGGGTTTTTTCGATTTGCATGGGCGAAAGAGGGTGTGGCCAAAGTCAAAAACAAACTTGATCTGCGTGCAATAATAAGACACACTATCCCGAAAATTTGGTTGCTCTATCTCTTATAGTCTTTGAGAGATAGGTGTTCATACGGACAGACGGACATGGCTATATCGTCTCAGCTGTTGACGCTGATCAAGAATATATTTACTTTATGAGGTCGGAGATGCTACCTTCTGCCTGTTACATTTTCGGTCGGCACAAAGTTACAATACCCTTCTACCCTTTGGGTAGGCAGTTATAAAAATAATTAATAAAAAAATAAAATATAAAAAATGTATTCTATATATAACTAAAAATTATATTAAAATTAACCGCGTTCAAACTAATTATGTAGATTGGTATAAATTTTTTTTGGATTATTAGGTGCAACTGCACATAATTTCGCCCAATAAAAGTATTTTTCAAATAATTTTTGTGTATTTTCCGATTGTAACCAATTTTAAGAAATCATTAAAACGGTGCTTATTATTGTCTGTACCAAAATTGAACATTCTCTAATTAACAACGTAATTCTTCTATTGGTACCTAACACTCTGGTATCCAGGGCAATGAGCTGACGAACGAACTTGCGAGGGCTTGCACATCAGCCCCTTTTTCTGGCCCCGAACCCTTCTGTGAAGCGGTGTGGTCAACTATTTCGGCTTTTGTGAAAACCTGGGCTGTTAGGTTGAATGATCGCTCCTGGTCTATCCAACCGGGGTGCGGAAAGAAAAGGAGCTTATCAATCCCGTGGTCGACCGAAGAACTAGCTTACTCTCCAGCAGGGATTTTCACCTCCTTGTTGGCTATCACATAGTGAATGCGTCTGTCTTTTGATGCTGGGTGACTGGTAGACTCTGCAAAGAAGACAATGAGACAACCAGGCATATTCTGTGCGACTGTCCAGCCTTGGTATGGACTAGGAGGAAATATCTGTACGTGGATACCGCAGGTCCCGAGCTTATTGTGAGTTACTTGACGAAAGATTTATTATTTAACCCGAAAAGCAATAATTTTTTGGCAAATATAGCCAATACAATTCTTTAGCTTCCTCATTTCAACTGCGTAGCCCTTGTATTTAATGCTTTCGTCTACCAAACTAATCACACTCCAATTTTCGAAAATCGCGCGATTTTTTTTTTTCAAAACTTTTTCGCCTGCGGCGCTAATTTCTTTCGTTGTATGTATGCAATATTTGGTTTGCGTAAAATCGATTTTGGCCACTGTAGGAAAAAAAAGGAGAGTGAGAGAGAACAACCAGCGGCCGGTACATGCAAAAGAGAGTGAATTGCCAACAACAAAATACATGGTATTTTCGAAAACTTTAAACTAATCACACTCCAATTTTCGAAAATCGCGCGATTTTTTTTTTCAAAACTTTTTTCGCCTGCGGCGCTATATTCTTTCGTTGTATGCATGCAATATTTGGTTTGCGTAAAATCGATTTTGGCCACTGTAGGAAAAAAAAGGAGAGTGAGAGAGAACAACCAGCGGCCGGTACATGCAAAAGAGAGTGAATTGCCAACAACAAAATACATGGTATTTTCGAAAACTTTAAATTAATATAAAAAAAAAAACTATTCATTTCCGCCAGAAAAACTCTTCGTTAAAATTCTGGATAAATCTAGCTCTTTCCAGGAAAAATAAATAATAAATTTAAAAAATTAATTCACACGAGTGGCTATTTAACAATTACCGAGTAAATACCTCCAACTTTAAAAAATCATTTTAAATCATCGAATTCGAACCTCTCTAGTGAACGTTTGACCACTTTAAATGCAATTTTGTTTTGACGAAAAGCTAACTTAACGCAGCTGCGCTGCAAATTTGAACACTTGTTGACGCTTCTATTCTATTTTTAAAATGTCAATTTAGATTTCCAGAAAAAAATGGTTTGCCATTCACAAATTTGGACAAAAATTTATGTATATTTAATTTCGTTTATCGTTTTAACAATTATATTATTTTTAGATAATTATCTCTCACTCATTTGCACTCATTTTCTTTGGCAAACTAATTTTATTTTAACTATATTTTATGAGTTGAGCTAGGTAAAATCTGGTCGATTCTAGTGTTTTTTTTTTTGTTAATCGAATACGGTTGACAATAATTTGTGCATTGTTTAATACACATACATACATACATATATGAAAGCACCAAATTCAATTGTGTGTGTAAAGCTGTGGTAATAGTTAAAGAGCCACACAACGTAGCTGATTTTTAATAAAAAGCTTTTCTTGGGGTTTACGCGTAGTTTTTTTATTTATTAATTTAAAGTTTACCATGTATTTTGTTGTTGGCAACGTAATATGTAATGGCAATTGCAGGCAAAGCAAATATTTTTTGTATCCACCGACCGGTGGTTGAGCTCTCCCTCTCTTCTCCTCTTAAATAGCATGCATGTTGTTGTTTTTGGCAATGCAATGCATGTATAAATGTATCGGCCATTTTCTGGCTCTCCCTTTCTGTTTCTTATCTTTTACAGTGGGCACAATCGATTTTTTTTTAACCGAAAATGGCATGAGTGCAAAATGTTACGGAAGGGTGAAAATGGGGGTGGAAAAAAAGGAATTAGCGACGCAGTCAAAAATTTGTTGACTCCTTAAAAATGACAGTTGTGATATTTACATTTAATGTGTATGGTTTCACCAAATAATTTTTCTTAAAAAAAAATTAAAAATCTTATTTGCTTCTATATATTATAAGCAATAACTACTGAATTGTGGTATAGAATAACAAATTAACGTAACGAATTATGTTTTTCGTTTCCGACAGCAAGTGAAATTTACTCAGAAATCGGAAAAATCAAAAACACAAACAGCTTCGAATGCAAATATTTTGATATATTAACGTTCATTTTAAATATTGTTTCATTTAGTGTTAGACAATTATGACGCTCTTATTGGTCACGATACTTTGAGCCAAGGTGTCGGTGTGACTATCACATTAAAATCTTTAACCATGTTAACGAAATATCTTTATAACCTGTTGAATTTAAAGGAGGAATCTTGATTTGGCCAATGTTGGCATGGCCGTGTATGAACCTAATAGAATCCAACTATTATCTATGTTACAAGAATATTAAAGTTCATTCATAAATGGAATACCATTTCTGACTAATACCCGTTGCCGCTGATTTCTAACCAGATAGCCAGGCTGAGTGGTGCTATGTTTTTAGCTGTCCATAGGTGGTTGTCGTACCTGGAATCTTTATACCCGCCTACCCAAGGGTAAAAGGGTATTATAACTTTGTGCCGACCGAAAATATATGTAACATGCAGAAGGAAGCATCTCCGACCCCATAAAGTATATATGTATATTCTTGGTCAGCGTCAACAGCCGAGACAATATAGCCATGTCCGTCTGTCCGTATGAACACCTAGATCTTATATTATTGTTGCACGCAGATCAAGTTTGTTTTAGATTTTGGCCACGCCCCTTTCCGCCCATGCAAATTGAAAAAAAAACTGAATTGCAAGCGTCGTTTTAAGCCTAGAACGTTTGGTACGCACAATACTAATCATCATCTTAATGATCTCTGCGAATTTGGTTACAATCGGATAGAAAACACAGAAGTTATTAAGAGATTGCTTTTATAAGGCGTTACCACGTGCAGCTGCACCTAGTTAGTTGCTATGACACTCCGCGGCATAATAATGGTGTTCAATAAACCAACTAAAGTGCCGCCAAGCTAATAATTTCGAACAATGAAAATTTTGATATATTATTTTGGTATTTTTAGTATATTTTTTAGTATTTTTTCAGTATATTTTTATACTGTTATATAAATATAATATTTTGATGGTAAAATTGGGTGGCGGGTATCTCACAGTCGAGCAAACTCGACTGTAGCTTTCTTACTTGTTTACTTTTGCTGGCGTGTGGCGACTATACCTGTCGATCTTGTATTGTATTGTATTGAATATTGTGTCATTATAATCAATTAATTAGTATAGACATATTATATTTAAATTTCAGCATATTTTATTGCGAGTTTATATATGTAAATATATATATGTTTATATATAATAACTCGTAATAAAATATGTTGAAATTTAAATATAATATGTCCATACTAATTATTTGCTAATAATATCAAGTTATGTCAAAATATTCAAATATATAATCGGCGCAAGCCACCGAAATAAAACAACAACGACTTAACAAGTGCAGCACCACCAGCAGCAGCACAAATTACGTCATGTCAAAAGACAATCATATCTGTCAAACTATGTTAAAAAGAACATGGGCAAGGGAGGGAGGCAACACGAAGCGTACGACAATAGCGCTCTGCAGCCGACAAGAAACTAAAATAACAAAAACAATTGGTGTGAGTGGCAAAGAAGTCGCCCAAATATCCTAATGCGACTTGAAAATATCAAAATTAAAGCAATCGAATACACAAAATTTGCCTACAGCTCAACACATTTGCATTTTGCCTTATATGTACATGTATATGTGTATTCACCAACACATTCAAAGGCACAAGCATTGCCCAGCGTTTCAAAGTTTAGCTGTTTTGATTTTAGAATATTTCATATGCATGTATGTGTTGGTAAATGCATGTATATGACACGTATATGGCACGTATATATGCATTACCCAGCGTTTCATATTTGTGATTTCTGAATGCCTCATTTGGATAGTTGAATAGTTTATACTCTTCCTTGTTGCCATATATGTATGTATGTATTGTTCTCGCAATAAAAACTAAGAAAGAGTATACTGCTTGTAAATATCACTCATTTTGTTTTGATTCTCTTTGACTTCTCAAGTTGTTCTTTTCTGTCCTTCGTTGCATGCTTCATGTATGTAAATTAATGAACCATAGGTTTGTTAATGAAAAAAATAAAAACACAAAATGTTTTAATTTTTAATTTTTTATTAGCAGAAATGATCTGCTCCCGATTATAGATTGTTTGAAACTAAACTTTACAATTTTGGGTTTGTCCCTATGAAAGCTGTGTGAGGTAGCAGTGCAGTCGCAGCGGCAGTGGCGACGCCGTCGGTGTTTAGGCCCGGCTTTTTGGTGCAGTGGAGGGTCTTGCATTGCTTGCAATGTTTTCCTAGAATCCAAAGTGTTGGGGATATTGTTGGCGAGTATGGTGCAATCGTGGCGGACGTGAAGCAGACGCCTGATCAGCGGGTTTGTTCTGTTAGGTGAATGTTGTTGGTAAGCGGGGGACGTTGAGAGCGTTGGTAGCGAGCATTGCTACAATTGGAGCGAGCGTGGCGGAAGCCAAGCAGACGCTCGATCAGCAGTTTTGTCTTATTGCCGAAATGTTGTGAAAGAATTTTGGGCGAGCGTGGCGGAAATCGAAGAGACGCTCGCTCGTCAGATTTGTTGTTGTAAGGTTCTTGTTGATTTGTTTTGTCTTTTGTAGAATTTATTCTTAACTCCTCCCCCTTTAATTTGCGCTTGTCCTCGAGCGCTTATTTAAAAAAATGGTATATCGATGATGTTTAGTGATGATTTCGTTCTTGGTTTTCGTAAATTGTTTTTTGGGGTTGGAGGCGCCATTTGTAGGATTACTCTTTGTTGCTTCTTCCTGTAGAGATGTACCATACCGATGATCATAAGCTCGATGCACACAATAGTTACGGCGCCGACACCATGTGCTGTAATGCAAAGCTTGTCTATTTGTTCGGTGTTGTTGATGTGTAAGGCCTGCAGAGCTTGTAGAGATATTACTTCTAGTCGCTTGCTTTCTTCTGGGGTAATTTGTATTATTGGAGTTCCTGTTTTTATCATTGTATTTTCGATGTTGTTGAATATCCTGTTGTCAATTGATATTGACTCGTTCCAAAAGTTGATAAGGTACGCACCCACCAGGTTCTTTGATTTGTTTTGCTGGAAAATCACGGTCCCATTGAAATTGTTGAGCATCACGAGACCGCTGCTGATTTCTTCTATTTGTTTGACGTGGTCGGCATTGCTAAACTCACACAGCGATTGTTCCCCTTTTAGGAGCCTAGGCAAACATGTTTTATTTCGAAGGGTTACAATATTATTCATATCGCATATCTTAACATTATTATAATCTTTACAATTTTTTATAATTCCGTACATATTTTCTTTGCTTTCAAGGATTTCTTCGAATTCTGTATTGACAATTAAGTTATTTTTAATGATTGGTTTAATTAAAATGTTTTGGT
Source organism: Drosophila pruinosa (assembly GCA_018150935.1). Classification (NCBI taxonomy): domain Eukaryota; kingdom Metazoa; phylum Arthropoda; class Insecta; order Diptera; family Drosophilidae; genus Drosophila; species Drosophila pruinosa. Next base: position 643,947 of record JAECWR010000154.1, read on the forward strand.
ATTCGGTTTCTTCAAGGTTTGGAATTTTGACAACGTAAAGCAGTGTTGTTTTATTGTGTAATATTGACACGTCTGAGAATTCTAGCATTTCTTCTATTGATAGGGAAGGCATGTTTCCGTCTTGAAATATTTTGTCTATTTCATGTATCTCTCTTTCTCCGAGTAAAAATGTATTTATTAGATTTAATTTAGCCCATTGTATTGCGTATTTGATATTGATGACTTCTTCTTTAATGAATCTGATTTGATTCTGAAGGCTAATGGCAATCTCACTAATAAACCTATCATCTTTTTTTATAATGTTTGTAATGCTGTTATTTATTGTCGTAAGATTCTTTAATCTTTCTTCTAATTGGGTGTTTATAATTACTTTTTTATTGTTATTTGATATTATTTTGTTTACGTGTTCTTCTAGTTGACTAAAGTCGTCATGGTCAGGGCTACCTGCTACATATTTCCATGCTGTTCCTATTATATTTATAGCCCTGGTTCTTGGTTTGTTAAAGGAGGAAGTTATAGTATGAAAAGTGAAGTATGTTTGTTCTATTTCATGGTGTAGGGTGTGATAATGGCTGTTGAATTTTAAGTCATGTTCAGTATAAAATTTGAGCTTGTCTAGAGTTGTTTCTATTTGATTTAAGTCAATGACATGAATGATTCTCGTTGTTGACGTTCGTATTTTGCCTATTCCCTTGTAGATGGTTACTGTTTGTGCGTCAGTATAGTTCGTTATGTCCAGAGATCCGTTCGTACCAGTTACCGTTCATATTAGTAGTAGTCTAGAATTAGATATTTTTTATATTACTTTTATGTACTTTTCTACCTGCTGTTGTTATAATAGTTGTTTCATGGTTTTCTTTAACAGTTTCTTTTTTATACCTTGGCGATAATTTAGATCCTGGTCTAGTATTGATTTTGACGAATATTTCGTCACCTGTTTGGTAAGTTTTTAGAGGTTTTCTAGTTTTATTATGGTATTCTAAGTCCGTTTGCTGTTTTAATTTGAGTCGGTCAATGTTATCTAGTCGTGTCTTTTCGTATTGTCCTGGGTCAGTCGTGATTGTTTTTCTAAAGAACATTTCTAGTGGCCTTTGATTTGTAACAGAGTGGAATGTGTAATTGTATTCATAAATTTCTCTGTCTAAAAGTTCGTCAAACGTTCTGTGAATTTTGTCCTTTCTGATGACATGCATTATCTCTGACAGTGTGGAATGGAATCTTTCGATTTGACCATTCACTGTGCTTTTATAGGGGGGGGCAGTGAAAATTTCGATTTTGAGTTGATCTGCGAGTATGAATTTTATTGAAGCTGAGTTTAGGGATTTTTCGTTGTCCATGACAATAAGTTTGGGAACGCCGAAATAAAAGATAAGTTCTCTCAAAGGGGATCGGGTATCTTCTATTGATTTTGATTTTATAACTCTTCCTGGCGCCAGTTTGGAAAATTTATCGATGGCTGTTAGGACTAGTTTTCCTTCTGTTGAATAAATGTCTACATGGACTATTTGTCCCTGGATATTCGGGGATCGGAGTTTCTTTTAATTTGGGATTTGGTGAGTGTCGGTCATATTTCTGTTCCTTACAGGTTGTGCATTGCTTTACTAAGTCGAATATTTTTTGTTTCATTTTCGGGAAATAAAATGTTTCGGACAGTTGAGTTTTATTCTCTGAGGCGTTGCGATGGGCTCTGTTATGTGTCTTAAGGATCTCTTCTTCTTGTCTTTCTACGCTTATTAAATCTTGTACTATTTTTTGTGAAAATCTTATTTTGAAGCTATTGAAATGTGTAGGATAGATAGATTGAATTTTCCCCATTATATCTTCTGTAGTGTTGATGCCATTGATAACTGAGGGGTTGCGATATTTCTTTAGAATTGACGTTAGTTCGTTAGAGTCATAGTTTTGTCGGTATATGTCATGTCTGTGGAATGTGGGAAATGGTATGCTGAATTTGTAATCTGGAATTGCTGCTTTATGGATGAATATTTGGTTTTTAAACACGTTTATAGGGGCTTCCACACTTGGTATTAGGTTGTGGCTAGAGCTTTCGTCGCTGTGTTGGGTACTAACTGAGCTAAATGAATTTAGCTCGTTTGGATTTGTTATCCGAGATAGGACATCTGCTACTATGTTGTCTTTTCCTGGTTTGTACAGTAATTCGTAGTCAAATTCCTCAAGATGAGCTTTCCATCTTTTAATTCTAGGGTTTCCATTCCAACTACTCAATGAATGGGTGAGTGGTTGATGGTCCGTGAATATTTTTACTTTGGCTCTGCCATATAAATAGTTTATTAGCGCTTTAAGAGCCCATACTATGGCTAGCATTTCTTTTTCATTAGCCGCATAGTTTTCTTCTGCTTTCGAAAGCGTTCTGGATGATGCGTGTGTAGTGAGATGAAATTCTTTTCTGAAGTCAGAATACTTTAGAATTACTTCGTTTGATATTAATGAACTCTTAATTTTTTTAAAAGCCTGCATTGCTTCTTGGTTGAAGTTGACTATTTTAGTCATTGAAGCTTTCTTGCTAACGTGTCCGTCGACACCTCTCAGCATAGAAGTCAAGGGTTTGGCCAGCTTTGCATAGTCCCTAATGAATCTTCTATAGTAGCCAGAGAGACCTAAGAAAGCTCTTAGTTCGCGAACTGTTTTTGGACAGGGGTAGTTGGCTATGGCTAGAACTTTTGCTGAGTTGGTTTCTATACCCTTATCAGAAATAACGAACCCCAAGAACTCCACTCCTGATTTAAAGAACTCACATTTGTTTAATTGGCACTTGATGTTGGCTTTTTGTAGGGTGTCAAATATCGTTTCAATATTTCTAAGATGAGATTCCTCATCCTTACTGAAGATAACTATGTCGTCTATGTAAATATAGCAAATTTTTCCTATGTGTTCATTAAGGATATCGTCAAGCGCACATTGAAAAATAGAAGGAGCGTTCTTCAGTCCGAAAGGTAGTCGTGTAAATTCGTACTTTGCATTGTTAATTGAGAATGCAGTTTTTTCTATGTCGGATTCTTTTAATTTTATTTGGTGGAATCCACTTTTAAGGTCGAGTACGGAAAAAATCTTGTTATTACCCAGTTGGGCAAGCACTTCGTTTATCTCGGGAATTGGATATTTGTCAACAATAGTTACTTTGTTTAATTTCCTATAGTCGATTACAACTCTTTTTTTTTTCGTTTGAGGCGTCTAGTTTCTTAGGTACGACCCATATAATTATACCGTCTTCCAATAGTTCTGAAATCTGTTTATTTACTTCGTCTTTAAGAGACATGGGGTATTGATAGAATTTGGAATAAATGGGTGTGTCTGAACTTGTCCGTATTTTTGCAGTCACGTTCGTAGTGTAGGTTAGTTTTTCTTGTGGTTTGGCGAATAAGTTCGAATATTTTTTGAATAGAGTTTGTAATGATTCTTTTTGTGTGTTGGTTAAATGGTCTAATCTCGGTTGAATGTTGTTTACAGCTTCTAATTTCTTTTCTTTGACTGGAATAGTGATTTGGTTGTTCACCAACATGAAATTTTTGTCTGTATGGATTGACGCTTTTAGTTCTTTTAAGCTATCATTGCCCAAAATGGCATCGAAAGACTTTAGCGTAGGAAGTATGAAAAATTTGACTGGGGTATTTACCATATTAAACAAATGAGCTATCTTGTGGTGCGTGATTTTTATACTACCACCAATCGACATGGCTTGGAAAGGGTTATTGTTTGGGATTGTCTTTGAGACTAAGTTCGGTTTAATATAATTGCGATTAGATCCTGTGTCGATTAGGATCTTTAAAATTTGTCCGTTCCTCAATCTAGCTTCAAAGTAAGGCAGTGAGGAAAAATTTAAGTCGGCATAATCGGGTTGTTCGGTTTCGAAAGTTTGGTCATATTCGCCTTGGTCTTGGTACCCTTCAATGGTCTCTTTGAGATCATTCTCGTTTTCGTAGTTATTCATGTTCTGTTGTTAGTCTGTCGTTGTTACGTCTTGGTCGCTGTTTCCGTTCTCATTACTTTCAATGTTAAAATTCCTCTGTCTTTTGTCATTAGTTGGCCCTATATTAGTCAGAGGTCGCTTCCCGGTTTCAAAGTTAGGTCGATTCATGTAATTAATTTGTCTGCTCCTAATGCTATGATCTACCTCCATGGGCTCTGGCCGTGGTTGAGGTTTCGGAGCCAAGGGACGTGGTGGTACGATTGGTTGCTGTCTATTAAATGCTTGATTTCCTTGTGACCCATAAATAGGCTGGCGGAATCCAAAGTCATTTGATTGTCTGTGCATTGAAATACTTTGTTGTGGTTGTCCAAAATGTTGTGGTCGATATTGTTGGGGTCTGGGGGGAAGTGAAGGTTGTTGTCTATTTACGAACTGCATATTTCTGGGAGCAGGTGTAGGTTTTATATACTGATTTCTGAAGCTTATATTCTGTGTCCTGGTTGCTGCATGATTTGAACGAAAATGTTGATTTTCTAGCTTAAGACAAAGGTGTAATGCTGAGGGTAAGTCAGCCGGTTCTTTCATTCCAAGCAAGCGGGATAAATCGCCCTGTAATCCGCGTGCGAAGGCATCCAATGCTTTATCGCGGTACATTTTGGTAATTATGTGTTCCGCTTCTTCCCCCATTTCTATAGAGCCTATTTTATTTACAATGAGAGAAAGGTGTCTACAAACTTGTTTATAGAAATCTTCGACTGATTGGTTTGCGCCTTGCACTAATGAGGTCAGCTGATAATCGAGAGTATTCACATCGCGTTTGTCAGCGTAATGAAGTGTCAAACACTTTGAGATAGCTAACCAGTTCAAGGGCGTTTTATGTGCTTCTAGTGCCCTGTCGGCATCATCTGTTATCTTGTAACGAATGGTCTGCAAGATACCGAAATATTTTGGTGTGCCTTGGTAGGCGCTATAAGCTTCTAAAATATGGTCTACTCCTCTTTTCCAGGAGTTAAATTGAGATGGATCACCTGAGAATTCACGGATAGTCTTTACAATGTCCGGTACTCTGTCTAAGTCATTTAAATTTCCAGCATGTTCGGGGGCAATGGCTGCGTCTACTATATTGTCAACATCTTCAGGTGCATTAAGTTACCTAAGTAGGACTGGTAGTTGTTGTGCTAGAATTTGGCTAACGGTGGCTGCAAGCAGTTACTGATTTATTCCTTCCATAATGTCTACTTCGTTTGTATTCTGTCGAAATCCTTGTTGTCTTTGTCTTTGTCTCTGTTGTGCTCTTTGGTCGGAATCGTCAACTAGTACAGGGGGTCTGCTAAGGTTACGGGGGTTTGCCATTAACCCTTTATTTTAATTTTAAAATTTGTTGAGGTTTGTTTCGCGAAAATTTATCGGCGAGGAAAAATAATCAATTTGTATAAAAATTCAATGCCAATTGTTTGCTTTTTACTTAGTTTTATACAATTTTGTTAATTAACTATTTTAAAGATTTGGATTTGTTTATTCTGTTTTAAGAATTTTTTCTTTTAATTCATCAAAGAATTTTTAAATATGTTTTTAATTTGATTCTCTTAAAATGATCTAATTATTTTTAAAATTTTAAATTCGTTTTTGTTTTTACTTTCTGTTAGTTTTTGTTTTTTCTTTGTATTGAGGTTTGATATCGCTTACAGTATTAAGAAGTGCGTGGTTGCCATCTCCGATGGGTCAGAATCCTTCCTTTTTGGTGATCTTTCCTGGACCCCTACTTGGGTTCTGTACGCCATACAATTAAGATGCGCTCTGCGAACTGATACAACAGAGCGTGCTCCCACGTAGCGCAAGTCTTGGTTGCGTTTTTTTTTGTCTCGTGTGCGACGTTTTTAGGGTCGGAGTTTCCAAACTTACAAGGTTTTTGCATACTTAAGAGAGTTTTTTTCTTATCGTGGCGTTTACAATTTCTAGTCGGGTTATGAACGCACTTAGAGTCTTTTTGCTCTATCGCGACGTCTCGTTCACTTAGAATTCGTTTTGTTCTATCGTGAGTGTTTTTTTTTAATTTTGACCCACTTAGAATCAGTTTTGTTCTATCGTGAGTGATTTTTTTTAATTTCGACCCACTTAGAATTAGTTTTGTTCTATCGTGGTGTCAAAATAACCGATACACGTACGTAGAATAATTTTACGCGATCAGTCCCTGCTCGGGCGCCAATTAATGAACCGTAGGTTTGTTAATGAAAAAAATAAAAACACAAAATGTTTTAATTTTTAATTTTTTATTAGCAGAAATGCTGCTCCCGATTATAGATTGTTTGAAACTAAACTTTACAATTTTAGGTTTGTCCCTATGAAAGCTGTGTGAGGTAGCAGTGCAGTCGCAGCGGCAGTGGCGACGCCTTCGGTGTTTAGGCCCGGCTTTTTGGTGCAGTGGAGGGTCTTGCATTGCTTGCAATGTTTTCCTAGAATCCAAAGTGTTGGGGATATTGTTGGCGAGTATGGTGCAATCGTGGCGGACGTGAAGCAGACGCCTGATCAGCGGGTTTGTTCTGTTAGGTGAATGTTGTTGGTAAGCGGGGGACGCTGAGAGCGTTGGTAGCGAGCATTGCTACAATTGGAGCGAGCGTGGCGGAAGCCAAGCAGACGCTCGACCAGCAGTTTTGTCTTATTGCCGAAATGTTGTGAGTGAATTTTGGGCGAGCGTGGCGGAAATCGAAAGACGCTCGCTCGTCAGATTTGTTGTTGTAAGGTTCTTGTTGATTTTTTTTGTCTTTTGTAGAATTTATTCTTAACTTGTATACTGTGCAATTATTGTTATTGGTGCATTACTGAATTATGTACGTGATTTATAACTGCCCACCTGAAAGCTCTGGGGATTACTGGCAAGCATATGGTTTTACCATTCCTCTGTATTTTTTTATGTAATATTCCTTTCCGCAATTCATAAGTTCTGTCTAAATTGTCTGGTAGTTCACTGTTTTTTAATTTATTTAAAATATCTAAAAACGTAGAGTCTCGATGTTGTTCTGAAATTAATCAGCTATCGGTGACCTCAGTCAAATTGATTCGCATCTCAATTATTTTAGTCTGGCTATTCGTTTTCTCAGATACTGGATTTCGTGAGAAACAATCTACATGGGCCATTCGATCGCCTTTTCTATATTCTAAGCCAAAGTCAAATGATTGTAGAAACGCCCACCACCTATGGACTCTTAGTGTCAAATCTAATTTAGTACGATTTGCCTTCAACGAATTGCAGTCCGTATATACAACAAACTTACGACCTTGCAGGTAATGGCGAAAGTGTTTGATAGCGTTAACTACTGCTAAAGTTTCCAATTCAAACGAATGGTATTTGGATTCAGCAGGAGACGTACATTTGCTGTAATATTCGACGACATGGGGTTTGTTGTCAATTTTGTGCAGCAACATCGCTCCATAACCAATCGAACTGGCATCAGTGTGCAACTCTATTACGTATTTTGGATCAAATATAATCAACAAAGCTTCTTATGTCAATACTCCTATTATTTTTAAACGTATTTACTCATATTCTTGTTGCCAATTAAAATTTGAGTTTTTTTTGATGTGAGGGTATACAATGGTTTAAGTGTTTCGGAAAATTTTGAAACAAACTGTCTGAAATAAGGAGCTAAACCTATGAATTGTCGAAGCTGAGATACAGATTGTGGAGGTGGAAGATCTATAAGTGCTTGAATCTTACGCGCATTTGGCTTGATTTCTCCGTTACTTATTTCGTACCCTAAATACTCCACCCTAGTTTTGAGAAAGAAACATTTAGCTACATTAAATGAAAACCTCGCTTTACTTAATTTCCAATCGTTCTAACGCCTCTTCTTTACTTTCAGCTATAATTAATACGTCATCAATGTAAACGATTGCGTATGTGTATGCTAAGGCTCCCAGTGCCTTTATTATACTCGTAGCCCTTTGAAACACAAGGCTCATTCTTTAGACCAAACGGATAACGGATAAGGCAGCGGATATCTATCAGCAATTGTATTCTCATTCAAAATTCGATAGTCTACACACAGACGATCAGTGCCATTTTTCTTTTTCACTAACATCATTTTTTTTTCACTAACATCAAAGGACGTCGCTGCACTGTCTTTTGAGGATCAATTAATTTAATTTCTAACTGCCCTGTGGATACTCGAGTATTTGGAATTCCGTTTATACACCAATCAGAGTAGCGTTTTGGGATGTTCATTAGGGCTGTCTTCTCAGATTCATCTAAATCGGTATCAGAATGTAAAGCATCTTCATACTTAGTCAAAGTTAAGAAATTTACTCTTTTGGCTCTATAAATTTGAAATTTAACAGCATCCATAGTTACCACAAAACCCTGGCCAAGGATTTCCCGGACAATCAATACGTCATGTTTCAAAAACTTATCCATAAATATATGTAGAGCCGTTTGCTCGGGCCACAGTGAAATAAACACACGTTTTCTTTAATGTCTATAAACTAAAATAATATTCATTTATTCACTGTATTCACATCAGTTTCAGGTTGTTCATTCTTCTTCAATTATTTCTTTGCGTCTCTTCACTCGAGCGTTAGGCTTACAACTGTCGATATATTCTTTAATTTTTTAAAACGAACACGTTACTCATTTTGATAACTCTTAATCGATAACTTAAATCTGGGCTGCCACTATTTTGCAGACTGGTATGCTGTTCTAATGACGGAGCTGCCAATCCTACATTCGGCCCTCCTGACTTTCATTCGACCCGAATGATGGGTTCCAAGTCTTCATAAATTCAGCGACGGTATTAGTATGATTTGGACCCTCAAAGTCACCTACTTTCTCAACTGTATATCGTCCGTGCCGTAATTTACGTTTCACAGCATAGGGACCTAAGAACTTCCCCTTCAGTTTCAAGCCAGCTCCAAATTGGGTGCGCTTGATGGCTACCAAGTCTCCAATGTGGAAATCACTTTCTGGCTTTCGGAATCTGTTGAATGAGTTACGGTTTTCTTCTTGAATGGATACGATATTCTCTTTTACTGTTTTTCTTAATTTATCTTTCTCCTCTTGTAATTCTATTAAGTGTTCATCATCTATTAACTGTTTTAATTCATTATCGTAAACTGTTCTCATCTCTAAGCCTGTCAGAATCTTAAATGGTGACACCTTCGTACTCCTCGGCGGAGACGAATTAATAAATTGTTGTACCCTGGCAACATGCTTGTACCAAGCCTTTGGATCTGATGCAGAAAGTTTGGTTATCAAAGTTATTACGATTCTATTAATCCGTTCGACTTGTCCATTACCACGTGGCACGCCTGTTGCTATTAGCAAATGTTGTATTCCCTGCTCCTTGCAATATTCTTCAAACTTGTTTGCCGTAAAGGCCGTACCCCTATCGCTGATAATCCTAACTGGATTGCCAAAAACCTCAGCCTGTTTCTGCAGCTTTTCAACAACTTCGTCTGCCCCTGTACTTTTCGACGGATACAACCAAACGAATTTCGAGAAAGCATCAACCACTACAAGAATATGGTTATACTGCTTCTTGGTTAACTCCATTGGCCCTATATGGTCAATATAGTATGTTTTTAGCGGAACGTCTTCTTTGTCAATAGGATTCAACAATCCTTCCTTCTTACCATGCTTTGAATCGCCCACAATACACTCAATACACGACTTTATAATCATGTCTACCTTTCCGGCCAACTCAGGGATATAATAGTCACGTTTGATTAAGTCCATGGTCTTTTTGACACCGAAATGTCCTTGGCGATGAGCTGTAAGTATTATCTCATTTTCCATTTTGGAAGGAATCACTATCAACTCATTAACTGCATCTTTACGTAATATATCATGCTCTATATAGTAATCATCGTATGTGCTAGTCTCTAATACTTTACAAATCGCCTCTATCCACTTATCCTGCCGTTGTGCTTGCATAATGCGATGTCTAAGCGAATCCTGCAGTAGCAAACAATGAACTCTGCTTAAGGCATCCACATGTTTCATTTTTGTCCCTGGCCGGTGTTCAATCTCATAATCAAAATCTTGTAGAAAAATAGCCCAGCGAGATACTTTCACAGGAACGTCTTGCTTTCTCATGGTCATTGCAAACGCGTTGCAGTCGGTTACAATCTTTATCTTCTTGCCCAGCAAATAAATTCTCCACTTCTTCAGAGCTTCGACTATGGCCAGTACCTCTAACTCATATGAGTGATATCTCGATTCGGCCGCCGTTGTCTTCCTACTCATGTATTCCACCGGATGGAGAGACTGATCGTCAGAGTTCATTTGTAACAGAACTGCTCCGTATCCATCCATGCTTGCGTCACAGTGGACCTCGGTAACTGCCTTTTGATTAAACAATCTAAGTACTGGATAATCAGATAAGCATGCTTTTAGCTGCTCAAACGACGCTAATTCTTCTTCACCCATTTTAAAACTTATGTCCTTTTTTAACAGTCGAGTCAACGGTCTAGCAATGATAGCAAAATCCTTAACGAACCTGCGAAAATAAGAAGTCAAGCCCAAATAGCGTTGAATTGCATTCCTATCTCGAGGTGCTGGAAAATTTCTAATAGCTGACGTTTTCTCCTGCGACACTTTTATAGTAGAGTTCTCAATTATATAGCCCAAAAAATTAACTTTACGCTGTAATATTTGGCATTTTTTCCACTTTATTTCCAATCCAGACTTTTCTGCCACTTCCAGAACTTTCTGCAATTTTTTAACACCTTCTACTTCGTCTGCTGACGGAATGATTATATCGTCCATATATAGAAACAGTGTACCCTCGTCTATCAGTGGTCTGAGAACTGCGAATATGTACCTTATAAACACAGCCGGAGAATTAGAGATCCCAAATGGCACAAAATTGAATTCATATTGGCCTCTTTGTGTCACGAATGCCGTATACTTGCGCGAATTTTCCTCAACAGGAACGTGGAAAAATCCATTTGACAAATCTAATGTGGTAAACACCTTTGCCTTCTGCAGCTTATGTATAACGTCGTCGATTAAAACTATAGGGAAATTATCGCGAATAATTTTCTCATTAAGCTTTCGGTAGTCGCAACACAATCTCTTTGTCCCATCTTTTTTGGTTACCAGAACGATTGGCGAAGCATATTCTGAGCAACTGTTTCGGATAACGCCCGTTTCTATCCAGCTTTTAATATGTTTGTCAACTTTCTCATCGTCATCATATGGCAAACGTCTAGCTCTCTGATAGACAGGTATCTCATCTGTAAGCATGATTTTCATTTGCACTGGACTAGATTCTGGCCGAACCGGCTTATAATCATGGATAATCATGTTTACTTTTGCCTTCAAATCTGCTTTTAAATGTGAAGTATCCACCTCTGATTTGAACTCATTAACAATGTCGACTAACAACGTTTGTTGAAACGTAGTTTGCAACTCGGCTATTTTCGACTCTGTCTCTATACAACTGGGAACGCAAATTTTGCTATGAGGAGCTAATTCTTGCGAACTTATCTCTTTTAAACCAACTTGCAGTTCGTCTTTCTTCTGTGCGGCAAGGAAAATTACTCCGTTTGCACCAACAGATGCATTAACTACGTTGAAAACGTCGCAACCGATTATGCCGTTGTACAGGCTATCTTCGTCACGCACTACATGGAAGCACATTTCAATGGGAACATCATCTAATGAAGTAGAAATTATAAATGACCCCAAAGTGTAAATTTTCTTCCCACCTATGCCAACCAATTCCTTGACATTTGATTTAAGAGCGACTGGATACACTTGTTTGTATAGTTTTTCTCGTATGGTACAAATATCGCTACCAGAGTCAAACAAAGCTGTGATTTGCTTGCCAGCAATCATCACTTTCTTAAATGCACGATTAAACGCTGACTGAGAGTACTGTTGCATATTTACGGATTCCTTTTTAACCGCTGCAGACCCCTTTGTCTCACACTCATTGGCCTTGTGCCCTATGTGGTTGCATTTGAAGCATTTTATACCCTTTTCTTGACAATCTTTAGCTATATGATCCTTTCCACCACATTTAAAACAACGTTTCTCTGATTTGAAGCCCTTTGTTGAATTATTTTCAGGCTTTGACTTTGGTTTAACATCCTGACTTGAGCAAATCTTTTCATAAATCTTCAGCTTCTGCCTAAACTCAATAAGATCTGATGCATGGTATAGACAACTTTTGTTTTGTTTAGAATCGGGTATACCGTCAATGATATATTCAATAATGCTTTCATCATCTAAGGTTCCTTGATTTGCTAAGCTCTTCATAGTGTAAAAATATTCATTCAAAGACTCCTGTTGTTTCTTTTTCTACCAACTAGCAACTGGTGAACTTGCTTTGTAGAAAGCTTCTCACTAAATTCCGCTTTTAATGCGTTTTTTAAGGATTCCCAATTATTTATCTCTGTTTTACTATTTAAGAACAATTTGGCTGCACCTTTAACTAACTGTCTACCATAGATAAACTTTTGAACATCATTCCATCCAACAGTCACCGCATTTAACTCAAACTCACTCAGCCACTCATCCACACCTGGAGAGCCACCGCCAGTAAACGCTGAAAGGGAGTCCTCGATGTCCCTTAGTGTGAACGCCATTTTTGTTTGTTCTTGCAATATTGATCCGTCAGTCTCTTCGTAGATTGAAATATCCGTATTAGAACCGTCGTCTGAATCTAGATTAAAAAAATATATTAATCTCTCTTGCAACACTTGTTTAACACCTGAGTGTGGTAAAGATAATGATTTCAACTTTTCTTTGAGCTTTGTAGCTATAAGCGACTTAATTTCATCTAATTGCATAACTTTGCTCTTTCTTTTATACGTATTAACAGTGTCAACACTGACAAACTCAACATTGACGTACAACTTAACAGACTTATGTTCACACTACGTTTCGTCTTTTCTGTACACCACTTCTTTTTGTGTGTTAGCGCACACGAATTTATATGATGTATCGTCTCCTCCAGTTTCGTCGACTGCCATCCCCTTCGCCAACACCTTTCACTCGTACTCGTCTTATGCTGTCGCAAATACAAATCAGCTCCGGTCTGTATATGCCGTCTTCACTTGTTGTATATGCCGTCTTCTTGTTGCACTCGTTTATTCTCGCTTGCTGTTTTCCACGATCACGCCACACACCTCTGTGTATGTAGTTGTTCGCCTTGTTCCTCTTGAACCAAACAGCGTGCCTCCTTTGTTGAGTTCTCTTGCACTCTTTGAAGTTATTCTTGCCTCTTCCTTCTTGTTCACTATTCGCCGCTAGACAAAATGATGTTGTCAGCTTTGAATTGTTTATGCACAAAACCGTTGGTGTGAATTTGGCTTCTTCTCGGCGTCGTTTTCACAATTTTTTTTCAAATCTTAATGGATTGTGACCAATTGCCTTTGTTAAATTTTTAACTGTCTTTTACTTTTGCGTCTTTCACAAATTTATTTCACAATGTCTTAGTGGACAATTGCTCAATGTATTCATGTTCTTGCATGTTCATATCCCGGACGAGCCCCCAAAATTGTAGAGCCGTTTGCTCGGGCCACAGTGAAATAAACACACGTTTTCTTTAATGTCTATAAACTAAAATAATATTCATTTATTCACTGTATTCACATCAGTTTCAGGTTGTTCATTCTTCTTCAATTATTTCTTTGCGTCTCTTCACTCGAGCGTTAGGCTTACAACTGTCGATATATTCTTTAATTTTTTAAAACGAACACGTTACTCATTTTGGTAACTCTTAATCGATAACTTAAAGCTGGGCTGCCACTATTTTGCAGACTGGTATGCTGTTCTAATGACGGAGCTGCCAATCCTACATATATGTAACAAAATCTCAAAGCAATATTGTTCAACATTTATATTACATAAAATTTGCTGAGTGCTAGATATTGAATCATTACTTATGCCATTTAGTTTTACAATGTTATTAATTCTTTTGCCCCTAAATTGATCGGCCACGCTTTTTTTTTTGGCCAGAGAACATTCAGCGCAAGAGTCAAAACAAAATGGAATCGACTCACCGGATACGCGTATTGTTCCCTTTCCATTTTGACATAAGCCTAGTGACGATATGGCTTCCGTATTCAGCAAACCTTTCTTCTGACTTTAATCGACCGTTTAAAATGCCTAATAACATAGCAGCAGAAGTCTCAATTCCAACAAAGCGCTGTATAAACAGCTCTTTGAACTGGTCCCAAGTCATGCCAGCAAAGCATATTTGAGAAAGCCACTGCGACGCGTTACCTTCCAGTGCCTTGCTTAACGCTATCTCCAAGGTGCTTCCCTCAAGGGCGTTGTCAGCATGTATAAGGTCGACGGTGTTACACCAAGATGAGGCGCCTGTTCCCGCAATATCAGGATTCAATTTTGGAAAGCTCACGTAAGATGCTCTTCCATCGGCCCCTCCTGACTTTGGAGCCTGCGGATTTTTAATTATATCCATTAAGTTGCGGTTTTGCTGTTCCAATGCTGACAAATATGAATCAGTGCCATGGCTAGTAGGCAAAGCTGATCCCACTTCTGATGTCGCAGGTCGATCGTTTGGATTCATATTTTATAACGCACGGCAAGTTCTGTTCGTATTCGAGGTGCACTCCAGACTGACCGCGCCAAATTATGCGTTGACGCAATGACGCACTACACTATGCGTTGATGCAATGACGCACGACATTATGCGTTGATGCAGTGACGAACTACATTATGCGTTGCGAAATTATTATTTCGCAACTGCGCAATATATTTCCAATATATATTGCTATCCTTCTTTTCCTCTTCAGTCAGCGCCTTACAATCAGACCTCACTCAGCAGCTGAGTGTCTCTCTTTCACTCAACTACTGTTCATTACCAAACTACTAGCGACTATCGCCACCAAAGAACTGAAGACGCATGTACAATGGTCAACATTGACCCATTCTATGACATTTTATATACTTATACTTTATGGGGCCGGAGATGCTTCCTTCTGTCTGTTGCATAAATTTTCGTGTGTCACAAAGTTATAATACCCTTCTACACATTGGCTAGGCAGGTATAAAAAGAACAATTGGAATTGAATATCGCTTATTCGAATTATTTCTTGAATTGCAAGCAACCGTCCCAGTTCTTTCCCAATCCGGAAGTGTCGTTCTTGGCGTTCTCTTACCTCTTGATCACATTAGCGTACTTGTGGATCTCGAAGCCAGCCACCTCAAAGGTGGACACATACGCGTGCAGGGCAATGTCGGCGAAGGTGACCGAGTCTCTGGCCGCGTACTCCTGACCCTCAAGGAAGGTGTTCAGGAAATCGAAGGCAGCTTCGATCTTCTTGAATGCGTCTGGATCGGCGGGTGCCTTGGCGAACACCTGGGTATAGTAGTATGTAGCACAACTCTGATACAAAATGACCATGTCAAAGTACAGGCGCTGGTTGATCAGGGCGCGCTTCATGGAGCATTCGATTAGATTATTAATTAAGATATGGAATCTCCCGTGTGTTGTGCGACCAGTTGTAGTCGTCGGGCCATTGAATTTACCTAATTTTTTAAAATATTTATGTAGTTGCATATTTCTCAACAATTGTATTATTTAATTCTTTTAGAGTATCAAATTGCCTTTCACGCTTAAAAACTTTTGAGGAAAGGATGCCCCAAAGATCCTCAATTAGAGTTAAGTCCGGACTTAATGGTGGCCAGTCCAATAAGGGTATATTTTTCGATTCCAGAAATGACTTCGTATACCTTGAAACAAGTATAGGATAAAAATATCTAGTCTTATCTATGATAATCTTCTAAAAATGGTATAAGTTCGCTTTCATGAGATCCGTGCGCCGAATTATTCCGCCCTGGTACAAAGCAAGTCGGCGACTTTCCAAGTGAGTTAAAAGCTGTCCATACCAGGCGATATTTACCACCATGGTTTCGCTTATTGCAAGACGACCAGCCTTGGATTCACGCCAGTACTTTTGATTTCCATGTGGACCATCTAAATTGAACTTTTTTTCATCGCTGAAGATAATTTTTTCAAGCTCTGTAGCAAATTACATATTTTAAAGTATTGGAAGAGAGATGGTGGTAAGGTATAGTGACTTAACAGGGCACGCACTTGTCTCGGCTGTTGCTTTGTCGGCAATGTGGGGAGAATTCCTTCAAACTGCAGTGCTATCTACTCTCCACTTTAATAATTAATATACAAATTTCGCGTGCATGGTGGTTCGGTTGTTAAAACAGGCATGAATATACATATTGAAGAGAGAGAGAGAGAGAGAGAGAGTGAAAAAAGGGGAAGGCCAGATGAAAGTTTTTAAAGATGATACCATAGCTTACATCGAAATATGTTTTTAGCGAAAGCATTAGATGGCTGAACTGGTAATAATGCCTCCGCCTAGTTGGGCTGTGCTGATGGAGTTGTACAAGCTTTTTCCACCCTACCTTGATCACTTTCATGCCGCGTTATCCATATTGCAATTTACTGCCTTGCAACTACTTCATCCCAAGGATGCATAACTTCCAACTAATAAGGGCTTAGACGTCCATTTGAAAAGTTGTCAAGAACATATTTATTTATTGAGCTTAGTAACCAGTTCTGATGGTTGCTGCGGCAGTGTATTATAATTCAGTTTTACAGAATTAGGGATACAGGGAAATTGATTAATTAAATATAAAGATACATAAACTAAAGATATGTGATCATATGTTTATCTACATGTTAAATATAAATATAACATATTGAATTATTTATTTTTGTTTTTTAATTAAATTAATTAATGTTTCGATAATCAAAAAATTGTATAGTGAGATGAAACAAAAATGAATTACTTTTAGTCAAGTGTAACGCTAACTTATTATCTAAAGCTCGTTTAACTCATTCACCTTATC
The DNA here is from genome assembly GCA_018150935.1 of Drosophila pruinosa. Lineage (NCBI taxonomy): Eukaryota > Metazoa > Arthropoda > Insecta > Diptera > Drosophilidae > Drosophila > Drosophila pruinosa. The sequence goes on from JAECWR010000154.1 coordinate 660,713, forward strand.
ATCCACAAAGCATTTCTTCGCTGACAGAGCTAAGTTGAAAGTGCATTTTCGATTGGTACACTTAACCATACATTCATTATTTATTTTTAAAGGACAATTTTGTATATATTTACTTGCACTTTAAGGTTAAATACTTCATATCATTTTATTTTTTTACTGCTTAAAAGAGGAATGTAGCCAATCATAATGTTGCACTTACATGTGTGTATCCAGATTTAGAAGATTTTTTGTAAGTGAGGCAGCTGAATTTGTAGGTGTTGGCTTGCTAGAGATTGTGTTATGCTGGAGGTTTTAATTTGAATTGATTACACATGTTTCAGAACACTTATTTAATTTTTATATAGCCATGTCCGTCTGTCCGTATGAACACCTAGATCTAAGAGAGTATAAGAGATAGAGCAACAAATTTTTCGGGACAGTGTGTCTTATTGCTGAACGCAGATCAAGGTTGTTTTAGATTTTTGCAACGCACCTGTAAATCAAAAAAAAAAAACAATTTCAAGCGTCGTTTTAGCCCTAGAACGTTTAATTTTGGTACGAAGAAGAATACTAATCACCATCTCAATGATCTCTGAAAATTTGGTTACAATTGGATAAAAAACACAGAAGTTATTAAGAGATTACTTTTATATGGCGTTACCACGTGCAGCTGCACCTAGTTAGTCGCTATGTCACTCCGTGACATAGTAGTGGTGTTCAATAAACCATCTAAAGTGCCACCAAGTTAATAATTTCGAACAAAGAAATATTTGATATATTATTTTGGTATTTTTTAGTATATTTTTGTAGTATTTTTTCAGTATATTTTTTTCTCTGTTCATTGCTTCAAGTTTCGTACGAAGACAGAGAGAGAGAGCCGAAAGCGCGAGTGCGATGCTTAAGTTCCGCTTTTATCCGGCCACAACCCATGGTTTTTGTTATTGCAAGGCTCGTACATATATGCCGCTTAGTACGCGCATCAGGAACTGCTCTTTTGCGATTATTTTCCGCGTATTTCTGAAGGTTTTTTAAATAATTGCGAATAGTATTTCGACGACAAAGGAGTCTTTCGCGATTTCACCAACTTTTACGCCAAACTCACACATTGTTTCAATCCGAGTCTTCTCCTTAGTACTTATTTCAGCTGAGACACAAAATGCCATAAAATAAATTTATATTTATTAGGACACAATTGTTATTAATAAGAAAACTTTTTTGCATGATTTTCCAACTGAACTTCAGATTCAAAGCTGATAAGACATATGTAAGTACAACGAAAAACAACAAGGCATTTGCACAAAAACTGGCATACTCCAAAACATTATAATGGAATTAAATAAACTGTATCATCAAAAACAAGTTTAGCGCAAATATCAACATTATTGAGGTACCCTTCTACCGTTTGGATAGGCGGGTATAAAATTTCCGTTGTTTTTTTTAATAGTTGAAAGTAATAACTTATAAGTAAAAGTAGTTTTATCCTATATCAGCGATGGGAACGCTCTGCTCATACTGCTCTCAGATTTCTGGGAGCAAATATAAAAAAGTCAAGAGCAGTGATTTTATATGAGACGCACAAGCAGTCACTGCTCGAAACCCAAGCTAACACTCAAAACACAAACTATTGTCTTCTGTCCCTGTCTTTCTTATGTCTTTTTGCACCGTTTCAGTCTAACGCAGGAGAGCATTATAAGAGTACCCAAGGGTTCGGGACTTCGGACTCGAGCTAACACACAAAACAAGAACGGCTCGAACGATGATCGCCGCCACGTGGTTTTTGCCCTTGTCTTGCTTATTAATATACTCTCCCTATCTAGTTTTTGCTCACAGGAGTATGATATTCTCGCACAAAAGCAAGTCGCTACCACGATCATTTGTTGCAACTTTCGTGCTGATGGATACCCCTTTCCACTGCTTTGGTCGTGACTCGCAAGCCTCGGCCTAACGTGAAATTTTATTGTATGTTTAGGAAATTTTGATGTTTGCTCTTAAGGTCAAATCCCGTGCTTACCGATGACCTACATTATGAAAATTATGATTAATAAAACAATACCACACAGTCAAAAAAAAAAAAATGAATAAAAACAATTTAATTCAATACAAAATCGGACTTTTCCAAATATGAATTTCAAAATTTATTGACCAAAAATTAAAGAACACTCGACCTAATTATAATTTACAGGCATACAACTAGCAAAAATAGTTAAATTAAATGTACATCAATAACTTTTCTCCAGGGCCAAGATGTGTAGCCCAGAGCCATAAATATACAGGTATTTGTTGTTATAAAGAGACATTCCTTTTATATCAGAAATACAAGTAAAACCAATTCGAATATATTGCAGGGTCTTTAAATTAATGTTAAATATTTGCTTATCTGCACTACACGTATAAGCATAAAGTACAGGCGTCTTGCCGACGTCTCGATATAAAAATAAAGTCAACGCATTAATCTGTGCATTATGTAAGTATTGGAATTCTGAAATTAGTTGTGTACTCATATCATTTAAATTAATTTGAGTATACTTTAAGCATTCATCATCGCCGCCAGATAACACGTGTAAAAAGCCATCGTTAACTATTCCGTCCAATGCATTGATTCCGGCTGTATGCAACTGAAGCTGAAACCGCTTGAAACAAAGTGTTAAGTCAAATCCATAAAGCATGCCATTTGTGGTTGTAATAAGTAATAAATTGTGTTCATTATAACATTGCAATAAAAGCGGACAGCGTTTTATATCAATCAGATGTATTAAACAAATTTCTGAAGTGTTTTCTAAATCCCAGCGGAACAAACGAATTTTTCCATCGGCGCTTGCTAAGTATAAGGAAAATCTTCCCGTATCAGTATTTCGCAACACCCTTATTGCCATAAGTCGGGCATCAACTGAAATATTTCCAATGGTGGTATTTGATCGCATCGTATGAGAACATAGTTCACTAATGATTGGACCATTTAAATCAATGTGATTGACGCATAGCTGCGACCGACCTCCAACAGAAAACAAAAGCCAATGTTTTTCGGAACACTCCGATTTTACATGGTATGATACTAGATCTCGGACGCTTGAAATGTGCGTATGTAATTCGCCCAATTGAATAAACGACTTTCCAATGAATTGATTAATTTTGATAGTGTTATCGTCACCAGCTGATACTATATATGGCTGGGCCTTATTCTGAGTTATAAGTTCAATGATGTTGCAACTTCGTACGTGCCAACTACTTTCCAGGGTTGACAGTACACGGCTAGGACTCTTATTGTAAAGTGGCTGATTGTAGCAAAATACATGTTTTTGTTTAACATATATTATATTAAGTTTATTACAGTTTAGCTTATAAGCCCAGTATCGATGGCCGCCCCCGCATTGTAACTCTAAGAGCACGTCATTCTGACGAGACCAAGCTACAAAATGATTGTCATTAAAACCTATCAATACATCTAATGTCGGCGATGCTTCTACCCAAGCTAGGGGCACATACTCACGGCGCAATACGCTTAATTTACAATCGGAAAAATATATGCGCATAAGTTTTATTATTGGTTCGTGTCCGGCACTAAGTACGTATGCACAGATTCCATCACTTTTTATAAACTTTAAGACGTTAGAGCCCATGTTACCATGTAATGACTTTACTGTATCCTCTAGTTTAAACTCACCGTCTTCATTCTGCTTGTAGAGCATAGCATGTCCATTACGGGTACTTAATAACAAATATTTTGGTGCCACATGCAGGGCAGCTGTTATCCACGGTTCACGACCATTAGATATTCTTAAGCGCCCTTTAATTTGCATTGTATTAGCTTTCAGCATAAGACAGTTACCATATTCATCAGATGTGATATAAGTGTCTCTGCCTAGAAAGTGAAATGATTTTATGAGACCTTTGAGGACTGAACCATCGTATAGCTTTTTAAAGTTATCGATGTCGGAGTTATATCTCAGAAGTGTGACGCGTTGATGTCCACAAATTGCCACTTTTCCATCGTACACCTCTATTGTTGAACATTTATAAGAGGGAAAATCACGAACTAATTTCCAAACATAAATGCTTGATGAATTTGATAGTTTTGTGTGAAACAAGCGGTTTTTGTTACTCAATCCAATGATAACACTGCCACTTAAATATTTAATATTTTTTATAAATTCAGTTGTTGAAATCATAGGAATCAATCTGGTTAACTCCATTTCCTTTAAAACATTATGCAAATTATAGGAAAGAATGCTTCCTGTTGAGCCTGCGCTATAAAGTGTGCAATTATTAGGATCAAAACATAAACGCCATATAGGAGCACCAAACTGTTGACGCCGCTTGAATAACATATCTCCCGATTGACTCCAAACACAAATATATGAATCTTCACCTCCGCTTATAACAAATACTCTGCCTCCTGCAAAATAATCTAATCAGTAATTATTTTGATAATGATGAAATAAACTTACGGTATTCTACAATAATAGCACAAATAACTCTCGATGTGTGTCCAAAACAACTGAACATAGGTCTTACGGGTGCTGAATCCATGTCGAGTGTTGGCAGCCTATCTAATTCCCAAAACTTTACAGATCGATCATCGGAAGCAGTTACAATTAATCGACATGCCAAGTAATAATCAATAGAAAATATAACTCCGTTATGAGCCTTCAAGCGCAATCGAAGGGGATACGTTTTTGTACATGTGACTGAATTGACACTAACAGGGTCACGAGGCTGCCAAATTAGTATTTCTCCAAATCCGTTTCCACTTATAATAATAAGCTCATTATATTGAGAGCCATGTAAAATGGTATGGTAAAGCAACGAATAATCAGTGCAACATGCAAGTTCCAATATACTGCAGTTACCTGTTGTCAAACACGTTGTGTCATCATATTTTAAAAGTAACATTGCGCTATGCGACATGTGCAATACAAATTGAAATGTATCTCCGTTGTTGAAAATATTTGCCGCATTAATCCAATCTCTTGTCTCGCCGGCGTAAACCAATCGAAAGATTTCTTTCCTTTTATTATCGTATTTAAACAGGAAAAATTCTGTCTCACTATAAAGTATAAACAGGCGTGCCATAGTATTTCCATTGCTCATTGCAAAACCGTGTATTTTTTTGTGATGCGATCCGGCTGGCAATATCACTCGCGCATTATTATAAAAAAAAAACGCTTTATTTCCAATAGCTGAAATGTCAAAAAAAAAAAATATTATACATACAAATATATGTATGTATATACGATGCAATAAGCACAGAACACCACATGCTAGGCATATATATACATACCGGTAAATAAAAAATTTTTTGAAATATTTAAACCTAATGCATCAGTAATTAAAGTTTCTGGAAGCGCCATATTAAATATACACAGAAACAGAACGAAACTTTACATCAAATAAAATTCTAATAGACAATAGTGGTGAACACATTCATAAACATTATCGAAATCAAAACTAGAACAGTAAGTAGAGCTGGAAACATCAATATTTATTCTTTGATGATAAATTAAACAATCATTTGGATTACTAACCATATAACATATAGACCCATAATCCCATGAGAGGGTTTACTCGCACGAGTTTTTTTGCATTGCTGTCCCAGAATATGCTAGTTCGTAGGAAATTGCTGTCCCTTGACATGTTGCATATTGGGCTCAACAGATAACTGCATGAAATCGGTTTTGGTGATGAAAAAGTCACAGGGTTCGAAGTCTGGGCAATACGGTGGCTGCAATGATATGCGATTCTATTTTTGGTCGAAAATTCAAAATTCTTGATAATTTTTGCACAGACTAAAACATTTGTATGTATATTTTTAATTCGATCAGTCTAGTTTAAATTAAAGAATGTGGGATATTTTTAAAATTATAAACAATGCACATTAAATTTCGTTTAAACAATTATATTATTTGTAGGTAATTGTCTTTTATGTGCACCTATTTTCTATAGATTACTTTTTTTTAAACAATTTTTTATTTATTTATTTAATTCAGCTAATGGCAGCCGATCACAATTTTTACAAATTAAAGAAAAAAGGTATTAAAATTAAAATTTAATGATAATATAATATTTTAATATGTAAAACTGAGGTATGCAAAGTTCAATATAGAATTATGCAATATTATAAAAAATAGAAGAAGTACAGATTATGACAGTAAAAACGTACAGTTGAGACAAGTCAGTAAGGGTAATAAGATTATTAAGTTTAAGAAAATCTGTTTTACGAAAACAGCGTACATACGGACTAGAGCTCGGAAAAACAGTTGCATTAAAATTACAATGTAAGTCGAAAACAAGTTCTAAAGTGGGATGGTAGAGGTCTTCAGGGGTAACTAAAGGAGCAATTTGAATAATAGAACTACAAGAACAAAATACAAGGTCGAGAATACGGCCATTACAGTTAGGCACCAGGTTAACTTGCGTTAATGAGATTTCAAACATTGAATTAATAAATTCATGGGAACACGATGGGGTCAACACATTAGGTGTGCCTAACCAAATAACGTTAGACAAATTAAAGTCACCGAAAACAAATAAAAATTCTTGATCGAAAAGCAGAAGTAAAATGGATTTTAATGGGGAGAAATATACGAAGAAGTGATAAAAATAGAAAATGATTAAAAGACTTTTTACGTTTACAAATTCGATGTCAACATGCTATCGAGATGAAATTAATTCAGACAGGTCAGAATCAACAGCAATTAAAACACCACCTCCGACACGTGAAACACGGTCACATATAAAAGAGGTGTATTTACAAGAGAAAAAGCAACAATTCGGAATATCAGGCTTCAACCAGGTTTCGGTAAAGATAACTACATCGAACTTAAAAGAAAAGCATTCTACAAATAGTTAAGAAAGTTTAGAGTTAAACCCCCTAACGTTTTGGTATGCTAGGAGAAAGGATGGAGCTAGTTTTTTGGGTTAACATTAGAGGACAAAGCAACGCAAGTATTATAAATGGATCTAGATTTATCATAAATTCTACTCAAAGGGAAGAAGGGTACGAGGGTCGTTTGATAAGTCCGTGACTTTTTGAATAAAATATATTTTTTTCGTCAAAGAAGCGTTTTATTTCTCAACATAATCTCCTTTTAGCTCTATACATTTAGTCCAGCGTTTTTCCAATTTTTTTATTCCTTCCAAATAATAGGTTTTCTCAAGGCCCTCAAAATAGTCGTTTGTTTCTGTGATGACCTCTTCATTTGACCCGAATCTCTTACCGCCGAGCCATTTCTTCATGTTTGGAAACAAAAAATAGTCACAGGGGGCTAAATCTGGAGAATATGCTGGATGGGGTAGCAGTTCGTAGCCCAATTTATGAAATTTTGCCATGCTGACTACACACGTGTGCACCCGTGCATTGTCCTGATGGAACAGCACTTTTTTTTTCGCCAAATGCGGTCGTTTCTGCTTCAAATCAATATCGAATCTGTCCAAAAGCTCTGAATAATATTCGCCGGTGATCGTTTTACCCTTTTCAAGGTAATCGATGTGAATGATACCTTGTGCATCCCAAAAAACTGTGGCCATGACCTTGTTGGCCGACAGACCCACCTTGGCCTTCTTTGGTGCACGTTCACCCGGAGAAACCCACTGTCTTGATTGTTCTTTGGTCTCTGGTGTGGTGTGGTGGATCCATGTTTCGTCTACGGTAACGAAACGGCGCAAAAATTCGTTTGGATTGCGGTTGAACATCGCCAAACACTCCTTTGAAATGGTCACACGGTTGCGCTTATGGTCGTGTGTGAGCAATCGCGGCACCCATCGCGCGGAAAGCTTTTTCATGTCCAAATATTCATGTAAAATGTGATGTACCCGTTCAGTTGAGATGCCTACAGCCTCAGCTACCTCACGCACTTTCATTCTCCGATCATCCAATATCATTCCATGGATTTTGTCGACGATTTCTGGCATGACGACCTCTTTTGGGCGACCTGAACGTTCGGCATCACTTGTACTGGTACGACCACAACGGAACTCAGTAAACCATTTCTTAACCATTGAAATTGATGGTGCAGAGTCCCCATAATATTTATCAAGTCTTTCCTTGGTTTCGGTGATGGATTTTTTTACGCAAAAAATAATGCTTAATTAGCACACGAAATTCACTTTTTCCATTTTCGTTAAAATTCACGAGATCGTCTGCTTTCAATGCCTATAAAACGCAAACCAAAAAACGCAGCTTTCTCAAAATTTTACAGTCAGCTGTTAATCGATAACTGCTGACAGGAGCAGTGTTGTATTTAGAGCAGGTGCGCGGCAAATACAAAAAGTCACGGACTTATCAAACGACCCTCGTATTATAACTTTGCGCAAACCGAAATTGTATGTAATAGGGAAATGGAGGCATATCTGACCCCATAGAGTATATATATTCTTGATTAGCGTCAACAGCCGAGACGATATAGCTATATTCGTCTGTCCGTCCGTCTGTATGAACACAAGATCTCAGAGGCAATAAAAATTAGAGCAACCAATAGAGTGTCTTATTGTTGCACGCAGATCAAGTTTATGTTTAATCATAGAATGTTCAATTAGTACAGACAATTCTTATCACCATCCTTAATGTTTTCTGAAAATTTGGTGACAATCGGACAATAAACAGAAGTTATTGAATAATCACTTTTATAGTGCGAAAACAAGTATAGCTGCACGTCTTCAGTTGCTATTTCAAAAAGGGACATAAAACCTAATAAAGTTCAACCAAGCTAATAATTTTGAGCGCAGTTAATTTCGTAATATATACATATTTGGTATATTTTTAGGTCATGGATTTTAAAAATTGCATGACCTTTTGAGTTTGTCAGAATGTGCGTAACAGGCAGAAGGAGGCGTCTGCGACCCCATAAAGTATATAAATTCTTGATCAGCATCAACAGCCGAGTCGATATAACCCTGTCTGTGTGTTCGTCTGTCTGTATGAACATCGAGATCTCAGAGACTATAAAATCTAGAGCTACCAAATATGGAGACAACATGTAACAAGTAAGAAAGCTACTATAGAGTTTGCTCGACTGTAAGATACCCGCCGCCCAATTTTGCCATCAAAATATTATATTTTTAAAAAATATACTGAAAAAATACTAAAACTAAAATATACTAAAATTATACCAAAATAATATTCCAACATTTTCTTTGTTCAAAATTATTAACTTGGTGGCACTTTAGTTGGTTTATTGAACACCATTATTATGTCATGGAGTGTCATAGCAATAGCAACTAGGTGCAGCTGCACGTGGTAACGCCTTATAAAAGTAATTTCTTAATAACTTCTGTGTTTTTTATCCGATTAAAACCAAATTCGCAGCGATCATTAAGATGGTAATTAGTATTGTGCGTACCAAAATTAATAATTGATAATTCTAGGATAAAAATGACGCCTGTAATTCGGTTTTATTAGATTTACGGGGGCGGAAGGGGGCGTGGGGCCAAAATCAAAAACAAACTTGATCTGCGTGCAATAATTACACACATTATTCATACAAAAAATAACTGTTGTACGAGTTGGACGCGTTTTTAAATGCGAGGCTTCGTCGGTCGGTGTTCTCCGTCTTTTGTCAGTGAAAAAATAAGAACTAACAAATCTAAAGTGGAGAAAAATTAACGAATTTGAAATCTGTAGTCCAAACTACAGGAATAACAATTGACAGGCAGCTTGCGCGAAGTAACACCATAGAAAAAATATATATTTATAACTGGTGTTATGATAGTGCAAGTGCATATTTGACTTTTATTAATAAGTGCTACGCGTAATAAGCTCGAAAAATAAGCAGCGATCCAAAGAATGAGCGTAGAAGCTCCGTAAATCCAGGAAACGCTTGTTACTCCTACTTCTCAACACGCGATATCGTTGAAGAAAGCAAGTCAACAAAGTGCGACCCGGCTCTACTGACCGTAGACAGCAAGAGAGCGAGCTCTTGCTCACCCACTCTTCTCACCCCAACTCCTACATCATGCAGCTACCAATGCCAAACCCCACCAAAGCAATGTCAACAAAAACCGTAAGCTTCGATAAGCAACAAGCGGTCCCGGCTATACAGACCGGTATGGATCGCTACATCCTGATTAAGCGTAAGCTTAGTCCACTAAACACGGTTGGTAATAAAACGAAGATCAACCGTACCAACAAAAGCAACGACCAAACTAGGAGTTCCAATGATAACCGTTTTTCCATCTTAGCAGAGGCGTAGAACAACCAAGCAGAGCTTAGGCAGGAGACCCAAAAGAAACCAAAGCCCCCACCTATTTATATAAGGGAAAAAAGCTCAAATGCCCTGGTCAACAAAATTGTTGCGCTGGTCGGGGACGATCATTTCCATGTTGTTCCGCTTATTAAAGGGAACATCCACGAAACCAAAGTTCAAGCGAAGTCCGAAGAACACTGCCGAGCTGTGTCTAAGTACCTAGAGGAAACAAAAAAGAACTTCTACACCTACTAACTAAAAAGCAGCAAGGGACTGCAAGTTGTACTAAAAGGAATCGAACACGACGTCGCCCCCTCTGAGATACAAGAAGCCCTAAAAGCCAAGGGCTTCTGTGCTAAAAATGTTAGCAACATTATTAACAGAAATAAAAAGCCGCAACCACTCTTCAAGGTCGAGCTCGAACCAGATAGCAAAGCCTTAAAGAAAATCGAAGTGCACCCGATCTACAAGCTGCAGCTCTTATTGCATCGAAGGATCACCGTGGAAGAACCACACAAACGCAACGGCCCTTTACAATGCACAAACTGCCAAGAGTATGGACATACAAAGACATACTGCACACTTCGGGCAGTCTGCGTAGTCTGCGGAGACTTCCACAACTCCATAAACTGCCCCGCAAACAAAGAAGACCCATTAAAGAAAAAATGTGGCGACTGTGGAGGAAACCATACAGCAAACTACAGAGGCTGTGCGGTCTACAAGGAGTTGAAGATTCACACGCAACGAGCGACAGCAAAATACGCAAAATGCGTATTATAACTCAAAAAGTACGCCAGACGTATTTTTCGCCAAGGCAGCCAGATCATTATTCGGTCCGCTAAATACCACTAAGCGCTTCTCCTACGGCGAAGCACTACGAACAGGCATGGACAATCCACTTCAGCCACACTCAGAAAACACTCAGCAGGTCCCGATGCAGCCGCAAAGCAATTTGGAAACTATGATGTTTACTATGCAACAAAGTATGATGGAACTCATGTGATTTATGAAAACAACTATGCAAACCCTTGTTCAGAACCAGAACATGGTGATTCAGTTGCTTGTAGCACAACAGTCCAAATAATAAATGTCTAACCTACGTATATCCATATGGAATGCCAACGGCATTTCACGGCATAAACTGGAAATAACGCAATTCCTAAATGCAAATCACATCGACGCCATGCTGCTGGTTGAAACGCACCTCACAGGGAGATATAACTTCCATATAAGAGGTTATACCTTCTACCGCACAGATCACCCGGATGGCAAAGCCCACGGCAGAACCGGCATCTTAATCCGAGAACGCATCAAGCACCACTTTCACCAAATGTTTGCAACAAATTACTTGCAAGCCACGTCCATAAATGTGCAGTCTGAAAACGGCAACCTTGGCATTACCGCTGTCTACTGCCCACCTCGATTTACTATCTCTGAAGGTTAATTCATGGACTTCTACAACACACTGGGGGATCGCTTCATAGTTGCAGGAGACTACAATGCCAAACACACGCACTGGGGATCATGCCTAATGACCCCCAAGGGAAGGCAACTGTAAAATGCATTTATAAAAGTGAGCAATAAATTGGACTACGTCTCTCCTGGTAGCCCCACATATTGGCCTGCAGACCCCAGAAAGATCCCAGATCTAATTGATTTCGCGGTGATAAAAAACATCCCACGCGATCTAATAAGCGCCATGGACCTACCGGATCTCTCATCCGACCACTCTTGCTAACCCACTTGTTGTTAACCCTTCTTCAAAGCTCACAAATTACGGACCACCCCTACAGGCTGACGTCGCACAACACTAACTGGATGAAATACAGAAAGTAAGTGAGTTCCCACATTGAGCTAACTCCTAAACAAAATATCGAATCGGACATCGACTACTCTACCGCCGCTCTCGTCACAGCAGCCAGAATCTCAACACCAAAACGGAAGGATGTGGAAATTAAGACGTTCAAAGCCAGCCTGCAGATTGAACAACTGGTTCTGGAAAAGAGGCGTGTGCGACGAGCGTGGCAAACCAGCAGATTGCCATGTTCAAAGCAACGTCTTACTGAAGCCACCCGCAAACTAAACCGGGCTCTGAAGCAAGATGCTGAAAATTCGCAACTAAAATATATTGAAAAACTCTCGCCATCTCGTACAAGCCAACCCTTGTGGAGGGCTCACCCAAATCTAAGCTCTAAGACTGAAACCGTCACCCCGATAAGAAATTCTTCAGGTTGCTGGGTCCGCAGCGACAAAGACAGAGCCGTAATAGAGCCGTCTTCCAACCGAACCCCGCAGCAAATGCTTATGTTCTTCTGCAAATCCACTCCGTAACAGAATTAACGCCAACTTAATTTCGGACGAACGAGATTATAAAAGTCATTAGGAAGCTAATACCAAAAAAGGCGTATTGTGCTATTGAGGTAAGCTCTTCAATGGTATCATAAGTCTACTACCCAAGTGAATGGAAAAAATCAATTATAATAATGATACCGAAGCCTGGAAAAGATCACACGATTGTGTCATCTTACAGACCAATAAGTTTATTATCATGCCTGTCCAAATTATTCGAAAAATGCCTTCTAACGCGCATAATACCAGATATGGAAGCTCACAACATTATCCCAGCCCATCAATTTGGCTTCAGAGAAAAATACGGAACTATCGAGCAAGTTAACAGAATAACATCAGAGATTCGCACAGCCTTCGAGCTTAGAGAATACTGCATATATATATATATATATATATATATATATATAGTAAAATATTACTTTTACTAATTTGGGAGTCCAACAAACTACCCGTCAATAGACTGAGGTAGACCCTGAATTATTCAAATAAAAAGAATGCGACACAATTTCTTGGCCTGTTGTTTTTATTTGAGCTCCAGTTTAAGACTAAAATGTACAATACAATTTCTTAGCTTGGTACCCTGAATCGGATTGGATTTTAGTTTACATTATTTGAGTGTGTGATGCGCTGGTGGCCGTTTTGTTTATAAGTGGTTATTTGAGTGCGCAATGCGCTGAGGACAGTTTTGTGTTTATGTATATTTTGATGCTGTGAACTGTTCTTGGCTTTGGCCATCTGCTTATACTTTTCTTAAGTGCAGAAATATTTTGTTTATGCTTATGTGCGGAGTACATACTGTATAGTTTATGTGCTTACACTAATGTGAGTATATAATACGTTACTTCCCTTCCCTTAAAAGGAAGCCTATGGTTAGGCTGAGTATAATGTGGGCAATGGGTGTTGTGTCGTTTCAATATTGACTGTTGAATTTTCTGGGGTCGAAGTATTTTCATTTTTTTGTTTTCTTATTTTTAAGTATAACATCGTAAGTGGGTTTTTTGTTACATATTTTGAATACAAGCATAGTATAATGAGAATAAAAATTATAATTATTATAATCATGTAAAATGTAAAATTATTTTGTGATATAAGTTTAACAATGTCATTATGCTGTATATTTTTGATTTTAGTTATTTCAAGTGGTGGATATAATGGTGTTAGGTCTATTTCAGGTTTCAAATAATTTTTGCTTAGAATAATGTTTCCAATTTCAAGTTTACACTGGGTTATTCTTATAATTTTATTTCCACTAATTTTTATATTGCTATTTGATTTTTGACAATTTTGTGTGATAGTTGTTTCGGTTAGGTTCCGGTTAAAATTATATTAGGTTCGATATACTTAATCATTTCTTTTGTATTTATGGGGGTAAAATTACAGATCGGGTTTTTACTTTTAATTATATTTGTAATACAATCGTTGTGTACTTCTTCATGTTCTTCGTTGTAGATTTTATTTTTGTTTTCAAAATAGGACTTAGCATCCGTGTAGTCTAGTTGATAACCGTTGTGGTCAGGGTAGGGAGTAATTTTAACTGTATTTTTTCCTTCATGTGCAATGGGTATGTGGGATATAATTAGTAAATGGTTGTCTTTATTATTAATCCAAGTGGATGTTTTAATAAGTAGTATATTTTGGCTGTTGACATTTTCTAATTTGTCATAGTTTAATAGTTTTGGGTTAAAAAGTCCGAGTCGGGAAAGTTGCATTCCCATTTCTATGTCTTCAATAAATTCAATGAATTGCATGAGTTCGTATGTAAGTGTGTCAATACTGTTGTGATTATTTTCATATTGTTTGAGTTTTTCTAATCTATCATTTACTGATTGTATTACGTCATTTAATTCGTGGACTTTGACTGAATTTTGAGCAACGGTTTCTAGATTATTTTGAATTTCTACTCTATCGTTTTCGTCGAGTGTGCCAAAAAGATATTTGTATGCGGTGCCTACTATGTTAAGTAATCCTCGTTTTTGTCTTTTTTCTTGATGAATTGTTATCCCATTTAATTCTTTGAGTAGTTTATTGTATAAAAATTTATTTCTGGTTGGTGTTAAGGTATTGAGTATTTTGTTACCGAATGAATCAGTTATTGTGTTTATTTCTGTTAAATTTATTCTTAAACAATGATGTTCATATGCTGATGGCAATTGAATTGGTTTACTTGAGAAGAGTAGGTAACCATGATCTGTGTCGATGTTACTTATTTGAATTTGTTGAGTGTGACCTGGGGTAATTAGTAGAAGAAGTGTCAGCACTGTGATCCAGAGACCTGCGGAATTGGGATGTGATTAATTTTCTTTTTTTCTTGAACTGTGTTTTATAATAGTATGTGTCTCTATTTCTATTAGTGATTTTGTAATGGTCGGGATCAACTTGTTCTATGTTTTTATTGGATTTAAATGGGCTTTCTAATTTTCCTTTCTGTAGCGGGCCCTTTCTATATTTGGTGTCGATTTCATATTCCTGTCTGTTTTTGTTCATTTCATTGATTTTGTTTTCTTTTATTTCTTGAGTATTTAGAGTTGGTTGTCCGGCGTAAAGAAATATGTGAGCGGGAGTCTGTCCTGTAGTGTCATGTTTGGTTTTGTGGTTGTATATGTCAAGTATTGTTTCTATCTTGCTTAGTTTGATTTCATTGTCGTCTGAATTTTTTATTATACGAATTTTTTCGTTTATGGTTTTGTGTAATCTTTCTATGTCTGCTATACCTGTCTTTGCTGTATTAAGTTTTAACTCTATATTTTCGCTTTCGAGCCATCGCTTAAGGGCTAGGCTGGAGAATGCGCCGTCTCTGTCTGCTTTTAATAGTCTGGGTTTCCCTAAAACATTAAATATTCGCATTAGAGCATTTTTGCATTCTATCCAATCTTTTGTTTTTATTTTTTCGAGAGTGGCAAATTTTGAGTAAATGTCTATGCAACTTAAATAATGGTTGCCTTCAGAAGAGTAGATGTCTATTACGAACTTATCGCGACAGTGTTCAGGTTTAGGCGTGATTTTCATTGGCATATTCGTTTTACGATGTTCTGTTTTGGATAGGTTACAAATGTGGCATTCATTTATTATGTTCTGAATGAGTAATTGACTATTTGGGAAATAATAAGTTTCGCCGAAGAGTTTGTTTGTTTTCTGTATTCCTGGGTGTAAGAGTTTTTCGTGAGTTGTCAGAACTAATTCTTTAAATTTAGCATATGAGGGTATATTTTTTAATAAAATGAGGCTACGAGCAATTTTGGTATGTTTTGTGTTAATAATCGTTTGATGTGCTACTTGGAGCATTTCAAAATCTGCATCATTGTCTATGTACAGAACACTGGATTTAGTACAGAAGTGGTTGATTAGGTATAATTCTGCTTTTTCGTTTGTCATTTCATCATAAGAGATGTGAGTTATTTGTTTATTAAAGTAGGTTTCGTGTTTAATACTTGGTGGGCCTTTGGAAAATATTATTTGTCTATTGAATGTGTTAACTGGTTTTTCAGTGAGGCTAATGAGATTACTGCTGTCTTCATTGGAGCTATGTTGTGTTTGCTCGCCGAAGTAAGTATGTTCTATTTTTACTCGGGATAGAGCATCAGCTACGTAATTTTCTTTACCTTTAATGTATTTGATATCGAAATCATATTCGGACAATTTAATTTTCCAACGAGACAATTTTGAGTTTGGGTCTTTCATTCGGTGTAACCAACATAATGGTTGATGATCACTTAGTATTTCAAAATGGCGTCCTAACAAGTAGTGACGAAAGGTTTTGGTAGCCCATACAATGGCTAAAAGTTCTTTTTCTATGGCGCTGTAGTTTAATTCATGATTATTTAATGTTCGACTTATGTAACTAACTGGATGGCTATCTTGTGAAAGTACGGCACCAAGAGCTACATTACTAGCGTCTGTGGTTAAGGAAAATTTACGATTGAAATTTGGAACTATTAAAATCGGGTCATCTGATATGAGGCATTTAAGTTTTTCAAATGAGGAAACATATTCAGGGTTTTTTGTATCTATTTTTGCATTCTTTTTAGTGCTATTGTCATAGGTTTTGCAATGTCAGAGAAATTGGGAATGAATTTTCGGTAATAACCAGTTAGTCCTAGAAATGCTTTAATTTCTTTGGTTTTTGTTGGTAACGGATAATCTGTGATAGCTTTGATTTTCTGAGGATTGGGTTTTATTCCATGTGGTGTTATGACGTGTCCTAAAAATGTAGTTTCTTGCCTTAAAAATTCACATTTATCGGGTTGGAGTTTTAGGTTAGCTTCAGCTAATTTATCAAAGACTAATCGGAGTGAATTTAAATGTTCATCAAGCGATGTGGAAAATACAATTATATCATCAATGTAAACAAGACAGTGTTTATTTAAAAGGGGGCGAAGAATATTATTCATGCAACGTTGGAATGTTGCAGGTGCATTTTTTAAACCGAATGGCATACGTAAATATTCATAGTGGCCATTTTTGGTGGAGAAAGCTGTTTTGGCAATAGAGTCATGATCCATTTCAATTTGGTGAAATCCTTTAGCTAGGTCTATTGTGGTAAAATAGTTACATTTTCCCAATTTTCCTAGTATTTCATCCGTATTTGGAATGGGATATCGGTCATTTACTGTAATTTCGTTGAGTTTTCTATAATCAATGATGATTCTAAATTTTTCTTCTCCTGAAGCATCTTGTTTTTTTGGCACAACCCAGATGGGGCTATTGTATGGAGAATTACTAGCGCGAATAATGCCTTGTTGTAGCATTTCTTCGATTTGGGTTTCAACTTCTTGTTCATAAGCTTGAGGGTAATTATATTTGGCATGAATGGGTGAGTTATGTGTAGTATTTATGGTATGTTTTTCTTGGTTGCTAAAAGTTAACTTATCGCCTTTTTTGTATTGGATGTGTTCATATTGTTGAAGTAAAGATTTAGTTCTAAATTTTTCTTCGCTATTCAAATGGTCTAATCTATAGAAACTTGGAGTGAGATTAGTTTCGGTATTGAGAATGGGTTCTTGACATTGAAAGTTAGTTTCTTGTGATTGTTTTGATTCCTTTTCGATAGTTTGATTAATAAGTTTGTGTTTATAATTATAAAGTGTTACTGTTTTATTTTTGTAATCTATCACAGCTTGCGCTTGTGACAGTAAATTTCTGCCAATTAAGAGGTCATAGTTTGTAGAAAATTGGTGTAACAGGAATTTATGTTGGTTTTTAAAATAATTATTGACTGGTAAATGCACACTTTTGGTGATAGTGAGTGGACCATTACTAGTGAGGAGAAGGCATTCTGTATCACTGACTGGTAAGTTGAAAACATTAGTACTCATCATATTAACTGTGGATCCTGTATCTATTAGACATTTTAATTTATCTCCTTTGTGAGGGATAATTATGTACTGGAGGGCTCCGAGGCTGGTGGCTGAAAATTTTCAGCTGGCCCGGTGACAATATCAGATTTTACTTCTTCATTTTCTTCCTTTTTTATGGGTATTTGAGGGTCTTGATAGTTTAAGTATTGTGGGTGATATTGTTCAGGATAGTATACTGGATAGTAATAAAAATTTGGGTCGTGATAGAAGTTATATGGGTCATATGGTAAATTACTTTCTTCTTCTTGGTTTCGAGTTTCTTCTATACTCATTTTTGTCTGTCCGCTATCAGTACATCTCATACGTTTGGTTGGGTTGTTATTTTTAAACGGATTTGCGTTAGGTAGTTGTCGTGTTTGTGGTTGTTGCTGGGTTTGGTACTGACCAAAGCGATTTGCATCAAAGGCGTTTTGCCGTTGCATGTGTGTGTTGGGTCTGGGCATGTATGGTATTGAGGGAGTTGGGCAAGGTATATTGTTACTGTGAGGCTGATAATTTGGGTAAGGATAGTTAGGCATGGGTGGACGATATGGCCCTTGATAATTTGGTTGCATCATTATAGGGTTGAAATACGGTTGGAGTGGTGTATTGCGATTGTAGGAATTATTTGTGACGTTAGTACGGTTATCAAAACGGGGCTTATTTTGCTTTTCATCAGTTACTACCTTTGGTTGGGTTTTTTGAACAGGATCTTCATAAAGGCCTTTTTCTTGTAACAAATTGATTAGTGATCTCAAATCTGGTATATTACAGTTAACAATTCGTAAATAAATGCTAGTTGGTAACTTTTGAATAAGTGATTCAATGCTTGAGTTAATTAATCTGTTGAACAATACTGTTTCTGATGTATTGTTTTCTAATGATAACTTACTCGCCAGTAGTTGTCTTTTTGACTCGGCTTCTTCTAGGAAGCTGCGAACGTTGCCTTTGAATTGCGTATTCCGGAAGTCTTCTAACAGTTGATGATTTGGAACTTGTGGTTTGTAGGATAAGATGAGTTGTTTCTTTAATTCCGTCCAGGTTGTTATGTTGTTTGAATTTATAGTGCGCATGACTTCTCCGCTGATGTTGCGGTCGATGATTCCAAAAATTATGTATTGTTGACGACTGTCTGTAGTGGGATATAGCGACAACACAAAATCGATGCGGCTTATAAAGGTGTATAGGGCGTTATGATCTCCTCGGAAGGTCTCTATAGCTTGTATTTGTCTTTCTAGTTGTGACATGTTACTGTCAGAAAGAACGCTTGCTGCTGGGGTTACTGCTGGTGGTGTTGCCATTTTGATGATTTTGTATTTTAAGTATTAATTTTCTTAACTTTTACACTTAATTGTTTTACTTAGTTTGTTAATGTGCACTCTAGCTATTTCGTTTTTGTGCGGAATAACCAATTGACTTGGAATTATTTTCCCAACGAATTCTTGAGCGTCTGTAGTGATTTTTATATGACAAATGCGTTTCACGGTTTCACGTTACTGTCTTGGTTTGGTTAAACTTAACGCGATATTGACCGTCGCGGGTTGTCTTAGCATACGTTGTTTGGCGGATAACAAAGATTCGTGAATTGGTAAGTCTGGCTATCGCATCACTGCACTATTGTCATCCTACCGGCTGCGCCAGTAAAATATTACTTTTACTAATTTGGGAGTCCAACAAACTACCCGTCAATAGACTGAGGTAGACCCTGAATTATTCAAATAAAAAGAATGCGACACAATTTCTTGGCCTGTTGTTTTTATTTGAGCTCCAGTTTAAGACTAAAATGTACAATACAATTTCTTAGCTTGGTACCCTGAATCGGATTGGATTTTAGTTTACATTATTTGAGTGTGTGATGCGCTGGTGGCCGTTTTGTTTATAAGTGGTTATTTGAGTGCGCAATGCGCTATTTGAGTGTGTGATGCGCTGGTGGCCGTTTTGTTTATAAGTGGTTATTTGAGTGCGCAATGCGCTGAGGACAGTTTTGTGTTTATGTATATTTTGATGCTGTGAACTGTTCTTGGCTTTGGCCATCTGCTTATACTTTTCTTAAGTGCAGAAATATTTTGTTTATGCTTATGTGCGGAGTACATACTGTATAGTTTATGTGCTTACACTAATGTGAGTATATAATACGTTACTATATATATATATATATGTATATATATATATATATGATATACCTCGATGCATCTCAAGCATTTGACAGCGTCTGGCTCAAAGGTCTTATGCATAAAATTAAAACACATTTGCCTGGGCACACTCACAAACTCGTTGAATCTTACCTCTACAACAGAGCCTTCGCAGTGAGATGCAACACAACAATATCCGACACTATCGAAGTTGGAGTCCCACAACGCAGAGCACTTGGGCCAACTCTATTCGTCCTCTACACAGCGGATATTCCCATAAGTGACCGACCGTATTGGTACCCAAGGTTCCTTCCCCCACCCCACCGGCCATTGTGGTCACAGCCCCGAAGGGCCCAACTAGACGGGTGATAAGTGGTCACCGTCCGTCAACCGTCAGAGGTGCCTCGGCCAGGCCCACTGCCAGCACCTAAGGCCGCAACCCACCCGCAAGCGCACATCCCGCGAGCGGGGTCGCTAGGCGACCTCCCCCGAGTGGCTCGTCCCGATCGCCGAAGGGCATTCGCGGTAACGACTCTCGGGGGGGCAAGGCAAGTGGCCTTGTCTCAACCGCCATCAGGAGGGAAGATGAGCAAGCTTAAAGTGCTCCAGGCGAACCTGCACCACGCTAGAGGAGCGTCGGCCACACTGTGCAGGGTCGTCTGTGAAGATCAAATCAACCTGGCTCTCGTCCAAGAACCATGGTTGATCGGTGGCCAAATACGTGGACTTTCATGTGGATCATGTAAGTTGTTATATGACCGTATGGGAGGTGCCCCGCGCACTGCTATACTTATGGATAACAGTGTCAGGCATTTCCCACTAACTAACTTCATCCACAGTGACCTGGTAGCAACGGCTATTGAGGTAGCCACTGCAGACGGTGTCCGGGAAGTTGTGATCGCCTCCGCATACTTCCCGGGCGATGTGGATGATGTAGCCCCAGCAGAGGTCCAGCAGCTGGTGGAATTCTGTCGTCGCAACAACAAGCCGCTCGTGATCGGCTGTGATGCCAATGCACATCACACGATCTGGGGGAGCAGCGACATCAACAAACGTGGTGAGTCCCTCTTAGACTACTTATTGTGTTGTCAATTAGATGTAGCTAACATAGGGTGCAAACCCACTTTTATCAATGCTATTAGGGAAGAGGTTTTAGATCTCGCGCTAAACAGCACCTCGATAGCGAGTTCGCTTGTTAATTGGCGGGTCACAGACGAAGCCACTTTGTCAGACCATCAGCACATCAGGTTTGACCTTCCTGGCCAAGTCGAAATTCGCCAAAACTCCTTCTGTCCCAAAAAAGACTAATTGGGAACTCTTTAAAGCCTCTGTAGCTTTCAAGGCAGACCTATTGGTCAGCAATCCTAGCTCTATCAGTGAGATAGAACTGGCTGCCAATCTGATCCAAGATGTGCTTATCTCATCCTTCGAGGACAGCTTAGTCCAGAAGACCCTAAGGGTCAATCGGTAAATTCCGTGGTGGAATGAGGAACTGGCTGTCCTTAGAAGGAGGGTTAGAAGCCTTTTAATAAGGCTAAATCTAACCGTGCTAGTTGGGACGTCTATAGGGACGCTCTTACCAACTACAACAAAAGCATTAGACGAGCTAAACGCGATACATGGCGCAGCTACTGTGGTAGCTTAGAATCGCTGCCAGAGGTAGCGAGGCTTCATAAAGTATTGGCAAAAGGGTCGTCTAATGGAATAGGGCTTCTTAAAAGAGCAGATGCCTCTTTCACTCAAGATCGCAGGGAAACACTTGAGCTTCTACTGCAAGTCCACTTCCCGGGTTCTGTGGCGAATCCAGATCTCTCCGGTCGCGATGACGCCACTTTGTCACCGGACTCACGCGGATTCAGCCTATCTGGATCCATCTTCGACCCCGAAAAGGTCAAATGGGCTGTAGATTCTTTTGCTCCTTTCAAAGCCCCAGGGGGTGACAAGATCTTCCCAGCCCTTATTCAAAACAGCATGGCTCATATTCTTGATCCACTGGTCGGCCTTCTTAGAGCTAGTTTTACTTGGGGATACATATCCATCTCTTGGAGGAGAGTTAATGTAGTATTCATCCCCAAGCAAGGGAATCGTCCGCTTGACCAGCCTAAGTCCTATCGGCCGATCAGTCTTACTTCCTTTCTGCTTAAAACGGCGGAAAGGCTTATAGATATGCACATTCGGTGCTCTCTGCAGACGTCGACACCTCTGCATCCCACGCAGTTTGCGTACATAGCCGGCAGATCGACGGAGGTCGCTCTCCACAGGTTAGTGGGAAAAATTGAGAAAGTCTTCGTATCCAAGAACATTGCTTTGTGCTCATTTCTGGATATAGAAGGTGCTTTTGATAATACCGGCTACGGGTCAATCTCTACTGCTCTAGAACGTAGAGGAACTGCCCGTCCATTGATCCGGTGGATTGAAGCTATGCTCAAACACCGGATTATCACTTCCACCTTGGACTCCACGACTGCTTGCATTAATGCAGTCAAAGGCTGTCCCCAGGGAGGGGTTCTAGCCCCCCTACTCTGGTCCCCAGTAGATGACGAACTACTAGTCTTACTCTCCGAGCAGGGCGTTGAAGCTATCGGCTATGCTGACGACCTGGCTCTAATAGTGACCGGGAACTATACCAGCACCGTGACAGAGTTGATGCAATCAGCTCTGAACACGGTAAGTAGATGGTGCACAGATGTTGGTCTTAGCATCAATCCACAAAAAGCTATTATAGTTCCTTTCACTAGGCGCTATTCCGTTGACATTGGTCAACTTTATATCAGCGGCTCCCCTGTGGGGCTTTCCAACGAGTCAAATATCTAGGGGTGACCCTCGATAAAAGACTAAATTGGAACTCCCACCTCAGCAACACCCTCACAAAGGCGACCCATGCCATGTGGGCCTGCAGGAGATTCTTTGGTAGAATCTGGGGTCTTAAATCCTGCACCATCCGGTGGCTTTTTGCAACGATGGTCAGACCGATCGTCACCTATGCTGCTATTGTGTGGTGGCCAAAGGTTACGCAGGTCACTGCCATCAGCAAATGCAATAAATTGCACAGTCTGCTGTGCCTCTCACTGACAGGTGCACTTCGTACCTGTCCCACCGCAGCAATGGAATCGATACTGAATCTGACTCCGCTGCACATCCAAATTAAAGAAGTCGCCGCTATGAGCCTTCTTAGAATCAAGCTCCAATCAGGGCTTCGAGCTACCGAATCAGGACATGCTAGCCTGATCAAAGACATTCCTGGCATATATATCTGCACTAGATCAGATACTATGACTAAGGAACTTTTCTTTGGTGCTAAATTCAGAACCCTCATCCCGGACCGGAAGGACTGGGACACTGGCAACCCCATCAGCGACCCCTACGGTATTCACTGGTATACCGACGGGTCAAAAAACTGATCAGGGGGTTGGGGCTGGGATCTTTGGACCCAACTCTAAAACCTCAATTGCTATGGGCAAATGGCCCACA
Organism: Drosophila pruinosa; assembly: GCA_018150935.1. Classification (NCBI taxonomy): domain Eukaryota; kingdom Metazoa; phylum Arthropoda; class Insecta; order Diptera; family Drosophilidae; genus Drosophila; species Drosophila pruinosa. The sequence goes on from JAECWR010000154.1 coordinate 684,155, forward strand.
GTCTTCCAATCTGAGGTTCATGCCATCGAGTTCTGCTGCCGTCTGATCCTAGAGAAGGAGATTAGAGGAGCGAACATCTATATCTTCTCTGACAGTCAAGCCGCCATCTTAGCCCTCTCCTCCAAAAGAGTAAGCTCTCGACTGGTGTCCGATTGCTGGAACTGCCTCCAGAGACTGTCTCTTACTAACAACGTCACCCTTCTATGGGTACCTGGACACTCTGGTATCCAGGGCAATAAGCTGGCGGACGAACTTGCTAGGGCCGGTTCGTCAGATACTTTTTCCGGCCCTGAGCCCTTCTGTGGCATGGGTTGGTCAACCATCTCAGCTATTGTTAAAACCTGGGCTGTTAGGTTGACTGATCGCTACTGGTCGGTCCAACCAGGGATGCGCCAAGCCAAGGAGCTTATCAATCCCGTGGTCGACCGGAAAACCAGCTTACTTTCCAGGAGGGATCTTCACCTCCTCGTTGGCTTTCTTAGTGGCCATCATACGGTGAACTATCACCTCACCAAAATGCGTCTGTCTTCTGATGCTGAGTGCAGACTTTGCAAAGAGGACGACGGGACAACCAAACACATTCTGTGCGACTGTCCAGCCTTGGCGTGGACTAGGAGGAAACATCTGCACGTGGATACCGCAGGTCCCGAGCATATTGTGCGTTCCTCGACAAAATATCTGCTCTGCTTCATTAGGGAAGCAGAGCAACTTTTGTCTAGCTAGGGAGAGCCTATAGGCACAAAAGACCTCCATGGTCGCAGTGCCTCGCACCTTCTCTGTTGAGAGACTCCCTTTTTCAAATAATAATAATAATTGTGTGAACTGAACTGAACGTTCTATCTTTAACATGATGCTTGGAAATCGTTTTTCTCGATTTACGGGGGCGGAGTTGGGGGTGGCCATCACCTAAAATAAACATAATCTGTCTACCGAGTTTTTATATCCGCCTACCCAAAGGGTAGAAGGGTATTATGGCTTTGTGTGGACTGAAAATGTATGTAACAGGCAGAGGGAAGTATCCCCGACCCCATAAAGTATATATATTTTTGATCAGCGTCAACAGCCGAGACGATATAGTCATGTCCGTCCATCCGTATGCACACATAGATCTCAGAGACTATAAGAGATAGAGCAACCAAATTTTCGGAATAGTTTTTTTTTTGCTTGTCTATTTCATCTTTTGCTGCGATAATGCCAAGGTCCCTGTGGATGTTTTGGTTTCGAATATACCATGATGCCCCAGTGATAGTTCACAGGATCTTTGATTGAGCGCGCTGTATGATGTCTATGTTGGTTCTGCTCGCGTTCCCCCAAAGCTGGGAGCCATACGTCCAGATTGGCTTAAGACTGGAGTTTTAGAGTAGGACTTTATAGTCCAGACACAAGGGCGATCGGGCGTTTATAATCCAGTGGAGGCTGCTGGCTGTCTGCTTTATGTGTAGTTTCTGACATTCGATATGTCTACGCCATTCTGACTAGCGTATCAAAATAAACGAACAAAAGTGTAAACATATAATGTTTACTCTTAACACACAAACTTGCCCTCCGCTCTGCCTGAATAGCACGCAGATCCCCCAAGTTAATGAAGTAACGTATCTCGGCATCCATCTCAACAGACGTCTAACATGGCGTAGACATATCGAATGTCAGAAACTACACCTAAAACTGAGAGCCAGCAGCCTCCACTGGATTATAAACGCCCGATCGCCCTTGTGTCTGGACTACAAGGTCATACTCTACAACTCCACTCTTAAGCCAATCTGGACTTATGGCTCCCAGCTTTGGGGGAACGCGAGCAGAACCAACATAGACATCATACAGCGCGCTCAATCAAAGATCCTGTGAACTATCACTGGGGCATCATGGTATATTCGAAACCAAAACATCCACAGGGACCTTGGCATTATCGCAGCAAAAGATGAAATAGACAAGCAAAAAAAAAACTATTCCGAAAATTTGGTTGCTCTATCTCTTATAGTCTCTGAGATCTATGTGTGCATACGGATGGACGGACATGACTATATCGTCTCGGCTGTTGACGCTGATCAAAAATATATATACTTTATGGGGTCGGGGATGCTTCCCTCTGCCTGTTACATACATTTTCAGTCCACACAAAGCCATAATACCCTTCTACCCTTTGGGTAGGCGGATATAAAAACTCGGTAGACAGATTATGTTTATTTTAGGTGATGGCCACCCCAACTCCGCCCCCGTAAATCGAGAAAAATGATTTCCAAGCATCATGTTAAAGATAGAACGTTCAGTTCAGTTCACACAATTATTATTATTATTTGAAAAAGGGAGTCTCTCAACAGAGAAGGTGCGAGGCACTGCGACCATGGAGGTCTTTTGTGCCTATAGGCTCTCCCTAGCTAGACAAAAGTTGCTCTGCTTCCCTAATGAAGCAGAGCAGATATTTTGTCGAGGAACGCACAATATGCTCGGGACCTGCGGTATCCACATGCAGATGTTTCCTCCTAGTCCACGCCAAGGCTGGACAGTCGCACAGAATGTGTTTGGTTGTCCCGTCGTCCTCTTTGCAAAGTCTGCACTCAGCATCAGAAGACAGACGCATTTTGGTGAGGTGATAGTTCACCGTATGATGGCCACTAAGAAAGCCAACGAGGAGGTGAAGATCCCTCCTGGAAAGTAAGCTGGTTTTCCGGTCGACCACGGGATTGATAAGCTCCTTGGCTTGGCGCATCCCTGGTTGGACCGACCAGTAGCGATCAGTCAACCTAACAGCCCAGGTTTTAACAATAGCTGAGATGGTTGACCAACCCATGCCACAGAAGGGCTCAGGGCCGGAAAAAGTATCTGACGAACCGGCCCTAGCAAGTTCGTCCGCCAGCTTATTGCCCTGGATACCAGAGTGTCCAGGTACCCATAGAAGGGTGACGTTGTTAGTAAGAGACAGTCGCTGGAGGCAGTTCCAGCAATCGGACACCAGTCGAGAGCTTACTCTTTTGGAGGAGAGGGCTAAGATGGCAGCTTGACCGTCAGAGAAGATATAGATGTTCGCTCCTCTAATCTCCTTCTCTAGGATCAGACGGCAGCAGAACTCGATGGCATGAACCTCAGATTGGAAGACTGTGGGCCATTTGCCCATAGCAATTGAGGTTTTAGAGTTGGGTCCAAAGATCCCAGCCCCAACCCCCTGATCAGTTTTTGACCCGTCGGTATACCAGTGAATACCGTAGGGGTCGCTGATGGGGTTGCCAGTGTCCCAGTCCTTCCGGTCCGGGATGAGGGTTCTGAATTTAGCACCAAAGAAAAGTTCCTTAGTCATAGTATCTGATCTAGTGCAGATATATATGCCAGGAATGTCTTTGATCAGGCTAGCATGTCCTGATTCGGTAGCTCGAAGCCCTGATTGGAGCTTGATTCTAAGAAGGCTCATAGCGGCGACTTCTTTAATTTGGATGTGCAGCGGAGTCAGATTCAGTATCGATTCCATTGCTGCGGTGGGACAGGTACGAAGTGCACCTGTCAGTGAGAGGCACAGCAGACTGTGCAATTTATTGCATTTGCTGATGGCAGTGACCTGCGTAACCTTTGGCCACCACACAATAGCAGCATAGGTGACGATCGGTCTGACCATCGTTGCAAAAAGCCACCGGATGGTGCAGGATTTAAGACCCCAGATTCTACCAAAGAATCTCCTGCAGGCCCACATGGCATGGGTCGCCTTTGTGAGGGTGTTGCTGAGGTGGGAGTTCCAATTTAGTCTTTTATCGAGGGTCACCCCTAGATATTTGACTCGTTGGAAAGCCCCACAGGGGAGCCGCTGATATAAAGTTGACCAATGTCAACGGAATAGCGCCTAGTGAAAGGAACTATAATAGCTTTTTGTGGATTGATGCTAAGACCAACATCTGTGCACCATCTACTTACCGTGTTCAGAGCTGATTGCATCAACTCTGTCACGGTGCTGGTATAGTTCCCGGTCACTATTAGAGCCAGGTCGTCAGCATAGCCGATAGCTTCAACGCCCTGCTCGGAGAGTAAGACTAGTAGTTCGTCATCTACTGGGGACCAGAGTAGGGGGCTAGAACCCTCCCTGGGGACAGCCTTTGACTGCATTAATGCAAGCAGTCGTGGAGTCCAAGGTGGAGTGATAATCCGGTGTTTGAGCATAGCTTCAATCCACCGGATCAATGGACGGGCAGTTCCTCTACGTTCTAGAGCAGTAGAGATTGACCCGTAGCCGGTATTATCAAAAGCACCTTCTATATCCAGAAATGAGCACAAAGCAATGTTCTTGGATACGAAGACTTTCTCAATTTTTCCCACTAACCTGTGGAGAGCGACCTCCGTCGATCTGCCGGCTATGTACGCAAACTGCGTGGGATGCAGAGGTGTCGACGTCTGCAGAGAGCACCGAATGTGCATATCTATAAGCCTTTCCGCCGTTTTAAGCAGAAAGGAAGTAAGACTGATCGGCCGATAGGACTTAGGCTGGTCAAGCGGACGATTCCCTTGCTTGGGGATGAATACTACATTAACTCTCCTCCAAGAGATGGATATGTATCCCCAAGTAAAACTAGCTCTAAGAAGGCCGACCAGTGGATCAAGAATATGAGCCATGCTGTTTTGAATAAGGGCTGGGAAGATCTTGTCACCCCTGGGGCTTTGAAAGGAGCAAAAGAATCTACAGCCCATTTGACCTTTTCGGGGTCGAAGATGGATCCAGATAGGCTGAATCCGCGTGAGTCCGGTGACAAAGTGGCGTCATCGCGACCGGAGAGATCTGGATTCGCCACAGAACCCGGGAAGTGGACTTGCAGTAGAAGCTCAAGTGTTTCCCTGCGATCTTGAGTGAAAGAGGCATCTGCTCTTTTAAGAAGCCCTATTCCATTAGACGACCCTTTTGCCAATACTTTATGAAGCCTCGCTACCTCTGGCAGCGATTCTAAGCTACCACAGTAGCTGCGCCATGTATCGCGTTTAGCTCGTCTAATGCTTTTGTTGTAGTTGGTAAGAGCGTCCCTATAGACGTCCCAACTAGCACGGTTAGATTTAGCCTTATTAAAAAGGCTTCTAACCCTCCTTCTAAGGACAGCCAGTTCCTCATTCCACCACGGAATTTTCCGATTGACCCTTAGGGTCTTCTGGACTAAGCTGTCCTCGAAGGATGAGATAAGCACATCTTGGATCAGATTGGCAGCCAGTTCTATCTCACTGATAGAGCTAGGATTGCTGACCAATAGGTCTGCCTTGAAAGCTACAGAGGCTTTAAAGAGTTCCCAATTAGTCTTTTTGGGACAGAAGGAGTTTTGGCGAATTTCGACTTGGCCAGGGAGGTCAAACCTGATGTGCTGATGGTCTGACAAAGTGGCTTCGTCTGTGACCCGCCAATTAACAAGCGAACTCGCTATCGAGGTGCTGTTTAGCGCGAGATCTAAAACCTCTTCCCTAATAGCATTGATAAAAGTGGGTTTGCACCCTATGTTAGCTACATCTAATTGACAACACAATAAGTAGTCTAAGAGGGACTCACCACGTTTGTTGATGTCGCTGCTCCCCCAGATCGTGTGATGTGCATTGGCATCACAGCCGATCACGAGCGGCTTGTTGTTGCGACGACAGAATTCCACCAACTGCTGGACCTCTGCTGGGGCTACATCATCCACATCGCCCGGGAAGTATGCGGAGGCGATCACAACTTCCCGGACACCGTCTGCAGTGGCTACCTCAATAGCCGTTGCTACCAGGTCTCTGTGGATGAAGTTAGTTAGTGGGAAATGCCTGACACTGTTATCCATAAGTATAGCAGTGCGCGGGGCACCTCCCATACGGTCATATAACAACTTACATGATCCACATGAAAGTCCACGTATTTGGCCACCGATCAACCATGGTTCTTGGACGAGAGCCAGGTTGATTTGATCTTCACAGACGACCCTGCACAGTGTGGCCGACGCTCCTCTAGCGTGGTGCAGGTTCGCCTGGAGCACTTTAAGCTTGCTCATCTTCCCTCCTGATGGCGGTTGAGACAAGGCCACTGCCTTGCCCCCCGGAGTCGTTACCGCGAATGCCCTTCGGCGATCGGGACGAGCCACTCGGGGGAGGTCGCCTAGCGACCCCGCTCGCGGGATGTGCCCTTGCGGGTGGGTTGCGGCCTTAGGTGCTGGCAGTGGGCCTGGCCGAGGCACCTCTGACGGTTGACGAACGGTGACCACTTATCACCCGTCTAGTTGGGCCCTTCGGGGCTGTGACCACAATGGCCGGTGGGGTGGGGGAAGGAACCTTGGGTACCAATACGGTCGCAGCGGTCGTGGAGGCCACAGGGTCAGCCAATGCTGAAATCCCTAAGGGAACCACTGGCGCCGTTGCCGGAGCGGCACTGGCAGGAGAGGGAGCGGGTGAGGATGTGGATGGAGCACGGGTGGCGGAGGAGGCTTTGGGAGCTGAATTCTTTAGGATCAGTTTGACCCTGCCAAAGCAGAATTTCACCTTCCCTTGGCACTCCGTCAGAGCCCTGTACGACTCCTCGTCAACCAGCATTGCGAGGTGAGTCGTTGTGCCGTTAAGGCTGTGCTGCACCACCCGCCACAGTAACCTCTGATGAGGTGAGCCTTGGGGAACTCCGTTTCCTCCAGCAATTTGACGTCAAGGGCGCTGATGGACCTGATGTGTCCAACAGCTCCCCTGACCCAATTGGCAGTGCTGTTATCCTCGCACACCAAAAGCAGCCACTCATTTCGGGGTATACAGCCCTCGAAACCAGGACTAACCGTTGGTGAAGAGTGCAACAGCACCGCCTTTAGAATGCTGGATTTCAACGTAGCCAACTGCTCCGCTGAGAGGGGTTTGGTAGGATCAGCCGAAGTGAAGCCCAATTTCACGCTGCTAACCACTTGGCTGAAGAGTGGTTTCGTGGACTCCTTATGAGTCTCTTTGGACCTTTTTGCAGAGCTGGTGGGCTCGACGATGGTATCGTCAGCGCGCGTCCGTTTTGCCTTGGTGTTAACGGGGGGCGCAGTGGCGATAGCCAGAGCCTCCTCTCTGTTAGAACCCTTTGCGAGTGCAGCTTTAAAATGCTTCTTCTCGCGGTTCTTCAATTTAATAAAGGCGTCCTTAGATTCCAGCCGCAGCAACTGGATCTGAGAGCCTGCTTCCGTAAGGCCTGACCTCTGAGAGGCCACGGAAGCGTCGTCAGCAAAGATGATTCGGTCGCAGTTAGCTTCCTCGTCCGAGGACAATACCTCGACGGGTTGCTGACGGACTGAACCGCTACTGGACGGAAGTTCAGCACTAGCGAACCCTGTGTCCAAGGGAGTTCGTGGCCTATCCGGGTCCCCTAGAATACTAGAGTCGAGACCCGTAGTATTGGGGGTGGAAGCCAGCAGCCCACTGGCTGCAGTGCTGGTGTAGGGGTCGGCCGTGAAGGCATCGCCCGAAGATGATACTTTTAAAGCCGTATCAGACTTTTCTATTTTTAAAAATTGATCCATTAGTTAAGATCCCACGAGTAGGCGGGAAGGGAAGGTCATCCACGGCATAGCCCGCATACCGTGGAAAGTCTAAATGAAACTGGAGGACGACAGGTATCCAGAGTCCGCATACTAGAGACCGGGCTACCCCCCGGCCATGCATCCATCAGCGTATGCTGTTCCACCTTGGATTGGGGTGATTTATATATTCACGATGTTCGCCCGACTACAATTAGTCAGCACCTCTAGCAGAGACATGACCGTGCTAGGGGTCTGCTTCCAGCCGCCCTCGCGTGGAGAGTATAGTCGCACTTCCGACAGTAGGAGCAAGGACGGCACGTGCCCCAGCCAATACTGGGATTACATGTTGGTCCCCTTGCTTCCTCTGACGGCTGACGGCAGTTCACACAATACTATTCACAATACTGTTCACACAATACTATTCATCATCTTAATGATCTCTGAAAATGTGGTTACAATCGAACAAAAAATACAGAAGTTATTAACGAATTACTTTTATAAGGCAAAATCGGGTGCAGCTGCACCTGTTCAGCTGTTTGTCACTCGGTGACATAATAATGGTGTTCAATAAACATAATGAAGTACTACCAAGCTAATCATTTTAAACAAAATGTATTTCGGTATATTTTTTGGTATATTTTTAATATATTTTCCAGTATATTTTTGAAAAATATAATATTTTGATGGTAGCGTTTTTTTATTCTTCTATTCAGTAATATTGAGTGACGGGTTTCTCACTGTGACTGTTATAAAATGCTGAGTTTCAAGAATATCTTCTTTTATGCTCTAACTTCCGCATGGACACTTAAATTCCATGACCTCGTACAGTCAAAGCTTTACTGTAGCCATTCCTACTTGTTTTTAACATATTTTCCAGCATATTTTTCCGAAATATAATATTTCGATTATTCTTCCATTCACTAAAATTGGATACAGATATTGTAGTAAAGTGTATTTATATTTTGTATTGTATTAAAGATATCTTTATTTGTATTAAGTTGAGCAGGGAAGGTCCCTCTCTATTTTGAAGTCAATTCGTGAATTGTTCTTAAGATCTACATACAAAGGTTTTATAGCCTAAATTGGGGAGCAGCGCTGCCAGCGTAGCCTGCAGCGCAGGCTTTAAAGTTTCTATGACTTCTTTCTACTGCTCCAGCTGTCTGATGATAATGTGCAGTCGATGTAATATTTTGAATGTTCAGGTATTTGCGTCTTTCATAACAGAATTCTTGTATTCAGTTCCCATGTCCGAAATGAACGTGTTCAGTGGCCCAAACTTTAGAATAAAAGATTCGAATATTGGCTTTCCTACTGTATTTGCATTTTTATTAGGTACTGGTATAGCTACAAGATATTTTGTGAGATTACATATTAACGTTATAGCATACTCGTTACCATTTTCTGATTTTGGTAATGGACCTATTGTATCCACTATTACCTTATCGATAGCATTTACAGGTAATGGTTAAAAGAGTTTTTGTATGTAATGTCGTTTTCGACATTTAACATTTATGACATCTACGTACGTATTTATACCCGCCTACCCAAAGGGTAGAAGGGTATTATGGCTTTGTGCCGACCGAAAATGTATGTAACAGGCAGAAGGAAGCATCTCCGACCCCATAAAGTATATATATTCTTGATCAGCGTCAACAGCCGAGACGATATAGCCATGTCCGTCTGTCCGTCCGTCCGTCTGTCCGTCTGTCCGTCTGTCCGTCCGTCCGTATGAACACCTAGATCTCAGAGACTATAAGAGATAGAGCAACAAATTTTTCGCGACAGTATGTCTTATTGTTGCACGCAGATCAAGTTTGTTTTTGATTTTGGCCACGCCCCCTCCCGCCCCCGTAAATCGAATAAAACCGAATTGCAAGCGTCTTTTTAAACCTAGAACGTTCAATTTTGGTACGCACAATACTAATCACCATCTTAATGATCTCTGCGAATTTGGTTATAATCGGATAAAAAACACAGAAGTTATTAAGATATTACTTTTATAAGGCATTACCACGTGCAACTGCTAGTGCTGCCTAGCTAGTTGCTATGACACTCTGCGACATAATAATGGTGTTCAATAAACCAACTAAAGTGCTGCCAAGCTAATAATTTCGAACAAAGAAAATGTTGATATATTATTTTGGTATTTTTTAGTATATTTTTTTAAAGTATTTTTTCAGTATATTTAGAAAAATATAATATTTGGATGGTTAAATTGGGTGGCGGGTATCTCACAGTCGAGCAAACTCGACTGTAGCTTTCTTACTTGTTTTTTATTTGCTTTGACATGTCTTTCCAGTAGTAGTGTCTTTTAATTTTGGCTAACGTTCTTGTTATGCCAGTATGTCCTCCTGTTATTGGAATATCATGGTATGTAGACAATATAGCTTCTATTTCTTTTAAATTATTTATTGTGTAATGATTTTAATATAATATTTCCCATATTTTTGAAATCATCTATTGAAATATATTCAAAGATTTTTTCTGCCGTCCCAATTTAACTAGGTGAATCTGCTGTATACCGGCCTGCATTTCAAGCCTTTGGAAGAACTGACCTTAGTCTATAATTTCATTAGTGTACAAATCCGAAACATCTATTGTTACAATAATTTTATTTCCGTGTTTAAAGAAACACATATTTTGGGATGCATAAGCTATTGGGAGTTGAATTCCATTATGGTTTTGAGCTAAAACCGCTCCACAAGCTTGTTTGCTTGCATCTGTTGTTATGCAAAATTCTTTGCTGAAGTCTGGGTACTGTAGTAGTGTTGGTTGAATGGGCTTTTTCTTTAGGTATTTGAATGCTTTTTGACAATCATTTGTCCATTCAAACGGGACATTCTTTTTACATAATCATTATGTAAAGATTAGTAACGCGTCAATAGTAATTGCAAAATGCAACGAATCTTCTGGCGCTATCCGCATCATGGGGTACGGGATAATTAGTAATGACATCATATTTTTTGTCATCTGGTAATATTCCTTTATCTGTGCATTTATGTCCCAGGAAGGTCACTTCATGCATGAAAAATTAAAATTTTTGTGGATGTAGTTTTAAGTTATTCTTCCTACACAATTCAAAAACATTTGTAAAGTGTTTGAGCATATGCTTTTCAGAACAACCAATTACTATTAAGTCATCCATATACAAGAATGCTTGAGAAGGTTTAAGACCTGAGAATGCTATTGTCATCATTCTCTGAAAGGAATTTGGTGCAATTTTTAAACCGAAAGGTAGTCGTGTGAAATGATACGAACCATTATTCGTAGAAAAGGAAGTTATATCTCTTGATTTTTCATCAAGTTCTATTTGGTGAAATCCTGACATTAAGTCAAGACACGAAAAGTATTTAGCTCTACCCAGTTGGTCAAGAATATCATCTATTCTTGGAAGTGGAAATTTATCAGAAAGTAGTTTTTTGTTAATTGGCGGTAATCAATTACTAAACGCCATTTTCTTTGTTCTGTGCCTTCTATTGATTTGTTTGTAACTAATAGGAGTGGGCTGCTGTATTCAGACACAGATGGTTCAAAAATGCCATTCTTAATCAACTTGTCTACTTGTCTTGGTATTTCTTCTGTTTGACTATGAGGGTTCCGTTATTTTTTTGTATAGACAGGCTTTCAGTCGTAATTTTTGTTTATAAAAGTTGTTTGTACTTATTGATTCAGATTCAAGACCGAATATATCGCTATATTATTTGCACAATTTAGTTAATTGTGGCTTAAATTGAGATGGGAAATTTTTTGTTAGTTGCTTTAAAACTGTTTGTTCTTTTAGTTTTGGGGAAGTTTGAACTATGTCATAATTTTCAAGCGATTCATACTTGAGATTAGTGACATTTAATATCACCTCAGAGTTTGTTGTATTTAATACACGGACAAAAGTATTTTCAGCAGTTGCTACAGTGTTGGCAACATAAATGCCTGGTTGGATTTCCTGATTCGGAATCAAAATATTTTTCTCGGACGATATTAGATTTGAGAGATCCTGCTGGTAAATATATGGAGTTGTTACCAGCACTATTTGTTATAGGAATGTAAAAAGGAAAATTGAGATTGTTTGGCGTAAGGATTAATTTGTTTTCATTTTGAGTATAATCAAGTTGACAATTAAATTTCTTTATGAAGTCTAGGCCTATAATTCCATCGCAATGATTAGAATGGTTAGATTTTTCCCAGTTTTTATATTTGTTAGCGAAACAAATCTATTAAGACTGATATTTATGACATGTACTGTTGCCTTGTCTAAGTTTGTGTACTTAAAGGTGGCGGTTGGTTTTCCAAACCATTCTGAGCCATCCTCACATTGTTATTTTTGTTGTTTCTGTTATTATTCCCTCCGTAGGGAGCCTGATTGTAATAACCCTGATTATTGTAACCTCGTTCATTATTTCCGCGATTATTAAAATACGGTCTACGGGAATTGCTATTGTTAATATAGGTATTATAACCCCCGCGGCCATTATTAAAATTGCCACTATTGTTCTAGTTTCCTCTGTTCCCGCAAAAATGCTGACCTCTATGGCCTCTATTCGGGCCTCGACTACTATAATGAAACACGGTATTTGGGTTACCGGTTATTTTTCTGGAACTTTGCATGTACTTCCCAATGGCAGCATTCATGGTGCTGAAGTTCCCTGCCTCTAATATAGATTTAAGTCTTTCATGTTCGCAGTTTTCCACCATCGCTGCTATTGATTCTTGCGTGGCGTATTTTTCTGCGTGAGCAGTGTCCAAATGATCAGCTATATAAGCTGTTTCTATGGATCTGCGTAGGTTCTCAATTTCAGTGGTATATTGTGAAGCTGTTTTTCCTATTTGCTTCGTACTATGTAATTTGGCTTTTATTACGTTTGGCGATTCGCCTTTTACGCTAGCCTTTATCAGATCACTGATGTCATTTATTGTTGTCAGTGATTCTACTCTACTTGCCAATGGTCCGCTAATTTTTGTTTTTATTACCTCTTCAGCGAGGGACTCCTGGTCACCTTTTGTGAGATTTGTTAATCTAAGGGCTGTGAGGAATTTTGTTAAATTGGCTATTTTTCCGTCAAATTCCGGTATAGTGGGAGAAATTTGTCTCACATAATCCCGAGCTTTTTCGTTTTCAGTAGCCATGTTTGTGCTTTTTAGCAGAACGGATTGATTGTTTATCAGGTTTTTATCTGTTTCTTCTTCTTCAGCTGTCGCTGGGCTATCCTCATTCAACAATATTGAATCATCAAACTTAGCGTCTTCGCTCAGTTTGGTGGGACAATACACGTATAGTGTTTGTCTATCTGAGATATATATTAAATCTTCTCTCAGTTGTCCCAATACGTCCTTAACTTGTATGTTTTGGACTGAATCTAGATGTATACGAGTTTGCCAAAATAATTGACGAACTTCGTAATACGTTCCTATCAATATTCTAATGTGCTTGAGCTTTGTTTGCGTTGACATGGTCGCGCTCTTATTCATGCATTTGAATGATTTCTTGAATTCTTCTCTATGACTTTTTACTTGTGTGATTATTTCCGACCATTTCATTAGTTAGTCGGTATGCCCGTGGGCTTTGTAAGAAAAAGAAATTTTTTATACCCGCCTACCCAAAGGGTAGAAGGGTATTATGGCTTTGTGCCAACCGAAAATGTATGTAACAGGCAGAATGAAGCATCTCCGACCCCATAAAGTATATATATTCTTGATCATCGTCAACAGACGAGACGATATAGCCATGTCCGTCTGTCCGTCTGTCCGTATGAACACCTAGATCTCAGAGACTATAAGAGATAGAGCAACAAATTTTTCGCGACAGTATGTCTTATTGTTGCACACAGATAAAGTTTGTTTGTCGTTTTAAAGCTAGAACGAACGAATTTTGGTACGCACAATACTAATCACCATCTTAATGATCTCTGCGAATTTGGTTACAATCGGATAAAAAACACAGAAGTTATTAAGAGATTACTTTTATATGGCGTTACCACGTGCAGCTGCACCTAGTTAGTTGCTATGACACTCCGCAACATAATAATGGTGTTCAATAAACCAACTAAAGTGCCGCCAAGCTAATAATTTCGAACAAAGATAATGTTGATATATTATTTTGGTATTTTTTAGTATATTTTTTAAAAATATTTTTTCAGTATATTTTGAAAAATAGAATATTTTGATGGTAAAATTGGGTGGCGGGTATCTCACAGTCGAGCAAACTCGACTGTAGCTTTCTTACTTGTTTTTTTTTGCTATTAGTGTTGCTGTTTTAATTGTTCTCTATTATATAGAAACTGAAGGTTCCTATTTCATTAGAGAAGCAGCATATGAATGGTATTGATATCATGAAGTACATTTGCACGCGTGTGCCATGTCGAATTGGGAATTGTTCGCCCGTTGCCTCATAATTGGCATTTCTTATCTGAGCTAGGGTCATTGTTGATGATCTAATTATTTTTCTTTTCTCCCTTTTTTTTTATATATTATCTAGTTTATTTGCTCTACTTATATATTTTTTCTTAATGCACTTATTGTGCAACTGATAAACTTTAAGTACCATATTGAGGCCTAACATAACAGCTATCACTATCAATAAAATTGTAATCAATTCCAGATCATCGGACTTGATATCTATTTTATTTATAACGTTTGCCGTTGAGTCAACGGTCTTAGTATCTATTAGACCCATTTTGAGCCAAGTTAGGTTTATTCTTAGGACATTATCCAGTTCGAATTTGTGACTGGTATTTTGTATTCAAGAAAAGAAATATATATTTTTGTTGGGTTTTTATACCCGCCTACCCAAAGGGTAGAAGGGTATTATAACTTTGTGCAGAATGAAAATGTATGTAACAGGCCGAAGAAAGCATCTCCGACCCCATAAAGTATATATATTCTTGATCAGCGTCAACAGCCGAGACGATATAGCCATGTCTGTCTGTCCGTCTGTCCGTATGAACACCTAGATCTCAGAGACTATAAGAGATAGAGCAACCAAATTTTCGGTATACGTGTAGTGTGTCTTATTATTGTTTTATAGCATAAATTGGGGAGCAGCGCTGCCAGCGTAGCCTGCAGCTCAGCGACGCTTATATGTATATATGTAATAATATATACAGTTGCGGTTAAAAAAATAGCACCATGACCACAATTTTTTTCGTCTTAATTTTTTTTACTTTTTGGACACTTTTTGATTATTTTACTTACTAAACTTAAAAGATACAATGATTATCAAATAATAAATGAAAAAAGTTAGTGGGTCTTAGCGGATTTTTTTTTTAAATAATTGCAAAAAACAAAGAATGCCTCAAATTCAGGCGGTAACAATAATAGCACTATTAGTCGAAGTTGGCTTAAAACTAAATAAGGAAACAAAAAAAATATCCGGGAAATATTAAATATTTAAGGAAACGTATTCTAAAGTAATAATAATAATATTAATATTTTGTTGAGTAGCTTTTATTGGCGATCACAGCTGCACAACGTCTCCGCATGGAGTCCACTAAGTTTTGGCACCTCTCTTTGGGAATTTTGTTCCACGTGTCCTCTACAACGGACCAAAGGTCCTTGTTACTCCGGGGCTTGGCTTCAGAAACGTTTTTCTTGATATCAGCCCAAAGATTTTCTATTGGATTCAAATCCGGCGACTGGGCAGGCCATTCCAAAAGGCGGATCGAATTATCCTCGAACCATTTCCGAGCAGTCTTGCTGGTGTGTTTAGGATCGTTGTCCTGTTGGAACACCCAAATCAAAGGCATTGCCTTCTCGGCATATGGCAACATGATATTTTTCAATATGTCCGTGTAAACATGTTGGTCCATAATGGTTTTTATCCAGTATATCGGACCTACTCAATAGTATGAAAAACAAGCCCACATCATTATATTTGACCCTCCGTGTTTTACCGACTTACAAGTAAAATGGGGATTGTATTCCGCTTTTGGTGGATGCCGAACATATAATCGAGAGCCTTTTCTGCCAAACAAAACTATTTTGCTTTCGTCTGACCACAAAATCTTGCGCCATTTCTCCACGGGCCAATCTTGGTGCAACTTGGCAAACTGTATGCGCTTTGCCACATGCTTCGCTGCCAAAAGTGGGGCTTTCCTTGGACTGCGGGCATTAAGTTCATTTGGCCTCAAACGTTTGCGAACTATTTCCACGCTTGGGGCTATCTTAAGATCCTTTTTTTAGCTCCATAGCTGGCTTAAAAGGCTCCTTCTTGCTTTGGCAAACCAAGCGCGGGACCCCTTTGGAGTCATTGCGGCCTTTCTTCCTCGTGTTTCGGCTTTTTTTTATACAATATTGCGTTGAGGATCATTTTATTTGAACAGCCGATAATTCGCCCAATTTCGGCATAAGTTTTGCCTTCTGAGATCATGCTTTTGATCCTTATTCTTCCTTCGTCACTGCAACGTTGTCCTCGACCCATAGCTTGAGAAAACTTCATTTTTTTTGGATAAAACTTAATATCAACCTTAAATGTGATCCCCTTTTTAAAATTTGGTTGCAATTTCGATAAATAAATCACTTGTATTACTTTTATTCACGTAAACACGTCAATGGTGCTATTATTGTTACCGCCTGAATTTGAGGCATTCTTTGTTTTTTGCAATTATTTAAAAAAAATCCGCTAAGACCCACTAACTTTTTCATTTATTATTTGATAATCATTGTATCTTTTAAGTTTAGTAAGTAAAAGAATCAAAAAGTGTCCAAAAAGTAAAAAAAAAATTAAGACGAAAAAAATTGTGGTCATAGTGCTATTTTTTTAACCGCAGCTGTATATATAATAATGTATATCTATAATGTATAATGTATAATATATGAATTGTCGCCGAGCGACGGTGCTTGGTAAACGTGCATGGTAAGCGATCAGCGTTTGGCCAGTGTGAGAACCCTGACCATGCAGTTATGTACGAGTATGTTAGCCCTCAAGTAGATGCTCGTATTACGCTTACACTTGCGCTGGACTATTTATGAATGAATTGCAACAGAGTGCTACAATGTGTCAGTATGTCATCATTGTGTAATTAAGTTCACTGCCCTTAAGGTACAGTGGACATTCAATATGTGTGCACACTACAATATACATACAGATCGTTGAACGAGTTGGACGCGTTTTTAGTGCCAGGCTTCGTCGGTCGGTGCTCTCCGTTTCTTGTTGGTGAAAAATAAGAATTAACAACAAATCTAAAGTGGAGACAAATTAATGAATTTGAAATCAGTAGTCGAATCTACATGAATCACAATTGATAGGCAGCCTGTGCGAAGTAACGCCAAAGAAAAATATATATTTATAACTGGTGTTATAATAGTGCATGTGCATATTTGACTTATATTAATAAGTGCCAAGCGAAATATGCTCGAAAAATAAGCAGCGATCCATAGAATGAGCGTAGAAGCTCCGTAAATCCAAGAAACCCTTGTTACTCCTACTTCTCAACACGCGATATCGACGAAGAAAGCAAGTCAACAAGAGCAACCCGGCTCTACTGACCATCGACAGCAAGAGAGCGAGCTCTTGCTCACCCACTCTGCTCACCCCAACTTCTACATCATGGAGCTACCAATGCCAAACCCCATCACCGCCGACTTTGATGGAAGAAGTACCACCAAAAACTAAACCAACTACCAATATTGGGAATTCGATGCGCGGAGCAAAATACAATGGTTGCAAAATCGTAAGCTTCGATAAGCAAAAAGCGGTCCCGGCTGTACAGACCGGTATGGATCGCTACATTCAGATTAAACGTAAGCTTAGTCCACTAAGCACGGTTGGGTATAAACCAAAGATCAAACAAACCAAAGCCCCCACCTATTTATATAAGGGAAAAAAGCTCAAATGCTCTGAACAACAAAATTGTTGCGCTGGTCGGGGACGATAATTTCCATGTTGTTTCGCTTATTAAAGGGAACATCCACGAAACCAAAGCTCAAATGAAGTCCGAAGAACACTTCCGAGCTGTGTCTAAGTCCCTAGAGGAAACAAAAAAGAATTTCTACACCTACCAACTAAAAAGCAGCAAGGGACTGCAAGTTGTACTAAAAGGAATCTAACCTGATGTCGCCCCCTCTGAGATTCAAGAAGCCCTTAAAGCCAAGGGCTTCTATGCCAAAAATGTCATCAACATTATCAACAGAAATAAAAAGCCGCAACCACTCTTCAAGGTCGAGCTCGAACCAGATAGCAAAGCCTTAAAGAAAAACGAAGTGCACCCGATCTACAAGCTGCAGCTCTTATTGCATCGAATGATCACCGTGGAAGAACCACACAAACGCAACGGCCCTTTACAATGCACAAACTGCCAGGAGTATGGACATACAAAGACATACTGCACACTTCGGGCAGTCTGCGTAGTCTGCGGAGACTTCCACAACTCCATAAACTGCCCCGCAAACAAAGAAGACCCATTAAAGAAAAAATGTGGCGACTGTGGAGGAAACCATACAGCAAACTACAGAGGCTGTGCGGTCTACAAGGAGTTGAAGATTCACACGCAACGAGCGACAGCAAAATACGCAAAATGCGTATTATAACTCAAAAAGTACGCCAGACGTATTTTTCGCCAAGGCAGCCAGATCATCATTCAGTCCGCTAAATACCACTAAGCGCTTCTCCTACGCCGAAGCACTACGAACAGGCATGGACAATCCACTTCAGCCACACTCAGAAAACACTC
The DNA here is from genome assembly GCA_018150935.1 of Drosophila pruinosa. Classification (NCBI taxonomy): domain Eukaryota; kingdom Metazoa; phylum Arthropoda; class Insecta; order Diptera; family Drosophilidae; genus Drosophila; species Drosophila pruinosa. Next base: position 702,276 of record JAECWR010000154.1, read on the forward strand.
AGCAGGTCCCGATGCAGCCGCAAAGCAATTTGGAAACTATGATGTTTACCATGCAACAAAGTATGATGGAACAACTATGCAAACCCTTGTTCAGAACCAGAACATGGTGATTCAGTTGCTTGTAGCTCAACAGTCCAAATAATAAATGTCTAACCTACGTATATCCATGTAGAATGCCAACGGCATTTCACGGCATAAACTGGAAATAACGCAATACAATAATGTAAATCACATCGACGCCATGCTGCTGGTTGAAATGCTTCTCACAGGGAGATATAACTTCCGTAAAAGACTCACAGATCACCCGGATGGCAAAGCCCACGGCGGAACCGGCATCTTAATCAGAGAACGCATCAAACACCACTTTCACCAAAGATTTCCAACAAATTACTTGCAAGCAACGTCCATAAATGTGCAGTCTGGAACCGGCAACCTTTGCATTGCCGCTGTCTACTGCCCACCTCGATTTACTATCTCTGAAGGTCAATTCATGGACTTCTACAACACACTGGGGGATCGCTTCATAGCTGCAGGAGACTACAATGCCAAACACACGCACTGGGGATCATGCCTAATGACCCCCAAGGGAAGGCAACTGTAAAACGCATTTATAAAAGTGAGCAATAAATTGGACTACGTCTCTCCTGGTATCCCCACATATATTGGCCTGCAGACCCCAGAAAGATCCCAGATCTAATTGATTTCACGCGATCTAATAAGCGCCATGGACCTACCGGATCTCTCATCCGACCACTCTTGCTAACCCACTTGTTGTTAACCCTTCTTCAAAGCTCACAAATTACGGACCACCCCTACAGGCTGACGTCGCACAACACTAACTGGATGAAATACAGAAAGTAAGTGAGTTCCCACATTGAGCTAACTCCTCAACTAAATATTGAATCGGACATCGACTACTCTACCGCCGCTCTGGAAGAGGTACTCGTCACAGCAGCCAGGATCTCAACACCAAAGCGAAAGGATGTGGAAATTAAGACGTTCAAAGCCAGCCTGCAAATTGAACAACTGGTTTTGGAAAAGAGACGTCTGCGAGGAGCGTGGCAAACCAGCAGATTGCCATGTTCAAAGCAACGTCTTACTGAAGCCACCCGCAAACTAAACCGGGCTCTGAAGCAAGATGCTGAAAATTCGCAACTAAAATATATTGAAAAACTCTCGGCAACTAGTACAAGCCATCCCTTGTAGAGGGCTCACCCAAATCTAAGCTCTAAGACTGAAACTGTCACCCCGATAAGAAATTCTTCAGGTTGCTGGGCCCGCAGCGACAAAGACAGAGCCGAAACATTTACCTTACATCTCAGAGGCGTGGTCCAGCCGAACCCCGCAGCAAATGCTTATGTTCTTCCGCAAATTCACGCCGAAACGGAATCTACGCCAACTTAATTTCGGCCCAACAGGATTACAAAAGTCATTAAGGAGCTAAAACCAAAAAAGCTCCAGGCGGTGATCTAATAACTACAAAAATAATAATGGAACTTCCGTACTGTGCTGTTGAGGTCATCTGTAAACACTTCGATAGAATCATAAGTCTCGGCTACTACCCACGTAAATGGAAAAAATCAATTATAATAATGATACCGAAGCCTGGAAAAGACCACACGATTCTGTCATCTTACAGACCAATAAGTTTATTATCATGCCTGTCCAAACTATTCGAAAAATACCTTCTAACGCGCATAATACCAGATATGGAAGTTCACAACATTATCCCAGCCCATCAATTTGGCTTCAGAGAAAAATACGGAACTATCGAGCAAGTTAACAGAATAACATCAGAGATTCGAACAGCCTTCGAGCTTAGAGAATACTTTAGCGCGATATTTCTCGATGTATCTCATGCATTCGACCGCGTCTGGCTTAAAGGTCTTATGCATAAAATTAAAACACACGCTTCCTGGGTACACTCATAAACTCCTTGAATCTTACCTCTACAACAAAGCCTTCGCAGTGAGTGTAGTTGTCGGATATTACTGTGTTGCACCTCACTGCGAAGGCTCTGTTGTAGAGGTAAGATTCAAGGACTTTATGAGTATGGAAGCTGGAGTCCCAAAAGGCAGCGCACTTGGGCCAACTCTATTCGTCCTTTACACAGCGGATATTCTTACGGGTGACCGACTAACAACATCCACCTTTGCTGACGACACTACGATCTTTAGCCGCTCCAGAGGCCCAGTCCGTGCAACAACCCAACTTGCCAAACATCTCATTGTAGTCAAGTGGCTATCTGACTGGCGTATCAAAATAAACGAACAAAAGTGTAAGCACGTATCGTTTACTCTTAACAGACAAACTTGCCCTCCGTTCTGCCTGAATAGCACGCCGATTCCGAAGTCAATGGAGTAACGTATTTCGGTATCCACCTCGACAGACGTCTAACATGGCGTAGACATATCGAATGCCAGAAACTACACCTAAAACTGAAAGCCAGCAGCCTCCACTGGATTATAAACGCCCGATCGCCCTTGTGTCTGGACTACAAGGTCATACTCTACAACTCCACTCTTAAGCCAATCTGGACTTATGGCTCCCAGCTTTGGGGGAACGCGAGCAGAACCAACATAGACATCATACAGCGTGCTCAATCAAAGATCCTGTGAACTATCACTGGGGCACCATGGTATATTCGAAACCAAAACATCCACAGGGACCTCGGCATTCTCGCAGTAAAAGATGAAATAGACAAGCAAAAAGCATCCTACAATGAAAAACTCTCTGCCCACCCAAATCCCCTCGCAAGGGTCTTGACTCGGGTTTCCAACCGTTCCCGCCTGCAACGTACCGACCTTCCAACCCAGCCATAATTTGTCAGGGCCATTTCTACTGTTCCAGTCTACATGACTGCTTATTAGGTTATAGTATATGATTTGATACACTTATTGTTAGTCTCGAAAATGAGAAGATTCAATAAATAAAAGCAAAGTATAAAAAGAAAAAATAAAAAACTAAAATTGGATGGCGGGTATTTTACAGTCGAGCATGCCGAGTAGCTTTGTTACTTTTGATTGATTCCGAATTCGTCACTTGTTCGATAGTCGAGCAGGGTCGCAAGGCGTGTTACCCCGAGCAGCTCCTCTAGATCACAGACTGAGTGGCCTTGTTACCACCGCCATAAGAAGGGAAAATTAGAGCAATTAAGGGGCTCCAGGCGAACCTGCACCTCGCCAGAGGAGCGTCGGCCACATTGTGCAGGGTCGTAAGTAAGAACCATAGTTGATCGATGGCTAAATTCGTGGACTATCTTGCTCATATATCATACAAGTTTATATATGATCGTATGGGAGGTGCCCCTCCCACTATACTTTAACCAACTTCATTCTTAGAGACCTGGTGGCAACGGGTATTGAGATAGCTACTGCGGACGGTGTCCGGGAAGTGGTGATCGCCTCCGTATACTTCCCCGGTGATATGGATGACGAGGTACCCCCAGCAGAGGTCCACCGGCTGGTAGCATTCTGTCTTCGAAACAGCAAGCCGCCTGTGATCAGCTGTGATGACAATGCACATCACACGATCTGGGGGAGCAGCGACATCAACAAATGTGGTGAGTCCCTCTTAGACTACCTATTGTGTTGTCAATTAGATGTAGCTAACGTAGAGTATAAGCCCACTTTTGCTAACGCCATTAGGGAAGAGGTTTGTGATCTCACCCTAATCAGTAACTCAATAGCAAGTTCGCTTGTCAACTGGCAGGTCACAGACCAAGCCACCTTGTCAGACCATCAGCACATCAGGCTTGACCTTCCTGGCAAAGTCCAAATTCGCCAAAACTCTTTCTGCCCCAAAAAGACGAATTGGGAGCTTTTCAAAGCCTCTGTAGCTTTCAAGGCAGACTTATTGATTAGCAATCCTAAGTCTATCAGTGAGATAGAACTCGCTGCCAATCTGCTCCAAGATGTTCTTATCTCACCCTTCGACGACAGCTCGGCCCGGAAGTCCCTGACGGTCAGTCGTAAAATTCCGTGGTGGAATGAGGAACTGACTGTGTACTAAGAAGGAAGGTTAGAAGCCTATTTAATTATTTATTTAATTTAACTACAACAAAACCATAAGACGAGCTTAACGCGATACATGGCGAAGTTACTGTGGTAGCATACAATCGTTGCCAGAGGAATCGAGACTCCATAAAGTATTGACCAAAGGGTCGTCCAATGGGATATTATTATTATTTGTAAAAGGGAGTCACCCAACAGAGAAGGTGCGAGGCACTGCGACCATGGAGGTCTTTTGTGCCTATAGGCTCTCCCTAGCTAGACAAAAGTTGCTCTGCTTCCCTAATGAAGCAGAGCAGATCTTTCGTCGAGGAACGCACAATATGCTCGGGACCTGCGGTATCCACGTGCAGATGTTTCCTCCTAGTCCACACCAAGGCTGGACAGTCGCACAGAATGTGGTTGGTTGTCTCGTCGTCCTCTTTGCAAAGTCTGCACTCAGCATCAGAAGACAGACGCATTTTGGTGAGGTGATAGTTCACCGTATGATGGCCACTAAGAAAGCCAACGAGGAGGTGAAGATCCCTCCTGGAAAGTAAGCTGGTTTTCCGGTCGACCACGGGATTGATAAGCTCCTTGGCTTGGCGCATCCCTGGTTGGACCGACCAGTAGCGATCAGTCAACCTAACAGCCCAGGCTTTTACAATAGCTGAGATGGTTGACCAACCCATGCCACAGAAGGGCTCAGGGCCGGAAAACGTAGCTGACGAACCGGCCCTCGCAAGTTCGTCCGCCAGTTCATTGCCCTGGATACCAGAGTGTCCAGGTACCCATAGAAGGGTGACGTTGTTAGTAAGAGACCGTCTCTGGAGGCACTTCCAGCAATCGGCAGTCGGGAGGAGAAGGCTAAGATGGCGGCTTGACTGTCAGAGAAGATATAGATGTTCGCTCCTCGATGCCATGAACCTCTGATTGGAAGACAGTGGGCCATTTGCCCATAGCAATTGAGGTTTTAGAGTAGGGTCCAAAGATTCCAGCCCCAACCCCCTGATCAGTTTTTGACCCGTCGGTATATCAGTGAATACCGTAGGGGTCGCTGATGGGGTTGCCAGTGTCCCAGTTCTTCCGGTCCGGGATGAGGGTTCTGAATTTAGCACCAAAGAAAAGTTCCTTAGTCATAGTATCTGATCTAGTGCAGATATCTATGCCAGGAATGTCTTTGATCAGGCTAGCATGTCCTGATTCGGTAGCTAGAAGCCCTGATTGGAGCTTGATTCTAAGAAGGCTCATAGCGGCGACTTCTTTAATTTGGATATGCAGCGGAGTCAGATTCAGTATCGATTCCATTGCTGCGGTGGGACAGGTACGAAGTGCACCTGTCAGTGAGAGGCACAGCAGCCTGTGCAATTTATTGCATTTGTTGATGGCAGTGACCTGCGTGACCTTTGGCCACCATACAATAGCAGCATAGGTGACGATCGGTTTGACCATCGTGGCAAAAAGCCACCGGATGGTGCAGGATTTAAGACCCCAGATTCTACCAAAGAATCTCCTGCAGGCCCACATGGCATGGGTCGCATTCGTGAGGGTGTTGCTGAGGTGGGAGTTCCAATTTAGTCTTTTATCGAGGGTTACCCCTAGATATTTGACTTCGTTAGATAGCCCCACAGGGGAGCCGCTGATATAAAGTTGACCAATGTCAACGGAATAACGCCTAGTGAAAGGAACTATAATAGCTTTTTGTGGATTGATGCTAAGACCAACATCTGCGCATCATCTACTTACCGTGTTCAGAGCTGATTGCATCAACTTTGTCACGGTGCTGGTATAGTTCCCGGTCACTATTAGAGCCAGGTCGTCAGCATAGCCGATAGCTTCAACGCCCTGCTTGGAGAGTAAGACTAGTAGTTCGTCAGCTACTAGGGACCAGAGTAGGGGGATACAACCCCTCCCTGGGGACAGCCTTTGACTGGATTAATGCATGCAGTCGTGGAGTCCAGGGTGGAAGTGATAATCTGGTGTTTGAGCATAACTTCAATCCACCGGATCAATGGACGGGCAGTTCCTCTACGTTCTAGAGCAGTAAAGATTGACCCGTAGCCGGTATTATCAAAAGCACCTTCTATATCCAGAAAAGAGCACAAAGCAATGTTCTTGGATACGAAGACTTTCTTAATTTTTCCCACTAACCTGTGGAGAGCGACCTCCGTCGATCTGCCGGCTATGTACGCAAACTGCGTGGGATGCAGAGGTGTCGACGTCTGCAGAGAGCACCGAATGTGCATATCTATAAGTCTTTCCGCCGTTTTATGCAGAAAGGAGGTAAGACTGATCGGCCGATAGGACTTAGGCTGGTCAAGCGGACGATTCCCTTGCTTGGGGATGAATACTACATTAACTCTCCTCCAAGAGATGGGTATGTATCCCCAAGTAAAACTAGCTCTAAGAAGGCCGACCAGTGGATCAAGAATATGAGCCATGCTGTTTTGAATAAGGGTTGGGAAGATTTTGTCACCCCCTGGGGCTTTGAAAGGAGTGAAAGAATCTACAGCCCATTTGACCTTTTCGGGATCGAAGATGGATCCAGATAGGCTGAATCCGCGTGAGTCCGGTGACAAAGTGGCGTCATCGCGACTGTAGAGATCTGGATTCACCACAGAACCCGGGAAGTGGACTTGCAGTAGAAGCTCAAGTGTTTCCCTGCGATCTTGAGTGAAAGAGCCATCTGCTCTTTTAAGAAGCCCTATTCCATTAGACGACCCTTTAGCCAATACTTTATGAAGCCTCGCTGCCTCTGGCAACGATTCTAAGTTACCACAGTAGCTGCGCCATGTATCGCGTTTAGCTCGTCTAATGCTTTTGTTGTAGTTGGTAAGAGCGTCCCTATAGACGTCCCAACTAGCACGGTTAGATTTAGCCCTATTAAAAAGGCTTCTAACCCTCCTTCTAAGGACAGCCAGTTCCTCATTCCACCACGGAATTTTCCGATTGACCCTTAGGGTCTTCTGGACTAAGCTGTCCTCGAAGGATGAGATAAGCACATCTTGGAGCAGATTGGCTGCGAGTTCTATCTCACTGATAGAGCTAGAATTGCTGACCAATAGGTCTGCTTTGAAAGCTACAGAGGCTTTAAAGAGCTCCCAATTTGTCTTTTTCGGACAGAAGGAGATTTGGCGAATTTCGACTTGGCCAGGAAGGTCAAACCTGATGTGCTGATGATCTGACAAAGTGGCTTCGTCTGTGACCCGCCAATTAACAAGCGAACTCGCTATCGAGGTGCTGATTAGGGTGAGATCTAAAACCTCTTCCCTAATAGCATTGATAAAAGTGGGTTTGCACCCTTTGTTAGCTACATCTAATTGACAACACAATAAGTAGTCTAAGAGGGACTCACCACGTTTATTGATGTCGCTGCTCCCCCAGATCGTGTGATGTGAATTGGCATCACAGCCGATCACGAGCGGCTTGTTGTTGCGGCGACAGAATTCCACCAGCCGCTGGACCTCTGCTGGGGGTACTTTATCCACATCGCCCGGGAAGTATGCGGAGGCGATCACAACTTCCTGGACACCGTCTGCAGTGGCTACCTCAATAGCCGTTGCTACCAGGTCTCTGTGGATGAAGTTAGTTAGTGGGAAATGCCTGACACTGTTATCCATAAGTATAGCAGTGCGCGGGGCACCTCCCATACGGTCATATAACAACTTACATGATCCACATGAAAGTCCACGTATTTGGCCACCGATCAACCATGGTTCTTGGACGAGAGCCAGGTTGATTTGATCTTCACAGACGACCCTGCACAGTGTGGCCGACGCTCCTCTAGCGTGGTGCAGGTTCGCCTGGAGCACTTTAAGTTTGCTCATCTTCCCTCCTGATGGCGGTTGAGACAAGGCCACTTGCCTTGCCCTCCCGAGAGTCGATACCGCGAATGCCCTTCGGCGGTCGTGACGAGCCACTCGGGGGAGGTCCCCTTGCGACCCCGCTCGCGGGAGGTGCCCTTGCGGGTGGGTTGCGGCCTGAGGTGCTGGCAGTGGACCTGGCCGAGGCACCTCTGACGGTTGACGGAAAAGGGTCGTCCAATGGGATAGGGCTTCTCAAAAGAGCAGATGGCTCTTTCACTCAAGATCGCAGGGAAACACTTGAGCTTTTACTACAAGTTGACTTCCCGGGTACTGTGGCGAACCCAGTCTCTCCAGTTGCGATGACGCCACTTTGTCACCGGATTTATGAAGGGTTCAGCTTATCTGGATCCATTTTCGACCCCGAAAAGGTCAAAAAGGCTGTAGAGTCTTTCACGCTTTTCAAAGCTCTAGTTGGTGATAAAATTCATCCAGCCCTTGTTCAAAATAGCCTGGCTCATACCTTTGATCCACTGGTCGGCCTTCTTAGAGTTAGTTTTACTTGGTGATACTTACCCAGATCTTGGAGAAGAGTAAATGTGGTATTCATTCCTAAGAAAGAGAATCGTCCGCTTTACTAGCCTAAGTCCTATCGGCCGATCAGTCTTACTTCCATTCTGGTTAAGACGGCGGAATGGCTGATAGTTATGCACATTCGGTGCTCTCTGCTGACGTTGACATCTCTGCATCCCACGCAGCTTGAGTACATAGCCGGTAGATTGACGGAGGTTGCTTTCCACAGGTTAGTGGGGAAAATTGAGAGAGCCTTTGTGTCTAAGAACATTGCTTTATGCTCTTTTCTGGGTATAGAAGGTGCTTTTGACTATACCGGCTACGGATCCTCTCTACTGCTCTAGAACGCAGACGAATTGCCCGTCCCTTAATCCGACGGATTGATTCTATGCACAAACACCGGATAATCACTTCCACCTTGGACTCCACGACTGCTTGCATTAATGCAGTCAACGGCTGTTCGCAGGGAGGGGTTCTACCTCCCCTTCTCTGGTCCCCAGTAGTTGACGAACTACTAGTCTTACTCTCCGACCAGGGCGTTGAAGCAATCGGCTATTTTGATTACCTGGCTCTAATAGTGACCGGGAACTATGCCAGCACCGTGCCAGAGTTGATGCAATCAGCTCTGAACACGGTAAGTATATGGTGCACAGACGTTGGTCTTAGCATCATCCACGAAAAGCTATTATAGTTCCCTTCACTAGGCGCTATTCCGTTGACATAGGTTAATTATATATCAGCGGACCCTGTGGGGCTATCCAATGAGGTCTAATATCTAGGGGTAACCCTTGATAAAGGACTAAATTGGAACTCTCACCTCAGCAGCACCCTCAGTAAGGCGACTCATGCCATGTGGGCCTGTAGAAGATTATTTGGTAGAATCTGGGGTTTCAAATCCTGGACCATCTGATGGCTCCTTTTCTTGGTTGTCATCGTTACCTACGCTGCTATTGTGTGGTGGCCACAGGTTACGCAGGTCACTGCCATCAGCAAATGCAATAAATTGCACAGGCTGCTATGCCTTTCACTGACGTATGCACTTTGCACCTGTCCCACCGCAGCAATGGAATCGATACTGAATCTGAATCTATTGCATATCCAAATTAAAGAAGTCGCAGCTATGAGCCATCTTAGAATCAAGCTTCCATCTGGGCTTTTGATTCGGTAATCAGGGCATGTTAGTCTAATCAAAGACATTCACGGCATATATGTCTTCACTAGATCATATGTTATGACAAAGGAACTTTTCTTTAGTGCGAAATTCAGAACCCTCTTCCTGGACCGGAAGGACTGGGATACTGGAAACCCCATTAGCGACCCTTACGGTATCTAGTCGTATATCGACGGCTCAAAGACTCAGGGGTTTGAAGCTGGGATCTACGGACCTAATTCCAAAAACTCAATTGATTGCTGGAACTGCCTCTAGAGACTGTCTCTAAATAATAACGTCACCTTTCAATGGGTACCTGGACACTGGTATCCTGGACACTCTGGTATCCGGCCCCGAGCCCCTTCTGTGGCGTGGGGTAGTTAACTATTTCGGCTCTTGTGAAAACCTGGGCTGTGAGGTTGACTGATCGCTACTGGTCGGTCCAACCAGGGATGCGGCAAGCCAAGGAGCTCATCAATCCCGTGGTCGACCGCAGATCTGGCTTACTCTTCAGGAGGTATCTTCACCTCCTTGTTGGCGATCTCAGTGGCCACCACACGGTGAACTATCACCTCACTAAAATGCGTCTGTCTTCTGATGCTGAGTGTAGACTCAGACAGACATATTATGTGCGAATGTCCAGCCTTAGTATGGACTAGGAGGAAACATCTGCACGTAGATACCGCATGTCCCGAGCATATTGTGCTTTCCGCGACGAAAGATTTGCTCTGCTTCATTAGGGAAGCAGACCCGCTTTTGTCTAGATAGGGAGAGTTTTATAGGTACAAAATATAGTATCACCATGGCCGCAGTGCCTCGCCCTTTTTCTGTTGGAAGTGTCCCTTATAATAATAACAATAATAATAAAAATAAATACTTGGTATAGATTAATTTAAATCATAGAATTTTGTATTATATAAATTAAGACAACGGGTTGTCTTTCTTTTAAAAAAAACTCGATCTGATTTATTTGACTTGTTAATTAGAAATGAAACTTAAAAAAAATAAGAGTTATTTTAAATACCGTTACTGCCGTTGTCGCTGTTGCCTTTGCTGCTGCTGCAGTTGTCGCTGCAGCCGTCTTGTTTCCATTGTAATTGTTGACGTTGCGCACGCGCTGCTGATGTGTTACGAACGTGTGAAAATATTTTGCCGGTATGTCTGCGCTTCTAAGAATTCTGTTGACTACGTTGCTGACGCTGCGCACGTGTCGCTGGTATACTGCGAGTGTGTATGCTTATGCAATGCAGGTGTATCTGCACTTTTATGAACTCCTTTGTTAACTCCTCCCCCTTTAAACGCTGACGTCGAAGTAGAAGCGTTTTTTAGTTTTGCCTTTTTTCGCTGCCTCCGATGTTTCGCTTCTTATATTGTCTTGTGGGGAGCACTGAACTTTTTGTTTCAGAGTCCATAAGCCAATGGCTTACAACAATGCTATTATAATTCTAGAGATGGAGAAATTGGCTGTTGTCATTGTGAAATTTCCGATCTTCAGCTTTTCCAATTTCTTTGTATTGTTGATGTGCATCTCATTAAGCATTTATAGCGATAACACTTCCTCTGCTCTGGTTTTTTTCGCTAGCATTTGGAATAATGGGGGTATGGCTTCTGTGTATTTTGTTTCGCCAGCTTCGTACTCGTCGTCGCCAATCATTATGGTGGAATTTTGGAATTTTATTAAATAATTCCCTTACAATTCTACTTCCTCCTGGTCTATTCTGTTCGGATGTAATCGTTCAGCAGGATCGTAACAGTCACTATTTCTTTGTGGTCCAGGACATGTTGGCTATTTACCGTATTACAGTATGGCTTTAAATTGTTTGACAGAGGTGTTATACATGTGTCGTTACTTAAGTCTATTATATTTTCTCTGTTACAAATAGTTTTATCGTTGTGGGCTTCACATTTATATATCTGGGCATACAACATTTTATTGCATTTTAAAATATTTTCGAATTTAATTACATTTACTGTTTTGTTTCTTTTTGTTGGCTTAATTAACATTGCTGTACATAGTTCTTTTCCAATTATTGGAATGTTTATCATATACAATATTTTTTTTCCGTTAGTAGCTGTTTTTATTTTTGCAAATTCTAGTAATTCTACATTAATGAATATTGTTTTTTTTTTTCTAATATTTGTTCTATTTTGTTTACTTCTACTTCTGACAAAATTATTGAGTTTATTGTATTTGTTTTATCCCAATAGATAGCGCATATTAAGTTAGACAATTCGTATTTGAAAATTTGTAGCTTATATTTTAAAATTTGTTCTTTAAACTCTGTTTGTTCTATTGTTGTTTTTATTACGTTATTAGCTCTTATGCTGATTTCATTTATTCTTGTATTTAGTTCTTTATTAATTATAACCTGTCTATTATTATTTTCTAATTGTTCGTTGATCTTTAAGGTTATAACCTCATGATCATTTTTGTCCGGCGTGCCGGCCAACCATTTCCAAGCTGTCCCAAATATATCGATTGATCTGGTCGCTCTTTTTGTTGGTCTTAGACGACGCTGATCATTTTTAATTTTCTGGAGGTCATATTTAAGAAATGGAAAAAGCTGGTTTGAGCGACTCACATTTCTCAATGTTTCTTCTAGTTTCCATGTTGCGTTTTCGAATTCTTCTACTTTGAAGACATGAATTACTCTAAAAACTCCATTTTGTATTGCTGCTACGCCGGTCTTAATTGGTATTAACTGCGAATTGTAGTAGTCTAGTATTGTGGCTAACCCATGACACAATGGAAAGAAAAATCTATGGACAGATATCGGTTTTTTATATTATTTTTATGAATAATTCTTCCTGACTGTGTTTTTACTGTGGTGTTCCAATTTTCCAATACAACTTCCTTTCTAAATTTTGGTGACAATTTTGAGCCTAACCTTTTGTCTATCCTGACATATATGATATCCCCTTGACTATAGTATGTTATAGCTCTCTTTTTTGCGTTATGGTATGTAAGATCTTCGTTCTGTTTTTTAGTGATTTTATTGCTAATCTCTTCTCTAGCTGCTTCCAGTTTTTGTGGGTCTGTTGTTACGCTAGTACCAAAGAATGCATCTATTATTTTTTTTTAGTGGTAGAATGAATGGATTCGTTGTAAACTTGGACTGCCTTGAAAATAAGGTTATCGAAGTTTGACCCTTCATCTTCCTTTTTAAAGCATCTCATGATCTCTGTTTGAGTTGAATGAAATCTTTCCACCTGTCCATTACTGGTGGAGTGATAAGGTGTGTAGACTTTTGACCTGAGTTGGTCTTCCAACAGAAATTTTATTGAAGCTCCGTTCATTGCTTTCTCATTGTTTATGACAAATGACTGTGGCATGCCGAACGCTATTTCAGGTCTTCGGCTGCTTATGACTTTAAAATTTTGACCTCTGCGTATTTTGAAAATGTATCGTAGGCTATATTACTTTGATTTGCCCTAGTATGCGTTCTGAAGTGAATATCCCATTTAATATTTTGGGGTCTATTCTTGCCCTTAGGATTTCTATTAAGTGTTCTTGAGTATAGTGGGTCTTAGTTATAAATTTGTATGAATTTTTATCTGCGATTAACAAGTGTAGTTGGTTATTGAATGCATTGATCGGTACGTCTACTCCTTGAATAAGTTTGTGTGATGAGCTTTCATCACTGTGAATAGTTGCGGAGGAACTTTCAGTATAATATATCGGTGGATTTCGTGATAGTGCGTCTGCTGCTACGTTTGAAGTGCCGGGTTTGTATCGAAGCTCATGGTTAAACTCTTCGAGATAATTTTTCCATCTCTAAAGTTTTCCATTGTGGTTTTTATTGCTAAGAGTGAAAGTTAGTGGTTGATGGTCGGTGTATATGATTACTTTAGCGGTACAGTACAGATACATACGCAAATTCTGCAGAGCCCATACTATAGCCAGCATTTCCTTCTCATTTGTTGCGTAGTTCTCCTCTGCTTTATTGAGTGTACGCAATATAAAAGTGATGGGCCAACCATTTTGTTCGAGAACAGCTCCAATGGCATGATTTGAAGCGTCGCACAGTGGGCCAGACTGCCGTTCTAGCGGAATTTAAGTAATAACCAGCGTAAATGAAGACATATTTTAATGAAAATTTAAACTTAAGATTTTTAATAAATTCATAACATATTTGTAAACAAAACTAATCGGAATCGGACAAATTCGAGTCATTTAAAGTGCCTTTAAAGTTAGTTAGCAATTCTGCAAATTCCTTAAAATGTTTTTTTGATGTGAGAAAGTCGTTATAAGCGGATCCGATGAAACAAGCAAACCGTTCATAACATCTTCCATTGTGTTGCTCCTCTTGTCCTTATTCCTGGCTTCAAGTGCTTCTTTGGACATTATACCAATAGAAAGTGCTACATTGTTGATGATGTCTGCTCCGTGTATCAAGACTTTGTGCACAGATGAAGGCATATAGAACCGTGGATATTTTTCGACATACATTTCAGCTGTTTCAATGGTATATGAGCTGAATAAATGCCATTACCTTTAATATAACACTAAATCTATATATTAGAGCTTCGTTAGCTCCAGTAATGATGACTACCAAATTTGGTTGGCTAAAAAATCGTCTGGCAGTATTTCCATTGTTGGTATTGCCACTACTTGCCACAGGAATATCTACCAAAAGGCCCATCTGCTTTCTGAGGTGCAATAGAATTTCTGACTTTCTTGTCTCAACTTTTGCCTTATCTTCACCACAAGCTTGCCATTTTTTTATTGGGAATCTGTGAGCAATATGTAAAACGCATTCAAATAATCGTATCCATGCATGCAGAGTTGATAAGCTATATTTTAGAAGATCTGCATTAATTGAATGACTTTTTACCAAACTTATAATGTTCAAACCTTTTAGCACTGCTTTACAAATTCCATATGTCATAGTTGAGGCTTCGGCAAGCACGCTGTCATCCAGCATGGTCATGTGGAACTCGTGCGAAATTGTAAATAAGTTGGTAGCTGTTGCTTTTATATTTTCTATTTAATTTTTAATATGATCGGTCTCTTGTTGAATTAATTCGCTTGTTTCCTTTTCGCAAATAAGTTTTAAAGGCCGACAATAGCGAGTTGAGGAAGATCATGGGTTTTTCCACAAGCTTTTTGATCCAAGCTGAATTTGTAATGGAACAAGGCAAACTGAAAATAGGTTTTGGTTGAGCATATTGGTTTCACCATTTTGAAACTTCTGCCGGTATGTTGCGTGTCCACTGCTTCCATCACAGCCCCATTTATGTACTGCAGTTAAACTTATTTCATTATTGTTTTCCGAAAATTGATTTTCGAAAACCTGCGAGTGCGCTTGTATAATTCGTGTAACAGTATGGTCGACTAAGCTTTTCAGAGTTGTTTCAGCTGAATAGTCTGAATATATCAACTTCTCCGGATAGCACATTACCTTAGCTGAATGCAATCTCTGGTAACTCGGATATATATCAGTATTCCTCTCCTTAGCACTACATCGCATTAGCTTGTATGTGTGTTTTGTGTAGCCTACATCCATATATAGCGCCAGAGCTTCTGCAGGTGTATACGGATTTGGAAATTTCAAATTTGAGTCCAATGACCTTTCAATTTTTTGTCCTGCAGTATCGTCTATATTTAGTTCTGTAACGATTTTTGATGCGGTTCGCATTCCAGATTTATACAGACTGGAGTTTGTTGCTACCATTAATTCATCGCATGTAGCTTCCTTTACCAGACTGGAGACTTTTCTAGTCTGTGCTTTAGGGCAGAGATTGCTAAAATCTTTCTTGGGTCGACCCTTGTCGGAATTTGACCATTCACTGTGAAAGAATATTGCGTCATCAAGCCACTTCTGATTTTTTTTCCCGAAAAAAGTTTTGTTGTAATGGCATGCCTTCCATTTTTCTGTAAGTCTGCTCACAAAGTTAGCTAATTTCTTTGTAATTTCTTCGATTTCTTTTTTAGATAGAGTGCTGTTCTCTAAAATTTTACCAAATACAAATTCTCTTACAATTAGAACTTTCTTTGCGCCGATATTTTCACCAAGCCAAGCTGTATACAGCACGCGCTTTGGGACCGACATATCACCTAAAAAGTGTAATAGACTTAACAGTTGGTCGTAGTTAGCTACCATTTTGACAAATTAACACCACTCACACTCGAAAAAATGTTAATATTAGCTTGAATAAGATTGCATAACATTAGTTATAGTCCAAAGAAGTTAGTATTAGGCCCAAAACCATACTAGAGAATACACTATACTTCTAACACATTTATCTTGCTACACATATAAAGACAGATCACAAACATTTTTTTTTTTTTTTTAAACTTTGCTTTTATTTATTGAATCTTCTCATTTTTGAGACTAACAATAAGTGTATCAAATCTTATACTATAACCTAGCTAACAGTCATGTAGACTGGAACATTAGAAATGGCCCTGACAAATTATGGCTGGGTTGGAAGGTCGGTACGTTGCAGGCGGGATCGGTTGGAAACCCGAGTCAGGACCCTTGCGAGGGGATTTGGGTGGACAGAGAGTTTTTCATTATAGGACGCTTTTTGCTTGTCTATTTCATCTTTTACGGCGAAAATGCCGAGGTCCCTGTGGATGTTTTGGTTTCGAATATACCATGGTGCCCCAGTGATAGTTCGCAGGATCTTTGATTGAGCGCGCTGTATGATATCAATGTTGGTTCTGCTCGCGTTCCCCCAAAGCTGGAAGCCATACGTCCAGATTGGCTTAAGAGTGGAGTTATAGAGCAGGACCTTATAGTCCAGGCACAAGGGCGAGCGGGCGTTTATAATCCAGTGGAGGCTGCTGGCTTTCAGCTTTAGGTGTAATTTCTTGCATTCGATATGTCTACACCAGACGTCTGTCGAGATGGATGCCGAGATACGTTACTTCGTTGACTTGGGGGATCTGCGTGCTATTCAGGTAGAGCGGAGGGCAAGTTTGCCTGTTAAGAGTAAACGTTATGTGTTTACACTTTTGTTCGTTTATTTTGATACGCCAGTCAGATAGCCACTTCTCGACTACCATGAGATGTTTGGCGAGTTGGGTTGATGCACGGACTGGGCATCTGGAGCGGCTAAGGATCGCAGTGTCGTCAGCAAAGGTGGATGTTGTTAGTCGGTCACTTGTGGGAATGTCCGCTGTGTAGAGGACGAATAGAGTTGGCCCAAGTGCGCTGCCTTGTGGGACTCCAGCTTCGATAGTGTAGTTGTCGGATATTGTTGTGTTGCACCTCACTGCGAAGGCTCTGTTGTAGAGGTAAGATTCAAGGAGTTTATGAGTGTACCCAGGCAAGTGTGTTTTAATTTTATGCATAAGACCTTTGAGCCAGACGCGGTCAAATGCTTGAGATACGTCGAGGAATATCGCGCTGCAGTATTCTCTAAGCTCGAAGGCTGTGCGAATCTCTGATGTTATTCTGTTAACTTGCTCGATAGTACCGTGTTTTTCTCTGAAGCCAAATTGATGGGCTGGGATAATGTTGTGAGCTTCCATATATGGTATTATGCGCGTTAGAAGGCATTTTTCGAAAAGTTTGGACAGGCATGATAATAAACTTATTGGTCTGTAAGATGACGGGATCGTGTGATCTTTTCCAGGCTTCGGTATCATTATTATAATTGATTTTTTCCATTTACTTGGGTAGTAGCCGAGACTTATGATACCATTGAAGAGCTTACAGATGACCTCAACAGCACAGTACGGAAGTTCCATTATCATTTTTGTAGTTATTAGGTCCTGGCCTGGAGCCTTTTTTGGTTTTAGCTCCCTAATGATTTTTGTAATCTCGTTCGGCCGAAATGAAGTTGGCGTTAATTCCGTCTCGGAGTGAATTTGCGGAAGAACATGTGCATTTGCTGAGGGGTTCGGCTGGAAGACGCCTCTGAGATGTAAGGCAAATGTTTCGGCTCTGTCTTTGTCGCTGCGGGCCCAGCAACCTGAAGAATTTCTTATTGGGGTTACGGTTTCAGCCGGAGAGCTTAGATTTGGGTGAGCCCTCCACAAGGGATGCTTTGTACTAGTTGGCGATAGTTTTTCTATATATTTTAGTTGTGCGTTTTCAGCATCTTGCTTCAGAGCCCGGCTTAGTTTGCGGGTGGCTTCATTAAGACGTTGCTTTGAGCATGGTGACCTGCTGGTTTGCCACGCCCGTCGCAGACGCCTTTTTTCCAGAACCAGCTGTTCAATTTGCAGGCTGGTTTTGAACGTCTTAATTTTCACATCCTTCCCTTTTGGTGTTGAGATCCTGGCTGCTGTGACGAGTACCTCTTCCAGCGCGGCGGTAGAGTAGTCGATGTCCGATTCGATGTTTAGTTGAGGAGTTAGCTCAATGTGGGAACTCACATACTTTCTATATTTCATCCAGTTGGTGTTGTGCGACGTCAGCCTATGGGGGTGGTCCGTGATTTCTGGGCTTTGAAGAAGGGTTAACAACAAGGGCGAGTGGTCGGATGAGAGATCCGACAGGGCCATGGCGCTTATAAGATCGCGTGGGATGTTTTTCGTCACCGCGAAATCAATTAGATCTGGGATCTTTCTGGGGTCTGCAGGCCAATATGTGGGGCTACCAGGAGAGACGTAGTCCAATTTATTGCTCACTTTTATAAGTGCGTTATACAGTTGCCTTCCCTTGGGGGTCACGAGGCGTGATCCCCAGTGCGTGTGTTTGGCATTGTAGTCTCCTGCAGCTATGAAGCGATCCCCCAGTGTGTTGTAGAAGTCCATGAATTGACCTTCAGAGATAGTAAATCGAGGTGGGCAGTAGACAGCGGCAATGCAAAGGTTGCCGTTTCCTGACTGCACATTTATGGACGTGGCTTGCAGGTAATTAGTTGCAAACCTTTGGTGAAAGTGGTGTTTGATGCGTTCTCTGATTAAGATGCCGGTTCCACCGTGGGCTTTCCCATCCGGATGATCTGTGCGGTAGAAGGTATAACCTCTTATATGGAAGTTATATCTCCCTGTGAGGTGCGTTTCAACCAGCAGCATGGCGTCGATGTGATTTATATTTAGGAATTGCGTTATTTCCAGGTTATGCCGTGAAATGCCGTTGGCATTCCACATAGATATACGTAGGTTTGACATTTATTATTTGGACTGTTGAGCTACAAGTAACTGAATCACCATGTTCTGATTCTGAACAAGGGTTTGCATAGTTGTTTTCATGAATGACATGAGTTCCATCATACTTTGTTGCATGGTATACATCATAGATTCCAAATTGCTTTGTGGCTGCATCGGGACCTGCTGAGTGTTTTCTGAGTGTGGCTGGAGTGGATTTTCCATGCCTGATCGTAGTGCTTCGGCGTATGAGAAGCCCTTAGTGGAATTTAGCGGACCGAATGATGATCTGGCTGCCTTGGCGAAAAATACGTCTGGCGTACTTTTTGAGTTATAATACGCATTTTGCGTATTTTGTTGACGCGTAGCTGTCGCTCGTTGCATGCGACATAAACACAAACATATATTTTTTATTTAATACATAACTTTTCCAAAAGAAAACAAAAGTTCTTTGATAAGATTGATTAAAATTGTTTTATTTATTTATTTATTTAATATATTAGATACAGTATACAATACATTATCTAATTAAGATGAGGCATGCTAACATCTAGGGCCTTCGATGCCAATCGTAATATAATGGACATCGTATGTTATATATGGTTAACTAGATTTGTTTGTATTAAAAAATTGTATATTAAATTGATATTATGTGTGCTAGGTTCTTTTAATAGAGTAGATGGTGTGATGTTTTTGAATAATGCTGTTCTGACATCGGCTAGTAAGGTGCAGTGGTTTAAGATGTGTTCTATTGATATGTTGCATCCGCAGGCGCATATAGGAGGTGGGCCTCGTGTTAACAGGTGCTCATGGGTAACTTTGGTGTGACCAATTCGAAGTCGTACAAAAGCTGACCATTTCTTTTTGCGTGAGTCGGATGGGTATGCAGCACCAAGGCTGGTTGGGTTGTAGTTTTTGTAGCGGTGACGGAAGAGTGACCAGTTGTTGGTGGCTTCGTTAGCTATGTATGTTGAAATGAAGGAGTTGAGATCTCTTTCAGTCTGTGGGATGAATAACAACGATGGGGTCATTGTAGATGCTGCTGTGTCTGCTAATTCATTTCCTTTAATTCCCTGGTGGCTAGGCACCCAGAAAAGTATAATTTTTTCAGCAATACAAGTGCTCCGGATTTCCACTATTATGCTATTAAAACAGTTGAGGTTTTGGACAGCTCAAATTGTACTTAGGCTGTCTGAGAATATTACGTATTTTCCTTTGTCATTCCTTGCGAAATAGCATGTTTTTAGCACGGCTAGGGCTTCGGCGGTAAATATGG
Source organism: Drosophila pruinosa (assembly GCA_018150935.1). Taxonomy (NCBI): domain Eukaryota; kingdom Metazoa; phylum Arthropoda; class Insecta; order Diptera; family Drosophilidae; genus Drosophila; species Drosophila pruinosa. The sequence continues at coordinate 722,113 of JAECWR010000154.1, forward strand.
AGTAGTGGTCCGGAAGAAGGCCACGTGAAATCATGTTGTTGGCGTTGTCGACCACTGCGAAAGAAGTCCAGTGACACTTTTGGAAGCATCAGTGAATATCCATTTTCTTGGTTGCATGTGATGTGTCTTCTCTATGAAGTGTTTTCGGAATATGGTACTACAAGTGTTGGTCTTTTTGTTCACGTGCAGACTTAGGTTTATCAGGTTGTCCTGTAGTAACCAAGGAGGGTTCTTGACTTTTCGTTTCAGGCATATCGGGAGTTCCAAGTTCATTTCCATTTGTAGTTTAGCGCAGTGTCGAACGATTGATAGAACCTTGTGTTTCCGTTTGGCTTTCGTAGCCTTTATGAAGTTTATGCTCAGTAGCTTATTAGATGAGGTGGAGAGTTTTGCAATAAGTTTGGCAGTAGCTGCCATTCTGCGATTAGGTAGAGATGGTAGCCCCGCCTCGGCGAGAATGCATTTTATTGGGGATGTAGGGAAGGCATTAATGCAGCGGCGGACCGCTGTGTGATATGGGGTTTGGATTTTTTTGATGTTGGGCTCGGAGGACCATCCGAAGATTGGAAGACCGTAGTCCGCTTTGAAAAGGATCAGGGCTCTAGTAATGTTAGTTAACGTGTTTATATGGATTTGACAAAATTTGGAGCTTAAAAATCTAATAATGCTTAGTCTAGTTTTTAGGTTGGCCCTTAATAGAGTACAGTGTTGCCTGAAGTTAAATTTATTGTCAAATAATATTCCAAGAATTCTTATAGTGTCTACCGGCTCTATGTTAATGTGGTTTGCAATCACATATTTAGAGTTGCAGTTGTGTTTTCTACAAATGTGGAGCAATTTGCATTTTTCTATAGATAGGGATGCCCTTGAGGTATCCCCCCCATTCCTTAATGTCTTTTAGGACACTTGCAAATTTGTTTTTAACGATTGTTGTATCTTTTATTTTTGTATAGATAATTGCATCGTCTGCATAAATTGATAGTTGTAAATTTTTATGTTGAAGTATGATACTACTTAATTTTTCAAATGGAATTATGAATGTCGAAAGTGCATCCGACACAAAAAGATGTATTTGTAGAAGTGTGTCCATCGTTCCGTGTTTGCGTTTAAATGCTGATTGATGGTGTGGGATTAGTTCATTTTTAGTAATAAACCACATGATTCGACGGGCGAGGATCTTTTCGAAAAGTTTGCTGAGGCAGGAAAGCAGAGATATTGGTCTGTAACTGTCTATTTCAAGAGCTGGCTTTTGTGGTTTAGGAATTGGTATTACCACTAATCCTGACGAAGCCGGGGCTTTTTCCGTTTGTCTGTGCCAAAGCTGCTTCGAATTCATAATAGCTAATATCAGTTTCTAAGTGTTTGGCTGAGGTAGTCATACTCTGGGGTGAGTAGTTAGTTATTAAGGCAGAGGCTTTTTTACGAATGTATTCTGGTGTAAAGTGTTGGTCTTTAGAAGCATTAGACCATTTTGATCCAAAGGCTTCGGCAATATCTTTGGAAGATGTTAATAGGGATTGATGAACTACAAGATTTTTTAGCGGGGTTTTGGGGATACCAGTTAAACTTTTAATAGCTGCCCAAATTTTTTTAGGGGTAGACAGGGAAGTTATGGTGGATGTGAAATTAGACAAAGCATTTCTTTTGGAAATTTTAGCTTCTCTTTTGAAAATGGCCATGGATCTTTTGTAGGCAATGAGGTTAATGGGGGACATATTGCGTTTGAAGGTTAGCCAAAGGGATTGTTTTTCATTACGTAGTTTGTTAAGGGTGCTGTTCCACCATACTACAGTTCCCTTGTGGGGTATACTTTTAGTTTGGGAATTGAAGAATTGGCTGCTTTTCGGATAGCTTTAGTTAAATTGACAACACCCTGGTGGATGTTGTTGTAGCTAAAGTTTTCCAAATTCGTGTCTAGATTTTTTTTAAGCTTATTCCAGTTAGCCGCATCGGTTTTATATTTGGGAGATAGAATAACTTTTTCGATTTTCAAATGTGTAGCTAATGTAGTGGTTATGGGGAAGTGATCACTGCCATGTAAAAATTTGTCAATTGACCATTGGCATCTGTGCAGGATTGCGGGTGAAGCTATTGTAAGGTCAACATTGGTAAAAGTGTTGTGAGTTGAAAAGTGAGTTGCTGTGCCGTCATTTAGAATAGAGAAGTTAGAGTTTTTCAAAACATTTTCGATTTTTTTACCGCGTGAGTTTGTGAATGGAGATCCCCATAGGGAATTAAAATCACCGGTAAGTAGAATTGGAGTGTCAAATATATTTAGAGGCTGCTGTATGTCATTTTCGGTAAGATGTTGAGATGGAGGAATATAGGCATTTATTATTGTAGTCTTAGAACTGAGGTTTAATTGAAGTGCATCACATAATATGTTAGAGTTTATTGAAATACGCTTATGAGGAATCTGCCGTTTAACTAAAAATGCAATTCCTTGTTTATGGTTGGAAATATAATTATGATTTGTAAAGTAACCAATAAATGGTTTTGGGGTTATAATATTGTTTGTGTTAATTGGAAAATGCGTTTCTTGAATACATATAAATTCTGGGTTATTTTCCTTAATTAAAATATTTAGTTCGTTATAATTATTAATATATCCGTTTAAATTCCATTGCAGAATTTTAATGGTCATTTTTAAAGAAGAGAAGAAACAGATGTTATATGTATCAAAGAGAGAATAAGAGAGACTTGACTAATAGTCGGTCTCTCCCATTGACTCGTCTGATTCTAATAATTCAAGATCTGTAGAGTTGTGTAAGCTGGATGGAGGCAAATAATTTTCCGAAAGAGAGTTTATTGTACTTGTTGTTGTGTAAGAGCTAGTGAGAGTTTTTTCTAGGTTTGTGTTATCAGTTGATGTATTGGGATGAGGTAAGTTGGATTTGGAAAGAGGTAAAGAAGGGGAAGTGTTGTATATTTTCGAAGAGAATTTATCATTATATTGCTTTGCGATCTCATTTGTTGTAGTTTGTGTTTTTTCGATGATTTTTTCGGCTTGCGTTTTGCTTGTATTTTGTTTTGTGCTAGAAGCATGGGAGGTAGCAATTGATGCATAACTGTGAGTATTGGTTAGAGGAGTTTGTAGTTTGTGTAGTGATCTAGCTTCTCGCATACTACACTTTCGTCTAGTTTGGATTTTTAGTATTTCCTTTTGGGCTTGATATTTGGAGCATGTGGATGAAGAGGCCACGTGTTCTTCGCCACAGTTGGCGCATTGCTGGCGTTAACATTTCTCTGGAGAATGAGGTGGTAGATTGCAATTAGTACAGGCGGCTGGATTTTTGCAATGTTTGGCAGTATGGCCTAACAGTTGGCATGTTTTGCAATACATAGGGTTGGGGATCTATTCCCTTACTTTTACTGAATTCCAAGAGATGGAGAGTTTGGTAGGAAGAGTGTATAAATCAAATGTTAATAGTACAACGCCAGTGGGTTTGGGAGTACCATCGGTCATTCTGGTGAATTTATATACGGATGTAACATGTTGTGACTGGAGTTCCTGAACTATTTCTTCGTCTGAGACATTGTTTAAGAAAGGTGCATATACAGTTCCCTTTGAGCTGTTGAGTGAGTCGTGCAATTTGCAGGTTTTTTCGCAAATGCCCGGCAACTCTTTGGTTTCGAGGAATTTATCAGCAACGATTTTGTTTTTGACGAGTAGCAGGAGGCTTCCGTCGCGGAGAGCAGATATATTGATGATTTCTTTGCTGAGATGTAGAATGGCTTTGTGGACCATGAAGCAGAAGTAGACGGTTATTGGTTTTTCTTCATTCTAGGCAAAAAGTGAAATGTATTTGGGATTTTCTGGAGTCACTACTGGTAATTCTGGGCATTCGAATGGTGTTTTCTTCTTTTCTTTTTGGTTTTTGGGCTTTCACTTAATAGCGAAAACATGTTTCCACTCCGATCGGGTGGCCGATGGGCCATGGTAAAAAGTTTATAAAGTTTTTTTGTGTGATTTATGTAACGATCGCGATGAGTGGGAGAAGAAAATATAAGTAATAGGTAAGGAGAGACTGAAAAAACGATGCGCGAGGTTTCGTTGACGTCTGTTCAGTTGCAGAGTTAGTCGGAGACTGTAAAATTGTTTTAGTTTTAGGTCAATCAACAAACATCAAAATGTGAATAAGAATATTTGCAGCCCACGTGCTAAAACATATGTACTGTTTGAAAGCTCGCAGCTGATCAGGAAAACATATGACAGCTTATTTATGAGCTTTAATAAGCTCAGTCAAGTATTGTCAGCTAAAACAAAATACAAACAAGTAAGAAAGCTACAGTCGAGTTTCATCGACTGTGAGATACCCGCCACCCAATTTTACCATCAAAATATTATATTTTGCAATTCGGTTTTATTCGATTTGCGGGGGCGGGAGGGGGCGTGGCCTAAATCAAAAACAAACTTGATCTGCGTGCAACAATAAGACATACTGTCGCGAAAAATTTTTTGCTCTATCTCTTATAGTCTCTGAGATCTAGGTGTTCATACGGACAGACGGACAAACGGACAGACAGACAGATGGACAGACGGACAGACGGACATGGCTATATCGTCTCGGCTGTTGACGCTGATCAAGAATATATATACTTTATGGGGTCGGGTTCTTGACTTTTCGTTTCAGGCATATCGGGAGTTCCAAGTTCATTTCCATTTGTAGTTTAGCGCAGTGTCGAACGATTGATAGAACCTTGTGTTTCCGTTTGGCTTTCGTAGCCTTTATGAAGTTTATGCTCAGTAGCTTATTAGATGAGGTGGAGAGTTTTGCAATAAGTTTGGCAGTAGCTGCCATTCTGCGATTAGGTAGAGATGGTAGCCCCGCCTCGGCGAGAATGCATTTTATTGGGGATGTAGGGAAGGCATTAATGCAGCGGCGGACCGCTGTGTGATATGGGGTTTGGATTTTTTGATGTTGGACTCGGAGGACCATTCGAAGATTGGAAGACCGTAGTCCGCTTTGAAAAGGATCAGGGCTCTAGTAATGTTAGTTAACGTGTTTATATGGATTTGACAAAATTTGGAGCTTAAAATCTAATAATGTTTAGTCTAGTTTTTAGGTTGGCCCTTAATAGAGTACAGTGTTACCTGAAGTTAAATTTATTGTCAAATAATATTCCAAGAATTCTTATAGTGTCTACCGGCTCTATGTTAATGTGGTTTGCAATCACATATTTAGAGTTGCAGTTGTGTTTTCTACAAATGTGGAGCAATTTGCATTTTTCTATAGATAGGGATGCCCTTGAGGTATCCCCCCCATTCCTTAATGTCTTTTAGGACACTTGCAAATTTGTTTTTAACGATTGTTGTATCTTTTATTTTTGTATAGATAATTGCATCGTCTGCATAAATTGATAGTTGTAAATTTTTATGTTGAAGTATGATACCACTTAATTTTTCAAATGGAATTATGAATGTCGAAAGTGCATCCGACACAAAAAGATGTATTTGTAGAAGTGTGTCCATCGTTCCGTGTTTGCGTTTAAATGCTGATTGATGGTGTGGGATTAGTTCATTTTTAGTAATAAACCACATGATTCGACGGGCGAGGATCTTTTCGAAAAGTTTGCTGAGGCAGGAAAGCAGAGATATTGGTCTGTAACTGTCTATTTCAAGAGCTGGCTTTTGTGGTTTGGGAATTGGTATTACCACTAATCCTGACGAAGCCGGGGCTCTTTCCGTTTGTCTGTGCCAAAGCTGCTTCGAATTCATAATAGCTAATATCAGTTTCTAAGTGTTTGGCTGAGGTAGTCATACTCTGGGGTGAGTAGTTATACCCGTCTACCCAAAGGGTAGAAGGGTATTATGGCTTTGTGTCGACCGAAAATGTATATAACAGGCAGAAGGAAGCATCTCCGACCCCATAAAGTATATATATTCTTGATCAGCGTCAACAGCCGAGACGATATAGCCATGTCCGTCTGTCCGTCTGTCCGTCCGTATGAACACCTAGATCTCAGAGACTATAAGAGATAGAGCAACAAATTTTTCGCGACAGTATGTCTTATTGTTGCACGCAGATCAAGTTTGTTTTTGATTTTGGCCACGCCCCCTCCCGCCCCCGTAAATCGAATAAAACCGAATTGCAAGCGTCGTTTTAAACCAAGAACGTTCAATTTTGGTACGCACAATACTAATCACCATCTTAATGATCTCTGCGAATTTGGTTACAATCGGATAAAAAACACAGAAGTTATTAAGATATTACTTTCATAAGGCGTTACCACGAGCAACTGCTAGTGCTGCCTAGCTAGTTGCTATGACACTCTGCGACATAATAATGGTGTTCAATAAACCAACTAAAGTGCCGCCAAGCTAATAATTTCGAACAAAGAAAATTTTGATATATTATTTTGGTATTTTTAGTATATTTTTTTTAGTATATTTTTATACTATTATATAAATATAATATTTTGATGGTAAAATTGGGTGGCGGGTATCTCACAGTCGAGCAAACTCGACTGTAGCTTTCTTACTTGTTAGTTATTAAGGCAGAGGCTTTTTTACGAATGTATTCTGGTGTAAAGTGTTGGTCTTTAGAAGCATTAGACCATTTTGATCCAAAGGCTTCGGCAATATCTTTGGAAGATGTTAATAGGGATTGATGAACTACAAGATTTTTTAGCGGGGTTTTGGGGATACCAGTTAAACTTTTAATAGCTGCCCAAATTTTTTTAGGGGTAGACAGGGGAGTTATGGTGGATGTGAAATTAGACAAAGCATTTCTTTTGGAAATTTTAGCTTCTCTTTTGAAAATGGCCATGGATCTTTTGTAGGCAATGAGGTTAATGGGGGACATATTGCGTTTGAAGGTTAGCCAAAGGGATTGTTTTTCATTACGTAGTTTGTTAAGGGTGCTGTTCCACCATACTACAGTTCCCTTGTGGGGTATACTTTTAGTTTGGGAATTGAAGAATTGGCTGCTTTTCGGATAGCTTTAGTTAAATTGACAACACCCTGGTGGATGTTGTTGTAGCTAAAGTTTTCCAAATTCGTGTCTAGATTTTTTTTTAAGCTTATTCCAGTTAGCCGCATCGGTTTTATATTTGGGAGATAGAATAACTTTTTCGATTTTCAAATGTGTAGCTAATGTAGTGGTTATGGGGAAGTGATCACTGCCATGTAAAAATTTGTCAATTGACCATTGGCATCTGTGCAGGATTGCGGGTGAAGCTATTGTAAGGTCAACATTGGTAAAAGTGTTGTGAGTTGAAAAGTGAGTTGCTGTGCCGTCATTTAGAATAGAGAAGTTAGAGTTTTTCAAAACATTTTCGATTTTTTTACCGCGTGAGTTTGTGAATGGAGATCCCCATAGGGAATTAAAATCACCGGTAAGTAGAATTGGAGTGTCAAATATATTTAGAGGCTGCTGTATGTCATTTTCGGTAAGATGTTGAGATGGAGGAATATAGGCATTTATTATTGTAGTCTTAGAACTGAGGTTTAATTGAAGTGCATCACATAATATGTTAGAGTTTATTGAAATACGCTTATGAGGAATCTGCCGTTTAACTAAAAATGCAATTCCTTGTTTATGGTTGGAAATATAATTATGATTTGTAAAGTAACCAATAAATGGTTTTGGGGTTATAATATTGTTTGTGTTAATTGGAAAATGCGTTTCTTGAATACATATAAATTCTGGGTTATTTTCCTTAATTAAAATATTTAGTTCGTTATAATTATTAATATATCCGTTTAAATTCCATTGCAGAATTTTAATGGTCATTTTTAAAGAAGAGAAGAAACATATGTTATATGTATCAAAGAGAGAATAAGAGAGACTTGACTAATAGTCGGTCTCTCCCATTGACTCGTCTGATTCTAATAATTCAAGATCTGTAGAGTTGTGTAAGCTGGATGGAGGCAAATAATTTTCCGAAAGAGAGTTTATTGTACTTGTTGTTGTGTAAGAGCTAGTGAGAGTTTTTTCTAGGTTTGTGTTATCAGTTGATGTATTGGGATGAGGTAAGTTGGATTTGGAAAGAGGTAAAGAAGGGGAAGTGTTGTAGATTTTCGAAGAGAATTTATCATTATATTGCTTTGCGATCTCATTTGTTGTAGTTTGTGTTTTTTCGATGATTTTTTCGGCTTGCGTTTTGCTTGTATTTTGTTTTGTGCTAGAAGCATGGGAGGTAGCAATTGATGCATAACTGTGAGTATTGGTTAGAGGAGTTTGTAGTTTGTGTAGTGATCTAGCTTCTCGCATACTACACTTTCGTCTAGTTTGGATTTTTAGTATTTCCTTTTGGGCTTGATATTTGGAGCATGTGGATGAAGAGGCCACGTGTTCTTCGCCACAGTTGGCGCATTGCTGGCGTTAACATTTCTCTGGAGAATGAGGTGGTAGATTGCAATTAGTACAGGCGGCTGGATTTTTGCAATGTTTGGCAGTATGGCCTAACAGTTGGCATGTTTTGCAATACATAGGGTTGGGGATCTATTCCCTTACTTTTACTGAATTCCAAGAGATGGAGAGTTTGGTAGGAAGAGTGTATAAATCAAATGTTAATAGTACAACGCCAGTGGGTTTGGGAGTACCATCGGTCATTCTGGTGAATTTATATACGGATGTAACATGTTGTGACTGGAGTTCCTGAACTATTTCTTCGTCTGAGACATTGTTTAAGAAAGGTGCATATACAGTTCCCTTTGAGCTGTTGAGTGAGTCGTGCAATTTGCAGGTTTTTTCGCAAATGCCCGGCAACTCTTTGGTTTCGAGGAATTTATCAGCAACGATTTTGTTTTTGACGAGTAGCAGGAGGCTTCCGTCGCGGAGAGCAGATATATTGATGATTTCTTTGCTGAGATGTAGAATGGCTTTGTGGACCATGAAGCAGAAGTAGACGGTTATTGGTTTTTCTTCATTCTAGGCAAAAAGTGAAATGTATTTGGGATTTTCTGGAGCCACTACTGGTAATTCTGGGCATTCGAATGGTGTTTTCTTCTTTTCTTTTTGGTTTTTGGGCTTTCACTTAATAGCGAAAACATGTTTCCACTCCGATCGGGTGGCCGATGGGCCATGGTAAAAAGTTTATAAAGTTTTTTTGTGTGATTTATGTAACGATCGCGATGAGTGGGAGAAGAAAATATAAGTAATAGGTAAGGAGAGACAGAAAAAACAATGCGCGAGGTTTCGTTGACGTCTGTTCAGTTGCAGAGTTAGTCGGAGACTGTAAAATTGTTTTAGTTTTAGGTCAATCAACAAACATCAAAATGTGAATAAGAATATTTGCAGCCCACGTGCTAAAACATATGTACTGTTTGAAAGCTCGCAGCTGATCAGGAAAACATATGACAGCTTATTTATGAGCTTTAATAAGCTCAGTCAAGTATTGTCAGCTAAAACAAAATACAAACAAGTAAGAAAGCTACAGTCGAGTTTCATCGACTGTGAGATACCCGCCACCCAATTTTACCATCAAAATATTATATTTTGCAATTCGGTTTTATTCGATTTGCGGGGGCGGGAGGGGCGTGGCCTAAATCAAAAACAAACTTGATCTGCGTGCAACAATAAGACATACTGTCGCGAAAAATTTTTTGCTCTATCTCTTATAGTCTCTGAGATCTAGGTGTTCATACGGACAGACGGACAAACGGACAGACAGACAGATGGACAGACGGACAGACGGACATGGCTATATCGTCTCGGCTGTTGACGCTGATCAAGAATATATATACTTTATGGGGTCGGGTTCTTGACTTTTCGTTTCAGGCATATCGGGAGTTCCAAGTTCATTTCCATTTGTAGTTTAGCGCAGTGTCGAACGATTGATAGAACCTTGTGTTTCCGTTTGGCTTTCGTAGCCTTTATGAAGTTTATGCTCAGTAGCTTATTAGATGAGGTGGAGAGTTTTGCAATAAGTTTGGCAGTAGCTGCCATTCTGCGATTAGGTAGAGATGGTAGCCCCGCCTCGGCGAGAATGCATTTTATTGGGGATGTAGGGAAGGCATTAATGCAGCGGCGGACCGCTGTGTGATATGGGGTTTGGATTTTTTTGATGTTGGACTCGGAGGACCATCCGAAGATTGGAAGACCGTAGTCCGCTTTGAAAAGGATCAGGGCTCTAGTAATGTTAGTTAACGTGTTTATATGGATTTGACAAAATTTGGAGCTTAAAAATCTAATAATGTTTAGTCTAGTTTTTAGGTTGGCCCTTAATAGAGTACAGTGTTGCCTGAAGTTAAATTTATTGTCAAATAATATTCCAAGAATTCTTATAGTGTCTACCGGCTCTATGTTAATGTGGTTTGCAATCACATATTTAGAGTTGCAGTTGTGTTTTCTACAAATGTGGAGCAATTTGCATTTTTCTATAGATAGGGATGCCCTTGAGGTATCCCCCCATTCCTTAATGTCTTTTAGGACACTTGCAAATTTGTTTTTAACGATTGTTGTATCTTTTATTTTTGTATAGATAATTGCATCGTCTGCATAAATTGATAGTTGTAAATTTTTATGTTGAAGTATGATACTACTTAATTTTTCAAATGGAATTATGAATGTCGAAAGTGCATCCGACACAAAATGATGTATTTGTAGAAGTGTGTCCATCGTTCCGTGTTTGCGTTTAAATGCTGATTGATGGTGTGGGATTAGTTAATTTTTAGTAATAAACCACATGATTCGACGGGCGAGGATCTTTTCGAAAAGTTTGCTTAGGCAGGAAAGCAGAGATATTGGTCTGTAACTGTCTATTTCAAGAGCTGGCTTTTGTGGTTTGGGAATTGGTATTACCACTAATCCTGACGAAGCCGGGGCTCTTTCCGTTTGTCTGTGCCAAAGCTGCTTCGAATTCATAATAGCTAATATCAGTTTCTAAGTGTTTGGCTGAGGTAGTCATACTCTGGGGTGAGTAGTTATACCCGTCTACCCAAAGGGTAGAAGGGTATTATGGCTTTGTGTCGACCGAAAATGTATATAACAGGCAGAAGGAAGCATCTCCGACCCCATAAAGTATATATATTCTTGATCAGCGTCAACAGCCGAGACGATATAGCCATGTCCGTCTGTCCGTCCGTATGAACACCTAGATCTCAGAGACTATAAGAGATAGAGCAACAAATTTTTCGCGACAGTATGTCTTATTGTTGCACGCAGATCAAGTTTGTTTTTGATTTTGGCCACGCCCCCTCCCGCCCCCGTAAATCGAATAAAACCGAATTGCAAGTGTCGTTTTAAACCTAGAACGTTCAATGTTGGTACGCACAATACTAATCACCATCTTAATGATCTCTGCGAATTTGGTTACAATCGGATAAAAAACACAGAAGTTATTAAGATATTACTTTTTATAAGGCGTTACCACGTGCAACTGCTAGTACTGCCTAGTTAGTTGCTATGACACTCCGCGACATAATAATGGTGTTCAATAAACCAACTAAAGTGCCGCCAAGCTAATAATTTCGAACAAAGTACAAATTATTTTGGTATTTTTTAGTATATTTTTTTAAAGTATTTTTTCAGTATATTTTGAAAAATATAATATTTGGATGGTAAAATTGGGTGGCGGGTATCTCACAGTCGAGCAAACTCGACAGTAGCTTTCGTACTTGTTAGTATATTTTTTAGTATATTTTTATACTATTATATAAATATAATATTTTGATGGTAAAATTGGGTGGCGGGTATCTCACAGTCGAGCAAACTCGACTGTAGCTTTCTTACTTGTTAGTTATTAAGGCAGAGGCTTTTTTACGAATGTATTCTGGTGTAAAGTGTTGGTCTTTAGAAGCATTAGACCATTTTGATCCAAAGGCTTCGGCAATATCTTTGGAAGATGTTAATAGGGATTGATGAACTACAAGATTTTTTAGCGGGGTTTTGGGGATACCAGTTAAACTTTTAATAGCTGCCCAAATTTTTTTAGGGGTAGACAGGGGAGTTATGGTGGATGTGAAATTAGACAAAGCATTTCTTTTGGAAATTTTAGCTTCTCTTTTGAAAATGGCCATGGATCTTTTGTAGGCAATGAGGTTAATGGGGGACATATTGCGTTTGAAGGTTAGCCAAAGGGATTGTTTTTCATTACGTAGTTTGTTAAGGGTGCTGTTCCACCATACTACAGTTCCCTTGTGGGGTATACTTTTAGTTTGGGAATTGAAGAATTGGCTGCTTTTCGGATAGCTTTAGTTAAATTGACAACACCCTGGTGGATGTTGTTGTAGCTAAAGTTTTCCAAATTCGTGTCTAGATTTTTTTTTAAGCTTATTCCAGTTAGCCGCATCGGTTTTATATTTGGGAGATAGAATAACTTTTTCGATTTTCAAATGTGTAGCTAATGTAGTGGTTATGGGGAAGTGATCACTGCCATGTAAAAATTTGTCAATTGACCATTGGGATCTGTGCAGGATTGCGGGTGAAGCTATTGTAAGGTCAACATTGGTAAAAGTGTTGTGAGTTGAAAAGTGAGTTGCTGTGCCGTCATTTAGAATAGAGAAGTTAGAGTTTTTCAAAACATTTTCGATTTTTTTACCGCGTGAGTTTGTGAATGGAGATCCCCATAGGGAATTAAAATCACCGGTAAGTAGAATTGGAGTGTCAAATATATTTAGAGGCTGCTGTATGTCATTTTCGGTAAGATGTTGAGATGGAGGAATATAGGCATTTATTATTGTAGTCTTAGAACTGAGGTTTAATTGAAGTGCATCACATAATATGTTAGAGTTTATTGAAATACGCTTATGAGGAATCTGCCGTTTAACTAAAAATGCAATTCCTTGTTTATGGTTGGAAATATAATTATGATTTGTAAAGTAACCAATAAATGGTTTTGGGGTTATAATATTGTTTGTGTTAATTGGAAAATGCGTTTCTTGAATACATATAAATTCTGGGTTATTTTCCTTAATTAAAATATTTAGTTCGTTATAATTATTAATATATCCGTTTAAATTCCATTGCAGAATTTTAATGGTCATTTTTAAAGAAGAGAAGAAACATATGTTATATGTATCAAAGAGAGAATAAGAGAGACTTGACTAATAGTCGGTCTCTCCCATTGACTCGTCTGATTCTAATAATTCAAGATCTGTAGAGTTGTGTAAGCTGGATGGAGGCAAATAATTTTCCGAAAGAGAGTTTATTGTACTTGTTGTTGTGTAAGAGCTAGTGAGAGTTTTTTCTAGGTTTGTGTTATCAGTTGATGTATTGGGATGAGGTAAGTTGGATTTGGAAAGAGGTAAAGAAGGTGAAGTGTTGTAGATTTTCGAAGAGAATTTATCATTATATTGCTTTATGATCTCATTTGTTGTAGTTTGTGTTTTTTCGATGATTTTTTCGGCTTGCGTTTTGCTTGTATTTTGTTTTGTGCTAGAAGCATGGGAGGTAGCAATTGATGCATAACTGTGAGTATTGGTTAGAGGAGTTTGTAGTTTGTGTAGTGATCTAGCTTCTCGCATACTACACTTTCGTCTAGTTTGGATTTTTAGTATTTCCTTTTGGGCTTGATATTTGGAGCATGTGGATGAAGAGGCCACGTGTTCTTCGCCACAGTTGGCGCATTGCTGGCGTTAACATTTCTCTGGAGAATGAGGTGGTAGATTGCAATTAGTACAGGCGGCTGGATTTTTGCAATGTTTGGCAGTATGGCCTAACAGTTGGCATGTTTTGCAATACATGGGGTTGGGGATCTATTCCCTTACTTTTACTGAATTCCAAGAGATGGAGAGTTTGGTAGGAAGAGTGTATAAATCAAATGTTAATAGTACAACGCCAGTGGGTTTGGGAGTACCATCGGTCATTCTGGTGAATTTATATACGGATGTAACATGTTGTGACTGGAGTTCCTGAACTATTTCTTCGTCTGAGACATTCTGTAAGAAAGGTGCATATACAGTTCCCTTTGAGCTGTTGAGTGAGTCGTGCAATTTGCAGGTTTTTTTCGCAAATGCCCGGCAACTCTTTGGTTTCGAGGAATTTATCAGCAACGATTTTGTTTTTGACGAGTAGCAGGAGGCTTCCGTCGCGGAGAGCAGATATATTGATGATTTCTTTGCTGAGATGTAGAATGGCTTTGTGGACCATGAAGCAGAAGTAGACGGTTATTGGTTTTTCTTCATTCTAGGCAAAAAGTGAAATGTATTTGGGATTTTCTGGAGTCACTACTGGTAATTCTGGGCATTCGAATGGTGTTTTCTTCTTTTCTTTTGGTTTTTGGGCTTTCACTTAATAGCGAAAACATGTTTCCACTTCGATCGGGTGGCCGATGGGCCATGGTAAAAAGTTTATAAAGTTTTTTTGTGTGATTTATGTAACGATCGCGATGAGTGGGAGAAGAAAATATAAGTAATAGGTAAGGAGAGACTGAAAAAACGATGCGCGAGGTTTCGTTGACGTCTGTTCAGTTGCAGAGTTAGTCGGAGACTGTAAAATTGTTTTAGTTTTAGGTCAATCAACAAACATCAAAATGTGAATAAGAATATTTGCAGCCCACGTGCTAAAACATATGTACTGTTTGAAAGCTCGCAGCTGATCAGGAAAACATATGACAGCTTATTTATGAGCTTTAATAAGCTCAGTCAAGTATTGTCAGCCAAAACAAAATACAAACAAGTAAGAAAGCTACAGTCGAGTTTCATCGACTGTGAGATACCCGCCACCCAATTTTACCATCAAAATATTATATTTTGCAATTTGGTTTTATTCGATTTGCGGGGGCAGGAGGGGGCGTGGCCTAAATCAAAAACAAACTTGATCTGCGTGCAACAATAAGACATACTGTCGCGAAAAATTTTTTGCTCTATCTCTTATAGTCTCTGAGATCTAGGTGTTCATACGGACAGACGGACAAACGGACAGACAGACAGATGGACAGACGGACAGACGGACATGGCTATATCGTCTCGGCTGTTGACGCTGATCAAGAATATATATACTTTATGGGGTCGGAGATGCTTCCTTCTGCCTGTTACATACATTTTCGGACGGCACAAAGCCATAATACCCTTCTACCCTTTGGGTAGGCGGGTATAAAAATCGATCTGATTTATTTGAGTTGTTAATTAGAACTAAAACTTAAACAATCTAAGAGCTAATTTAAATACCGTTATTGCCGTTGATGTCGCTGCTGCCGTTGTCGCTGTTGCCTTTGCCGCTGCTGTTGTTGTCGCTGCTGCTGTTGTCCCTGCTGCAGTTGTCGCTGCAACCGTCTCGTTTCCATTGTAATTGTTGACGTTGCGTACGCGTCGCTGATGTGTTGCGTGCGTGTGACAATATTTTGCCGGTATGTCTGCGCTTCCAAGAATTTTTTTGGCTACGTTGCTGACGCTGCGCACGTGTCGCTGGTGTACTGCGAGTGTGTGCGCTTATGCAATGCAGGTGTATTTGCACTTTGATGAACTCCGTTGTTAACTTATATACACACATAATATCAGTTTTTCGTTCTACAATTACATTCATATTTTTATTTATAGCTTATGAAACATACGTGTATACAAATTAACACATAAGAATCATTCCATATTTATGTCCTAAGAAATATAGCTGTGTTTATAATATTGCAAGAGTATTGCAACGCATTCTGTTTGCAATGCGACATTCTGCTGACGCATCAGCTCAGCGGCCGGCCACTTCGGCCAGCAGTGGCAAGTCGACTCTTACCTATGTCGCAAGAGGCTTTATTGACGTATGCTTATTTGGCTTATGGAATATCTTGGCAAAGACTTATGCGCCTAGCCTTTAGGTATTGTATGCAACTGTATATTCCCATTCAATTAGTTCGTAATTGACTAGTTAAACTTCAGTAATGAAGCTTCTCTGTTTCTTAATGGGATGCAGAAATACCGCAGGAGACACCCATCGAGGGATTAGCTGCAATCATAAATAAAAACTTCGAACGTTTTTTCGAACAGCAGACTAAATTACTAGAAATGCAGAGCCAAATTTTTGCTCTATTAATCGCGGCCCAGACCAAATGAATCACAAAATACTTGTGTGGAATGCCAGAGGATTATACAACAAAATGCTAGAATTGAGCAATTTTGTATCAAACAACAACATCGATATAATCCTAATCTGTGAAACGAAAGCCACAAGCTTACGACCGCTAAAACTTGATGGTTTTAATGTCTACGCTGCCAACCACCCATCCGATAGAGGAGCAAGAGGAGCAGCCATCTTTATAAAAAGAAACTTGCGACATTTTCCTCTTAACCCGCTCCGTATGGATAAGATACAACTTGCGAGTGTAATACTCAATACAAGCCTGGGAGAAATCGCTGTTTGCGCTATCTACTGTCCCCCAACTTTTCCGTGAATCTACAACGAGTTCAAAGACGTCTTTACCAGCACAAGTCATTATCGCAGGAGACTGGAACGCCAAACACCCACTCTGGGGATCCGGGCCAACATGCAATCGAGGAAAAGAACTTGTTTGCTGTATCGAAGCTCTCCACGCTGATATACTCGCAACCGGTGCACCGACGTGTTACCCAAATAGAGCAGGAACTCGACCCTCCTGCATCGACTTCGCAGTCTACAAGGGCATGCCTACATCCAGTTTAATGATTGCAGACAACTGGGACCTGGAATCGGATCACTTACCACTGATCCTAACTCTGGACGTTGAAGCATTGGTATTTCCGTACGTGCCAAATCTACTCGGGAGACATTCAAATATTGCGGTCTTTCGAAATTGTCTGAATGAAGCAGTTCAACTCAACTTGAATATCACCAATACGGATGACATCGACCATGTAGTCGATTTGTTCTCGGCAAAGGTGACTCAAGCAGCCGAAACAGCGAGTCTTTCAACAACAACCTCAAGAACAACTACCACAGCTCAACGTGCAAATCCCCCCACCGAGATAGCGGATCTTCTATCAAAGAAAAGGCAACTCAGAAGGAGGTACCTTCGTACTCTACATCCGGTGGATAAAACTGAATGGCATAGAGCTGCCAAGGAGTTACGTGAGGCCTTCCAGAAGCTACGCAACTCCCGATTTGAAAACCTGCTCGCCAATACTGATTTCTCCGGTGACTCTCGTCACTCGCTATGGCAATTCACGAAAACCATCAAACGACAGCCTCAGAGAATGACGCCACTAAGAAACAGTCAAGGCGAGTGGTGCAAATCCTTTCAGGAACAAGCAAAAACTTTTGCAGACCACCTAGCCGATCGCTTCACCCCACTGGATAGGGCCTCCTCAGATGAAGTGGCGGTCACGGAGCGAATTCTTTCTTTTCCTCATCAGATGTGCCTCCCAATCAAACCAATACACCTAGAAGAAGTGGGAAGAGTAATACGCAACTTGAAAAGAAAAAGAGCACCAGGGCACGACCTGATAAGCAACTCAGTCCTGAAAATTCTCCCTAAGCGAGCACTTCTTTTACTCACATTAATTTTTAATGCGAGCCTAAGAATGGAATACTTTCCCCGCCAATGGAAGATTGCAAGGATCACCATGATCCTCAAACCCGGGAAACCACAGTCTAACGCTAAATCCTACAGACCAATCAGTCTTCTACCTTCCATATCGAAAGTACTAGTAAGACTGATCGCTTCCCGGCTCGTTGAAAGTATGGACAAAGCAAAAACGATCCCCGATCACCAATTCGGGTTCCACTCTGGTCACAGCACCATCGAGCAACTGCATCGAGTGACGAACCATATTCTAACTGCTTTCGATAACAGGGAATACTGCAATGGAGTTTTCTTACACATACAGCAAGCGTTTGATAGGGTCTGGCATCCCGGACTCCTTGCTAAAATGAAGATAACGCTACCCCCAAATATTTATAGCCTTCTCCGCTCCTTTTTGGAGAATAGAAAATTCTTTGTCCAGATCCGCGACCAACAGTCTCCAATAAAAACAGTTTTTGCTGGTGTTCCTCAAGGGAGTGTTCTGGCACCAATTATGTATTCCATTTTTTCTGCAGACATACCTTTACCAAACGGAAACATTGGTATAAACCCTGAAAAAATGCTCCTGGCCTCTTATGCAGATGATGTCTGTATACTGGTCTCACATACCTGTGAATACGAAGCCGCGGATGGAATTCAAGAGTATCTCCATGACTTCGAAACATGGGCCAAAAGGTGGAATGTTGGCATCAACAGTTCCAAATCAGCCAACGTGTGTTTCACTCCAAGGACTAAAATTCCACCCGCAGTCTTTATTGATGATAACCCGATTCCACAAATGAGATCAGCCAAATATCTTGGTATCACACTGGATCAGCGCTTAACCTACCGCGAGCACATCGTCAAGACAGCTGCGGTATGCTACTCAAAGAGGGATCGATTCCACTGGCTTCTGAACAAACGAAGCAGGCTGAACCTAAAAAGCAAGCGAATGGTCTATCAATAGATCATAGCGCCTACCTGGAGATACGGTATCCAGATATGGGGAACCACTAGCAAAACAAACCGCTATCGCTTTCAAATCATCCAAAATAAGATACTTCGCCTTATTTCTGGATGCGAATGGTACGTCAGCAATTTGACTCTGCATAGGGACTTCAATCTGAGTACCGTAGAGGACCAGGTCTCCTTTTTCTCCAACAGGTACAATGATAGGCTGATGAACCACCAAAATCGACACGCACGAGCATTAGTGGGGTCCAAACCCATAAAAAGACTGAAAAGGAGAGGATTTAACCATCTCCTACCCTGATGACACACAACAGATGTAACGCAATCCACACAAGAATGACACCAAAAAACTGGGCTTGGCGAATATAACTAGACACAAATTTTGTTAAAAGCGGTTATATGAAGCTTGTACAAATTACCAACAAATAAATAAAACAGATATTAATTAAAAAAAAAAAAAAAAAAAGTAATGAAGCTACACAACTCCAGCACACTAGCGCTACCGGCAAAAATAAATATAAGTCAAGTGTAAGAACTACTGCAGAGCACTGTCAGCCACGCATTGGCGAAGAAAGAACAGAGACTCGTGCGCTTTATTAAGCCGTAACACTCATCAGAAATATAATACGATCCTTAATTTCGATGCGATCATAGCTTGGCTAGACTGCTCATTTGCAAATAAAACCCCACTACACCTTTTGAGGCAAAATTTAAAAATTGTTACCGACTTTAGAAAGTATTTCAATGAGCATTGAATGATTCTAGCGAATTTGGGAAAATCAAAAATTTCTACGACTCTAGATTTGAAGTTCGGATATCACCAAATCTATCTAGCACAACAAGACCGTGAGAAAACATCATTGGCAGAAATCTGCGGCAAATATCAGTATTGTCGTCTGCCTTTTGGGTTGAAAAACGAAGGAAGCATTATTCGAAGAGCCATCGATGACATGCTGAGGGAAAACATAAGAAAACAAGTGAGAAAGCTAATGTCGAGTTTGCTCGAATGTGAGATACCTGCCACCCAATTCTACAGAAAGGAAGAATAAATAAGAGCGACCATCAAAATATTATATTTTACAAAAATATACTAAAATATATTAAAAAATTACCGAAAATATACCAAAATAATACATCTAAAATCACTTTGTCCAAAATGATTAGTTTGGTAGTACTTTATTATGTTTTTTGAACACAATTGCAGAGTGACATATTAGCTGATCAGGTGGATCTGCTTGGAAAACGTTTTTTTCGATTTACGGGGGCAGAAGGGGGCGTGGCCAACATCTATACTAATCATCATGTTAATGATCTCTGAATATTTGGTTGTAATCGGATAAAAACACAGAAGTTATTAAGAAATTACTTTTATAGGGCGTTACCACGTGCAGCTGCACCTAGTTAATTGATATGACACTCCTTGACATAATAATGGTGTTCAATAAACTAACTAAAGTGCCGCCAAGCTAATAATTTCGAACAAAGAAAATTTTGATATATTATTTTGGCATAATTTTAGTATATTTTTTTTTTAGTAATTTTTCAGTATATTTTTGAAAAATATAATATTTTGATGATAAAATTGGGCGGCGGGTATCTCACAGTCGAGCACACTCGACAGTAGCTTACTTACTTGTTTAATATACAGTAATTATTATGATAATTATTAAATAATAGTACTGTATTCTACAATAACAGCACATATGTATAACTCGCGATATCTGTCCAAAACAACTGAACATAGGTATTTTGTGTGATGAATCCATATCAAGTGTAGGCACCCTATATAATTCCCTTTACAGCAGTTTCAATGAATCGACAAGTTATAATCAATAGTTTTAATAAATAAACAAGTAAGAAAGCTACTGTCGAATTTGCTCGATTTGCCCACCACCCAATTTTACAATCGAAATATTATATTTTTCAAAAATATACTAAAAAATATACCAAAACAATATACTCAAATATTTTTTGCTCGAAATTATTAGCTTATTATGCCACGAAGTGCAGCTGCACCTGATTACGCCTTATAAAATTAGTTCTTTAATAACTTCTGTGTTTTTTATCCGATTGTAACCAAATTTTCAGAGATCATTAAAATGATGATTAGTATAGATGTTGGCCACGCCCCCGAGACTCCCAAATAAATATTTCTTCAAATCAGCTACTACTACTTTTAATAGTAAGCTCATTATATTGAGAGCCATGTAAGATGGTGTTGTAAAGCAAAGATTAATCAGTGTAACATGCAAGTTCAAATACACCGAAATTACCGGCTGTCAAACACGTTGTGTCATCGTATTTTAAAAGTAACATTGTGCTACGCGACATTCTTGGACATTGTCTTACTAACGGCAGTACGATTAAGTGGCCCAGCGACACCAACCTCGGGCTTGTTAACGCGCGGACCTAGGCAGACACGACCACCCGCCCATCCGACCGAGGGGCAACCGCATAACGTGCGGTCGCGAACAATTAACACAGACAAAACAACCAAATAGTATTAATAAAAAGAATAGAATAATAATAATAATACTAATACTACTAATAATAATAATTAGAACTATTCTTAAATACGAGCTAATGTATGTAGAATTAATGTTTTTATTTCTAAGGTAGTGTTAGTATTATTAACAAGATTAGAAAATGTATTATAATTTACACATAAAATACGAAAAGGATTGTGACTGGCATAGTTAGTACTACAACGGGAAAGAGAGAGGTGAAGGAAATTTCTAGTCGTTCTGACCGGAACGGCAAAGCTAATCTGACTTGTCAACTGCAATGAGTCAATTTCGCCAATGATTAGTCTATGTAGAAACACTACACCTAGCATAGTTCTACGGTCAGAAACAGAAGGAAGGTTTAGTAATAAAAGTCTACCACTATATGAAGATATCCACAAAATAAAGTTTTGTGGAAATCCAAGAAGATTGAGCTTATATAATAAGAAACTATGGTAGACAGAATTAAAAGCCTTACTGAAATCAGTGTAAATGACATCCGTTTGCATTTTTGATTGGAACCCTTTAATAACAATTGATGAGAATTCTAATAAGTTAGTGGTAGTCGACCTACATTTCACAAACCCATGCTGGTAGGGTGAAACTATAGATGTACAGCAGTGTTGCAGTTGAGAAGTTATTAGTTTCTCAAATACTTTGGGAATGGCAGACAACTTAGAGATACCTCTATAGTTTTGAATGTTGGATTTATTTCTATTTTTCAAGAGAGAAATAATGTAAGACACTTTCCAAAGCTTAGGGAAAGAGCACAACTCTACGGACAATTCAAATAATTTTAAAAGTGGTTTACAAAGTCCCTCTGCACAGAACCTAAGCATGCAACTAGGAACTCCGTCAGGGCCAGGAGAAAAAATTGGTCTACATGATTTAAGTTCACGTAAGAGTAAACTTTCAGAAAGTAAGGGACCAAAAATGCAATTCGCTTGGTTTACTTGATACGGATAAGACTAGGCTTTATAAAAAGTTGATGTGGAATAGGTCGTTTGAAGAAAATCAGCAAACAGATCGGCAATGCCACGATCATTAAAAGCTGTCATTTTATCAAAAAATAATGTTGTTGGAAGTGTTGAGGTATTCCGCTTCGAATTGACGAAGTCATAGAGGCGTTTCGGGTCACGCTGAAACGTTAGTCTTTCTTTCTCAAATAATCCTTGTACAAAGATTATTTAGCATGGAGAAATCGGAACGAGCAACAGAGTAGCGAGAAAAATATAAGAGAGAGCCAGTTTCCTTATATTTTTTATATAGCTTTGATTTTTTATTCTTTAACTTTGTTAGTTCTTTAGTAAACCATAATGGTCTATAAGACAATTGTGGAGTACCAAGGGGAACACAAGAATAAAACAGAGAGTTTAATGTAGAATACAAAATTTCAACTGCCTTGTCCAGGTCACTACACGAAGGAAGTTGGGACTAGTCAGTACGCGAAAGAAGCAAAGAAAGTTTTTTAAAATCGGTCTATCGAAAACAACGAACTCGCTTTACCTGCATCCGAAACACTTGTTGGTAAGTCAATCAACACCTCCAGAGTAGGGTGGTAGGGATCCTCAGGTGAGGAAGTAGAATTATATCTGGACACCGTGCAGGTATTGGGATCCAACACAAAAATCAGATCAAGCATTTTACCTAGACAATTTCGTATAGAATTGGTTTGAGACAAAGCTATATCAAAAAGGCTATCAACAAAGACATGAGTTGAAGAAGGATTCAATACGTTAGACTCACATGACGAAAGCCACGAAATTCCAGAAACAATAAAATCTCCAAGAACTATTAAGAAATCACGATCAGAAAGCATTTCAGAAATACTATTGATTACAGAAAAATGGGATAAATACAGAGAGTTATCTGAGGCAGGAGGTATATACGAGCAGGTGATAAAGATACTAAAGGTACAATAAATTAGTTTTACAGCTACAAATTCGATATCTAAATCACTACATAAATCTACCTGCACAGAAGAGATATCAGCATCGACAGCGATAAGTACACCACCACCACGACGCCGCATGCGATCACGTCTATAGACAGAAAGTTTGTCAGTAAAGATTTCAGTATTCAGAATATCATGCCTTAACAAAGTTTCAATGAATGCAATTACATGAAAAGGAAAATTTAAGCTATCTAAATAAACATAATTAAGTTTATTACAAAGGCCTCTTACATTTTGATAGCCAAGCAGGAGAGAAGTTAGTTTTTAGAGCTATCAGATGGAGTTTGAGGCTTAGAGGAATTAGTGGTAACATTTGGAAGTAAAATCGGTGGCCGATTTTTCTTTTTATTTACATACTCTTTAATAATTAAGTATTCCAGCCAAAATTCTTTAAAACAAACTTTACCTAAATGCTCGGCAGGAAGACTTATTTTGAAAGATACCTACTGCAGGTACCGAGACTGAAACGGGATCAGAACAAATGACATCCATGGGAACAATGTCATTGTCGGTAATCATTAACGCTGAGGAGTGTCGAGGGGTGGGAGACGTAAATGATATTAGATTATTCGGAACGGACGAGTTGTTGACCAGTTCAGGGACATCAAGTTCGTTTGGGCCAATGGACAAACGAGTATTAGCTTTTTTACACTTTGAAGACTCGGTTAAAAGCTTCATGCCCTTAAACCCAGAGTCCAAACTTGCGAAACTATCCGCAAGTTTTTTAAAACCTGCAAATAGATCACCAAAGCCTTGTTTCGTCTGACGTATGAATCCCGCAACATCCCTTTCAACATCCCTGCATGACTCACATGTGAAGCCAGCACATTTTTCATGTGAAACATTATCACAGAGCCTGCAGCAAACGAAACCCATTTTTGCGCTTGCTGGTAAACGGCATTTTTTATTATAGCAGACAAACATACTGCAGGTTTTTAAAGCAAATAAAAATTAAATGAAACCAAAAATTGAAATAAGAATAAAATTTGTGTTAATAACAGGGTATTAGTACGCTGATATCTACTTACAGAACAAAACAACAAGCACAAAATCACAATCGCTGGTGCGACGAAAGCAGAGAAAATAATAGCCAAAACGGCCAACAACAAAACACAGCACAAAGAGCACGAGAGCGAAAAGTGCGCGATATGTAATGATATACCAATAATGTGCTGTAGCAGTTCAAAACAAAACACAAATTTACTGTAAGCTCTCACAAACAGAATATTAGGCCTCACAAATTGTTGATATATTAATGCACCACAATTAATTGCAAATTATTCAATGTTATTACACTGTGACTAAACACACCGACGTATAGCACAGGTATTGTTAGTTTGCAAACAACATTTCTGATAACAAGGCGCAGGAAGGGTAAAATAACAAATGTTAGTTTGACAGCAAAAAAAACATGTCCGAATGCGAATTCGCAATACAAATTGAAATGTAAGTTAAATCAATCCATTTGAGCCAAGCCTTGTCAGAGTCTGATGGGCTATCGAACCGTCACTTAGAAGTTCTTTTGGTGGCTGTTCGGCGATGCAGCGGAGATTCAATTCGTCAGATTGCTGTTAGTAATTTGGGAGAGCGACAGAATTGGTTTTAATTTAATAAAATTATTTTAGTTTCGTTCGGATTTTCATTTAGAGTAACTGGATGATGATAGTGCAACCACAGCTGACCGTCGTCCGTCTGAGGGTGAATGCATTGGCCCATCCAGGACTCAATAGGTTATCGCTCGACGGCATAGTTAGCACCCAGCACCCCATACTCCAGTCCCAATGCTGAGTCGCGGGATCAGTCGTTGCTGTGCCCGTTTCGCAACATCAGCTGTTTGTCGCTTATGCTGCATTGTGCTGGCGGGTAGGTGTGGATGTTAGTTGCTGTTATTGTCACGCCGCTGGGGCGTTGTTGAGGCTGACCATAGTTGTTGTTATGCTGTTACGTTGGATAGATTATGAAAGTGTCGCTGAGGTGATAGTAGAACAAAATTGGTGGCAATGGAGAAATGCAAGATCAGCTCGTTAACTTCTCCCCCTGCGTACCGTTGGCGCAAAAGTGGTCAGCGCCTCCGGGTTCGTGATAATGTTGCTGGGTTTGGGCATTCCCTCGGTTGATGCCAGTTTCCGCCATAGCAAAAAACAGCAATGTGAGTACGAGTAGGGCTAGCGCTGCCTCATTGAGAAAAAAGGCCAGTAGTCCTTCGGCCATATTAGACATCCTTTGTATGTTTTTCAAAGTTACGTCATGGATGTATTCCAGCGAAAAGAGGTGATCACATGCATTAGAACGGACGGCATGGCCATGAAGTTACTGGTCAAATAGTTAGTGTAACTCCAGTTCCAGTTTTACCAGATGCTGGTGTGTCCGCCTTTCTTAACAAACCGTTGTGTTACCAATAGAGCGACCATCTCCCAGTGCTTATTGCCAATTTGTGGTATTCCAAAACCACTTGTGTCACTCCGTGAATTGTCGGGTCAAGGTGATCGGCTCCCGGCGGTGACCTTGGGGAACGCTAGTAATTAGTTCCATTGGTCATGCTGAATGGGCGAGAGAGTTCTATAGCCTCTATCACGCTTTTGTATGGCAAGTTGTTAGAGATGATTGCTTATATTTCTCCGGGATCCAAAAAGTTCGAATTGATGATTCCAGTTTCGCCAGCTGGCAGCTCTCGTGATTTCGGAGACCTGGTTAGCCGAAATTATTGCCTTGTGAAATATTGTCGTTACCGTATAAGGACCTCCGTCTATCGCGTTTATTATTTCAATGACGTTGTTCATCTGTTGGATCGACTGTGTCGTGTGGAAAAGGCTGTGCCTTTAAGATCGCGTTCTAGTCGGTCGCATCCGGCGATCCAGCTACCCACTTCAGAGTTGCACCCAACCAGGATATAGACAGCGGCCATTGTCTTGGCATACCTCCTATCTGGTTAATTCCTTCCACGGCAGCTTCAGGTAGTACGCAACCAAGGCTTCGACCCTCTTGTCTTGAACGTAACTGTTTCCCATTTTTTCCACGTTAACGACATGGGCCAGTTTAAAGACTAAGTTAATCCTCTAAATGATACAAAGGGACTATTGGATAGAACAATAATAAAGAGCAACCATCGAAATATTATATCTAAATGATTAGCTTGGTAGCACTTCATTATGTTTATTGAACACCATTATTATGTCACTGAGTGACAACTAGCTGAACAGATGCAGCTGCACATGATTTCGCTTTATAAAAGTAATTCGTTAATAACTTCTGTGTTTTTTGTCCGCTTGTAACCAAATTTTCAGAGATCATTAAAATGATGATTTGTACTGTGTGTGCCAAAACTGAACGTTCTAGCTTTAACCGTCTAGCATCTAAAATAAACTTGATCTGCCCACTAAGTTTGTATATGTTGACAAAGTTGGTGGGCAGATCAAGTTTATTTTAGATGTTTGTCACGCCCCCTTCTGCCTGTTACGCACATTCGGACAATATCATTGTATTGGGTTAAAACATTTTTCAAAATACGCTAAATATTTGGCGTTTCCTTTTATGTTGTTTTCTAAATTCATATTTATGTGGTTTTTTTGTTCGTGTTTCGCTTAATAAATGATTTTTATTCTTGTTTCCTAATTTATGTGTATTTTCTGTTTGGGTATCGTTTTATAAACGTTTTTTATACCCGCCTACCCAAAGGGTAGAAGGGTATTATAACTTTGTAACAAACAAAAGTGTGTATAACAGGCAGAAGGAAGCATCTCCGACCCCATTCCGACCCGACTTGATCAGCGTCAACAGCCGAGACGATATAGCTATGTCCCTCTTTCTATCTATCCATTCGTCCGTATAAACAATTGGATCTCAGAGGTTATAAAAGATAGAGCAACCATGCAAAAACCGAATTGCAAGCATCATTTTAAACATAAGCGCTCAATTTTTGTACGAACAATAGTAATCACCATATCAATGATCTCTGAAAATTTGGTAACAATAGGATAAAAAACACAGAAGTTATTAAGAATTTACTTTTATAAGGCGTAACGTGCAACTGCTAGTGCTGCCTAGTTTGTTGCTATGACACTCCGCGATATAATAATGGTGTTCAATAAACACTAAAGTGCCGGCAAGCTAATAATTTCGAACAATGAAAATTTTGATATATTATTTTGGTATTTTTTAGTATGTATATTTTTTTAAGTATTTTTTCAGTATATTTTTGAAAAATATAATATTTTGATGGTAAAATTGGGTGGCGGGTATCTCACAGTCGAGCAAAATCGACTGTAGCTTTCTTACTTGTTTTTATTGTGCTTATTTTCTACCTTAAATGAATGAAACGAATCTAGTTGTCACTCACGGATCCATCGCATTTTTAGGTGTGGGGTCGTTAAGGACCGCATATAGGCTGTAGTTAAGACTAAGGGATTAATCTGATTGATGTTAGAAATTAAGGTTGGAATATTCCTGTATAATGATTTTGGAAAGTTTTCAACAGCGAGAAGAACCTTTATCTAGGGATGAAAATATATTCCAGGATTTATTTCGAATGTCGAGCAATACTTTGGGAACTAATTTGTTTAGCCACTTAAAAATCAGAAGATTAGCCTGGTGTCTATATCTTAGCCAGTTGAGCCATCGTATGTTTCTCCATTGAATAAGGTTAGGGATATTTTGAGGCAATGGTTTTGGTGAAATTTAAACCCACGGAAAACCTCGCAACAGACATTAATACTAGAATCAATATCGTTTGGGGTGCATACAGTACTTAAATCAATAAGGAGAAGCGATCTGATACAAATACTGGAGAATCTTATCCAGTTCGCTCTCTTTGCATCATAGCGAAGGAAAATATCAGTAAGGGGTAGATCATTAGTTAATTACTCGTGGAGTTTTAAGATCTTGCGGGCGATGGGTTAAAAACATATCAAGAGTAGATGATTCACCTTGATTTCCCGCTGAATATGGGTGTGGTCAGGGGGAAACAATAGGTGAAACTTTTTGCAGTCAACTCTGGACTTTATTATGTTTGTTCATATTTGGACGTTGACCTACTAACGGCAGTACGATCAAGTGGCCCAGCGACACCATGCTCAGGCTTGTTAACGCACGGACCTAGGCAGACGCAACCACCGCCCATCCGCATTACGTGCGGGAACGGAGGTCGCGAACAATTTACACAAACAAAATAAAAAAAAAATAATAAGAATTAAATAATAATACTAATAATAATAATAAGAACTACACTTAACTACGAGTTAAAGCTATCAGCCTTTCCGCCGTCTTAAGCAGAAAGGAAGTAAGACTGATCGGCCGATAGGACTTAGGCTGGTCAAGCGGACGATTCCCTTGCTTAAGAATGAATACCACATTTACTCTGCTCCAAGAGCTGGGTATGTATCCCCAAGTAAAACTAGTTCTAAGAAAGCCGTCCAGTGAATCAAGGGTATGAATAAGGAATGGGAAGAATTTGTCACCCCCTGGGGCTTTAAAGGGAGTGAAAGAATCTACAGCTCATTTGACCTATTTGGGGTCGAAAATGGATCCAGATAAGCTGAACTCGCGTGAGTCCGGTGTCAAAATGCGTCATCGCGACTGGAGAGATCAAGTGTTTCCTTACGATCTTGAGTGAAAGAGCAATCTGCTCTTTTGAGAAGCCCTATCCAATTGGACGACCCTTTGGCCAATACTTTATGGAGTCTCGGTGCCTCTGGCAACGATTCTTTGCAACCACAGTAACTGCGCCATGTATCGTGTTTAGCTCTTCTAATGCTTTTGTTTTAATTGGTGAGAGCGTCCCAATAGACGACCCAACTTGCACGGTTAGATTTAGCCTTATTAAATAGGCTTATAACCTTCCTTCTACGTACATCCAGTTCCTCATTCCACCATGGAATTTTACGGTTGTCTTTTAGGGACTTCCGGACTGAGCTGTCCTCAAAGGATTGAGATAAGCACATCTTAGCAGCGAGTTCTATCTCGCTGGTAGACTTAGGATTGCTAACCAATAAGTTTGCTTTGAAAGCAACAGAGGCTTTGAAAAGCTCCCAATTCGTCTTTTTGGGACAGAAGGAGTTTTGGGAATTTGCTAGGAAGCTCAAACCTGATGTGCTGATGGTCTGACAAGGTGGCTTCGTCTGTAATGCGCCAGTTGACAAGCGAACTCGCTATCGAGTTGGTGATTAGGGTGAGATCTAAAACCTCTTCCGTAATAGCATTGGCAAAAATGGGTTTACACCCTATGTTAGCTACATCTAATTGACAACACAATAAGTAGTCTAAGAGGGACTTTGTTGATGTCGCTGCTCCTCCAGATCGTATGATGTGCGTTGGTATTAAAGTCGATCATGAGCGGCTTGTTGTTCCGACGACAGAAATCAACCAGTCGCTGGACCTCTGCTGGGGGTAATTAATCCTCGTCGCCCGAGAAGTATGGAAAGGTGATTACAACTTCCCGGACACCGTCCGCAGTGGCTACCTCAATATCCGTTGCCACAAGGTCTCTGAGGATGAAGTTGGTTAATGGGAAATGTCTTACACTGTTATCTAAAAATATGGCAGTGCGAAGGGCACCTTCCATACGGTCATATAACAACTTACATGATCCACTTGATGGTCCACGTATATGGCCACCGATCAACCATGGTTCCTGGACGAAAGTTAGGTTGATTGCATCATCACAGATGACCCTGCACAGTGTGGCCGACGCTCCTCTGGCGTGGTGCAGGTTCGCCTGGAGCACTTTAATTTTGCTCATTTTCCCTCCTAATGGCGGTCATGACAAGGACACTTGCATTGGGATGGAGCAGGGGTGGCGGAGGAGGCTTTGGGAGCTGAATTCTTTAGGATCAATTTGACCCTGCCATAGCAGAATTTCACCCTCCCTTGGCACTTCGTCAGAGCCCTGGTTGACTCCTCGTCAACCAACATTGCGAGGTGAGTCGTGGTGCCGTTCAGGCTATCTTGCACCACCCGCCACAGCTTTATGCAGAAGCTGCTGGCGTTCTGGAGCCCAATGATAGTCACGGAAGTGAACTCAGCGCTACTGGGAAAGTAACCTCTAATGAGGTGAGCCTTGGGAAACTCTGTTTCCTCCAGCAGTTTTACGTCAAGAGCGCTTATGGACCTGATGTGTCCAAGAGCTCCCCTGACTCAATTATCAGTGCTGTTACCCTCGCACACTAAAAGCAGCCACTCGTTTGGGGATACACAGCACTCAAAACCTAGGCTAACATCTGGTTTGGAATGCAACAGCACCGCCTCTAGGATGCTGGATTTCAACGTAGACAACTGCTCCACTGCGAGGGGTTTGGAAGAATCAATCGAAGTGAAACCCAATTTCACGCTGCTTACCACTTTTCTGTAGAGTGGCTTCGTGGATGCCTTATGAGTCTTTTTGGGCCTTTTTGAGGAACTGGTGGTCTCAGGGATTGTTTCATCAGCGCTAATCCGTTTTGCCTTGGTGTAAACGGGGGGCGATAACAAGACCTTCCGCTCGGTTCTAACCCTTTGCGAGTGCAGCTTTTAAAAGCTTCTTCTCTATCTCTTATAGTCTCTAAAATCTAGGTGTTCATACGGACGGACGGACAGACAGACATGGCTATATCGTCTCGGCTGTTGACGCTGATGAAGAATATATATATATGTACTTTATGCCTTCTGCCTTCTGTTATATACATTAATTTTCGGTCGGCACAAAGTTATAATACCCTTCTACACTTTGGGTAGGCGGGTATAAACATTTCAATTGTGTTATCCAGGTCAATACACAAAAAAAAGTTGGGACCAGTAAGTACGCGAAAGAAGCACAGAAAGTTTTTTAAAATCTGTCTTCCGAAAATAACGAACTCGCTTCTCCGGTAAAGCACCTGAAACTGAAACCCTTGTTGGTAAGTCAATCAACACCTCCAGAGTGAGGTGGTAGGGATCCTCAGATGAGGAAATAGGGTTCGATCTGGACACCGTTCAAGTATTGACGAAGTCCGGAGGGCAATATTGACAAAGGAAGCATTGCCAGTTATTGAGAATTTTTTGTTTGTTTTTTTTTATTACTTTGCTTTTATTTATTGAATCTTCTTGTGTAATAACTAACAATAAGTTTAAAAATCTTAACGATTACACAATTTTCTAAACAGTTGTTTTATTTTACCAACTGTTCTATGATTAGACGTCCCTAAAAATTTCTTGGTAGGTCCTATCATCGGAGACGGAAACGACTGCTGAGCTGAGTTAGATCTCTCGCTGAGTGGTTGGGTGCGAGGAAAGCTTGCTATGGTATTTTTCCTTAAGTTTCGTAATTGCATTGATAACTGGTGGAATATTTAGGTCACTTTGGATGTTTTCATTCCGAACGTACCACGGTGCCCCAGTGATGGTTCTTAGAATCTTTGATTGTGCTCGCTGTATGATGTCAATATTCCTCTTGCTGGCATTGCCCCATAGCTGTGAACCATATGTCCAAATAGGTTTCAATACAGAATTGTAGAGTAAGACCTTGTGGTCTAGGCTGAGCGGAGAACCAGCGTTGATGAGCCAGTGTAAGTTGTTGGCTTTGAGCTAAAGATGGGTATTTTTGGCTTCAATGTGTGCGCCATGTGAGTCTTTTGTCAAGGTGTACTCCTAGGTACGTTACCTCATCTGCTTTCGGGAGTGTTATGTTGTTCAACAAGAGTGATGAGCAATCTTGTATGTTTAGGGTAAACGTCACGTGCTTGCAATTTTGCTCGTTTACTTTTATTCGCCAGTCAGAGAGCCACTTCTCAACGTCTATGAGGTGCAATGCTAGCTGTGCTGTAGCTTGGATTGGTGAC
The DNA here is from genome assembly GCA_018150935.1 of Drosophila pruinosa. Lineage (NCBI taxonomy): Eukaryota > Metazoa > Arthropoda > Insecta > Diptera > Drosophilidae > Drosophila > Drosophila pruinosa. Next base: position 753,681 of record JAECWR010000154.1, read on the forward strand.
CTTGAACGGCTAAGGATAGCTGTATCATCGACAAAAGTGGATACCGTTAGACGACTATTTGTAGGAATGTCGGCTGTATAGATGAGGTATAAAGTAGACCCAAGAACGCTACCTTGGGGAACTGGCACTGGGGAACTGGAAGTGGCAGTGTTGCACCGCACTGCAAATTTTCTGTCATAGAGATAAGACTTTAGAAGTTTGTGTGTGCTTTCGGGTAAGGCTGTTTTAACTTTAAACATTAGGCCGTCAAGCCAGACTCTGTCGAATGCTTGGGATACGTCTAAAAATATTGCTGTATAGAATTCTCGATTTTCAAATGCAGTTCGTATTTCCGTTGTTATTCGATTCACTTGTTCAATGGTTCCGTGGCTTTCGCGAAATCCAAATTGATGGGCTGGGATTATGTTGTGTGTTCTTATATGTAGATTAAGTTGGATCAGCAGGCATTTTTCGAATAGTTTCGAGAGTGGACTTATTGGAGTAGACTTTATCTGTAAGATAAAGAGACTGTGTGGTCCTAACCAAGCTTTGGTGATGGCATTAAAGAGCTGGGAACTGCAGGATGTGGCAGCTCGATGATCATTTCCGGTGTTATAAGGTCGCAGCCGGGGGATTTTTTCGGGCTGAGATTGTCTTTAATTATATTAGTTATTTCGTTTGAACGAAACACAATTGGGATGTTTTGCTGGTGGCAGTTTGTGGGTGGAGACGGCAGGGCGAATGAGCTAGTAGCCTCGTTTGGCGTGAATACATTTTGTAGGTGAGCGGCAAATGTGGTGGCTCTGTCTGCATCACAACGGGCCTAACCGCCTGAGGAAGTCCTTAATGGCAAAACGGTTTCAGTCGGTGGGCGAAGAGTTGAGTGGGCTCTCCACAGTGACTTATGTTTTGTGCCTGTTGGTGAAAGTTGCTTTATATATCGGCGCTGAGCGTCTTCCTCCTCTTGTTTCAGAGCGTTGGCCAGTTTCCGTGTGGCTATTTTTAGCTTTTGTTTTGCAGATGGGGATCTGGAAGATTGCCATTCTCTACGTAAATGTATTTTTACGTAAACGAGTTGCTCGATTTGAACGTTGTTCTTATTCGGATTAGTTGTAACGTTTGTGATTTTAGGTGTTGCAGTAAGAGCTGCTGGAGTAAGAATGGATTCAAGTGTACCTGTGCAGCTCTCAATGTCAGATTCAGTGTTGAGTTTTGGGTTTAGTTCAATGTGAGAACGTATGTATTTTTTATACCTGAGCCAGTTTGTTTTATGTGAAGTCAATTTGTAAGGTGGTTTCATGTTTTCTGCGAACCGGCGGAGGTGAATTAGTATAGACGAGTGATCAGATGACAGATCTGGCAGACATTCAGCTTTAGACATTTAGGGTAACTGCGATTTTGGCAGTAGGATTCACTGCCAATCATACATTGCTGGAGAAAATTGGAGTCGTCCACCATCAATATTTTAAGGAGAAAATATATGATGACACCATGGCAAGCATCATGACCTATGTTTTTATAAGCCCAAGCCCAATGGACATAATGGTAGATCTTGTGAACAAAAGAGCACACAAGGTAAGGCAGCACATAAGTAAAGTATATGCTGCCAAGAACCCAGAAACCAGAAAGTGATCTTTGAGCTCAGAGACAAATTAAACTTTCTCTGGAATAAAGTACATACAACTATCAACGAATTAAAGGCGCGCTATGAAAAATGTGCATTTGACATCGACGAAATCAGTAAATAAGAGTGTAAAGTTATCTTAGTATCCAAATAAGCGCAATATATTTGCTAGCTGCGTAAAATATCTCTTGGACATATCCGCCAGTTCTTGGAAACAGCGACTGAGAGCATCTATATTATTAAAGAAAAATGCCAATTTCTAATGATGCGGATGTTTCATTGGCTCAGATTTTGCTGCAACGATTCTCTACGGAAGTCCTACAACTTTTTGATGTGCATGTAACTTCTTTACATGCAAGAGAAATTTAATCGTTGAATAATGGGCAGGAGTTCATTAAGCAACACTACAATTCAGTAGAATCAATGCAAAAGTTTTTCCAACAGAGTGGCCATGATATTACGAGATGTCAAAAATTCAAAGCCGAGAGCATTAAAAAACGAAAGGAATTTGTATTTAAAAATTTGCTACATGTTAAATGCTTGGACACTCATGTCGTCAAAGATTGATTGCGCTCATTCAAATTCAAACTAAATCTGGAAAGTAAGAACAGCTAAGAACTCTTAGTGATGGTGGCTCGCAAAAAACCTTTATTTCGGAGGAAGCTTCACAACAGTATCAGCTGTTCGACGCTCAAAAAGGAATATGGAAGATTCCGAAATTTCACAAAACATAGAAATTAAAAACAACAGCGTTTGCATAACAATTAAGCCCAGATTCAAAAGTAAATTTGTAACCACAATGCAGGCACTTGTGTTGCTTTAACTCGGCTGACGAGCAAGAAAAATTACATGGATGTCAGTAAGAAATAGATGGTCTGCAATCTAGCAGACGCATACTTCAATGAGCCTGGCTGAGTTGATGTTATCATTGGGGTTGATTTACTCCTTATTATGTTGGAAAATGTAAAAATATCATTGAAGCTCTGGGTCAAAAGACTGAACTTGGATGGATTGTTTCCAGAAACATAGCTATGTATGTCGTCAACCAAAAAGATCGTCAGCGCAACGGCGACAACATCCCTAGTAGAGTAGATGAAATAAACATACTTGGTCTCGCCTAAATGCTAGCGATAAAAAGCCGATACGACCGATACGCGAATGGGATGGGGGTAAAAAGGATCCCACCTATCGCGACAAATCCAGTAATGACAGTTGCCGCAGCAGCAAGGAGCGTGTTGATGCACGCCTGCGGGATTCTGATCGTGGCAAAGGAGTAGCTGAAACTTACCGAGGTGGTCAGGATCGGAAAAGCTCAGAGGAAAGGGATCTTAAAGTACGCGACAGTGAGCGCTGTGATCATCATGGCCATGGTCGAAGAAGAAGCGACTCACCCAGCGTTGAAATCGAGAAAGAAGTAGAATGTACCACCAATCACGACAAATATAAAAAAAACTACTACAAAACAAGTAAGAAAGCTAGTGTCGAGTTTGCTCGACTGTGAAATACCCGCCACACCATTTTACCATCAAAATATATTTTTCAAAAATATACTGAAAAGTATACTAAAAATATACCGAAATTTTTTTTGTTTGAAATTATTAGCTTGGCGGCACTTTAGTTGGTTTATTGAACACCATTATTATGTCACTGAGTGACATTGCAACTAACCAGGTGCAGCTGCACCTTATTACGCCTTATAAAAGTAATTCTTTCATAACTTCTGTGTTTTTTATCCGATTGTAACCAGATCATTACGATAGTGATTAGTAATATGTGTACCAAAATTCTAAAACAAATCTAAAACAAACTTGATCTTCGTGCATAAATAAGACACACTATCCCGAAACTTTGGTTACTCTAGGTCTTATAGTCTCTGAGATCTAGGCGTTCATACGGTCGGATGGACATGGCTATATTGTCTCTGCTGTTGACGCTGATCATGAATATATATATTTTGGAGATGCTTCCTTCTGCCTGTTACATATATTTTCGGTTGGCACAAAGTCATATAAGTTCTACCCTTTGGGTAGGGGGTATAAAAATAAATGCGATATTTGTGGGAAGATTGGCAACAAAATTGGTCGACTGTCATCTACGTAGAAGTAGTTCTAAGCCACCACAAGCAAATATTGGCAATGCTGGTCGTCCATACATGTATCGACAGCTTGGACAAATTGCATCAGCTTGCCCTGGATGACAAACTGCTAAATATCAATCCAACGTGGAAGAAAGACGTGCTAGCTTATGTCAAGTAGCTGAGCCTATTGATACTTTAACATCAGCCGGTGAGTCGTTTCCATTTTACTTTGATTCCAGCGCGGAGTGCTCACTTATAAAGGATTCAGTTGCCACAAAACTGTCGGGCACAAGAATAAACAACATTGTAGCCCTTAAAGGCATAGGGAACAATACGGTTGCAAGTAAACTACAACTTTGTGATACGTTTCTATAAGCGGGTACTCTTCTGGAAGTAATTTTTATACCCGCCTACCCAAAGGGTAGAAGGGTATTATGGCTTTGTGCCGACCGAAAATGTATGTAACAGGCAGAAGGAAGCATCTCCGACCCCATAAAGTATATATATTCTTGATCAGCGTCAACAGCCGAGACGATATAGCCATGTCCGTCTGTCCGTCCGTCCGCCTGTCCGTCTGTCCGTCTGTCCGTCCGTCCGTATGAACACCTAGATCTCAGAGACTATAAGAGATAGAGCAACAAATTTTTCGCGACAGTATGTCTTATTGTTGCACGCAGATCAAGTTTGTTTTTGATTTTGGCCACGCCCCCTCCCGCCCCCGTAAATCGAATAAAACCGAATTGCAAGCGTCTTTTTAAACCTAGAACGTTCAATTTTGGTACGCACAATACTAATCACCATCTTAATGATCTCTGCGAATTTGGTTACAATCGGATAAAAAACACAGAAGTTATTAAGATATTACTTTTATAAGGCATTACCACGTGCAACTGCTAGTGCTGCCTAGCTAGTTACTATGACACTCTGCGACATAATAATGGTGTTCAATAAACCAACTAAAGTGCCGCCAAGCTAATAATTTCGAACAAAGAAAATGTTGATATATTATTTTGGTATTTTTTAGTATATTTTTTTAAGTATTTTTTCAGTATATTTAGAAAAATATAATATTTGGATGGTTAAATTGGGTGGCGGGTATCTCACAGTCGAGCAAACTCGACTGTAGCTTTCTTACTTGTTCACGTTGTTCTTATTATTCACACTTCCTACAATGTGATAATTGATTGTGAAGTATTAGATTTAGGATTTTTATTAGGTTAGGGATTTTAAAAAAAAAATGATCTTTTGTGTTTGTCTGAATGTGCGTAACAGGCAGAAGGAGACGTCTGCGACCTCATATAACATATATATTCTTGATCAGCATCAACAGCCGAGTTGATATAGCCCTGTCTCTCTGTCCGTCTGTCTGTATGAACATGGAGATCTCAAAGACTATAAAAGCTAGAGCTACCAAATTTCAAGACCATATATAGAAGATTGGTGGGCAGACGAAGTTTATTTTAGATGTTGGCCACGCCCCTTTCCGCCCCCGTAATTTGAAGAAAACGATTTTCAAGCATCGTGTTAAAACGTTCAGTTTTGGCACACACACTAATCATCATCTTAATGATCTCTGAAAATTTGGTTACAATCGGATAACAAACACAGAAGTTATTAACGAATTACTTTTATAAGGCGAAATCGGGTGCAGCTGCACCTGTTCAGCTAGTTGTCACTCAGACATAATAATGATGTTCAATAAACATAACGAAGTGCTACCATGCAAATCATTTAGAACAATATTAATTTCGGTATATTTTTTAGTACATATTTTGGTATATTTTTAGTATATTTTTAAATAATATAACATTTTGATGGTCGCTCTTTATTATTGTTCCATTTAGTAAAATTGGGTGACGGGTATCTCACAGTCGAGCAAACTCGACAGTAGCTTTCTTACTTGTTTTACCCCAAAAATTAGTATAATATTCATAATTTTATAATATTATTAAATGATGCGCATGTACACTAAAAATCCATGACCTCGTAAAGTCAAAGTTTGACTACTTGTTATTCTTTAAGTTTGTTAGTTCTTTAGTAAACCATAATGGTCTAGTAGACAAGTGTGGAGTACCAAGGGGAACACAAGCATCAAACAGAGAGTTTAGTATAGAATAAAAAATCTCAATTGCCTTATCCAGGTCAATACACGAAGAATGTTGGGACCAGTCAGTACGCGAAAGAAGCAAAGAAAGTTTTTTAAAATCGGTCTATCGAAAACAACGAACTTGTTTTACCTGCATCCGAAACACTTGTTGGTAAGTCAATCAACACCTCCAGAGTAGGGTGGTAGGGATCCTCAGGTGAGGAAATAGGATTTGATCTGGACACCGAGCAGGTATTGGGATCCAAAACAAAAATCAGATCAAGCATTTTACTTAGACAATTTCGTATAGAATTGGTTTGAGACAAAGCTATATCAAAAAGGCTATTAACAAAGTGAGTTGACGAAGGATTCAATACATTAGACTCATATGACGAAAGCCACGAAATTCCAGAAATATTAAAATGTCTAAGACTTATTAAGAAATCATGATCAGAAATTATTCACAGAAATACTATTGTTACAGAAAAATGGGATAAATACAGAGAGTTATCTGAGGCAGGATGTGTAAAAGAGCAGGTGATAAAGATACTTAAGCTAGAATAAATTAGTTTTACAGCTACAAATGCGATATCTAAATCACTACATAAATCTACCTGCACAGAAGAGATATCAGCATCGACAGCGATAAGTACACCACCACCACGACGCCGCATGCGATCACGTCTATAGACAGAAAGTTTGTCAGTAAAGATTTCAGTATTCAGAATATCATGCCTGAACAAAGTTTCAATGAATGCAATTACATGAAAAGGAAAATTTAAGCTATCTAAATAAACATTATTAAGTTTACTACAAAGGCCTCTTACATTTTGATAGCCAAGCAGGAGAGAGGAAGTTACCTTTTTAAGCTATCAGATGGAGTTTGACGCTCTTTTTATATACATACTCATTAATAATTAAGTATTCCGGACAAAAGTCTTTGCAACAAACTTTACTCAAATGCTCGGCAGGAAGATTTATTTTGAAAGATGCGATTTCCCGTTCATATGAGAAATTAAATTTTTCCAACTTTAATGATGATTGAATTTTGGACCGAATAAAGGTCCTAATGTCATCAGATGACGTATTAGGGGCAAGCCTAGAAACAAAAATTTGTTTCAAAGGTGGGACACCTACTATAGTGTTCTCACCAACTGAAACAGAAGTAGAGAAAGGAGCATCTGTAATAGATGGTAGTACATTGGGTGCATCAGAAGGTTGATCATGTTGAGTTTCTGCAACATTAACAACTACTGCGGGTACCGAGACTGAAACGGAATAAGAACAATTGACATCCATAGGAACAATGTCATTGTCGGCAATCATTGACGCTGAGGAGTGTCGAGGGGTGGAAGACGTAAATGACATAAGATTACTGGGAACGGGCGAGTTGTTGACCAGTTCAGGGGCATCAAGTTTGTTTGGGCCAATGGACAAACAAATATTGTGCATCTTAAGCCCGATACGGCATTTTTTATTATAGCAGACAAACATACTGCATGTTTTTGACGCAAATAATACTTTAATAAATCCAAAAATTAAAATACGTGTAAAATTTTTGTTAATACAGGGTATTAGAACGCTTATATCTACTTACAGAAAAAACAGCAAGCACGAAATCACAATCGCGTTCGCGACGAAAATAGAGGAAAGAATAACCAAAACGGCCAACATCAAAATAGAGCACAAGAGCACAAAGAGCGCGAGAGCGGAAAGAGCGCGATATATGCTAATACACCAACAATGTGCCGTAGCAGTTCAAAACAGAACACAAATTTACTGTAAGCTCTCGCAAACAGAAAATTAAGCGTCACTAATTTTTGATATATTAAAACACAAAAATTATTGTAAAATATTAAATATTATTACACTGTGACAAAACACACAGACGTCTGGCACAGGTATTAGTTTACAATAAAAATTTTTGAATAAAAAGGCGCAGGAAGGGTGAAATCACAAATGTTAGTTTGACAGAAAAAAATACGTCCGAAAGCGAATGCGAAAGTGAACGAATATCAGAAGCTAACCCTTGGTAGTGTGGCAATAGGCGTTCAGTGGAAGTGTGACAGACTGGTACGGTCGTTGTTAAGAAAAGGGTTAGATCGTCCAGTGGATATGTCAGTTGCATTCTTCGATGCTCCAGAATGCTGGGTGTCTCGGTGTACCCTCAGTTCGATGGACAGCCCCAGCTGCGCATACAAAGGTTATGCTATCCAATCTTTGTATGCGCAGCTGGGGCTGTCCATCGAACTGAGGGTACACCGAGACACCCAGCATAAGTGGCTTCACGTGAAGCAATCATTGATAGCCAGATAAATGTCAGGCAAGTAAAGGGGCAGAGAAAATAGTCATGCGCACCGGCATATTTGATTGACGTTAGTGAGTGGGCCAAATTATTACCTACAGAATACTCAAATGCCTCGTCATCTAATTAGAGACGCGCATGAATAGATAAACGAGACACTACTGTTAGCCATTTCGTAAACTCCGCCGCAAACATTATTGGCAACGTTGGAGCAAGTTCTATCGCCTTGGACTCTGTCGTCCCGCCGCTTCACGTACATGCCATCGAGCTTTGTATGAGATGGCTCGCCGGCTATCCTTGCTGAGATAGCTAGTGCGCAAATGGCTGTCACCGCGACCTTGGGTGTACCGCGAGCTGCCAATCGACTGGAGGAGTTGTCAATGGCCCTCGCAATACGAAAAGCAGTCTTGGAGAGCGGAGCGGGAATGTGAAGAGAGTGGTCACGTTGCAGCAAAGTGCGTGCACCCGCCAGTTATCTGGAATGTGCTCGTTTCTGGATCGCCGACGAAAAGCTGCTATACTTGTGAACAATTCAGATGCTATCTGCATGCCAATTGAGCCGCTTATTACTGAACTTGGAGTATGCGTGAGCGTCAAGAATGATTTCGGAGAAATCTTCCTGTGCGTCATATACTGTCAATTTAACAGTGAACTTGCGTATATCGATGAGGCCCTATCAATAACTGATAGGATTCCTGTTATCTTTGGCCTCGACGCAAATGCAGTATTCCCCACGTGGTTCAGTAAGTGTGGTCGGTCGGACCGGAACCATCTTAACTACAACCGGGGTGAGTTATTCTTTGAGTGGATCCGAGGTACTCTCGCCAGTGTGTTATGGAACGAACGGATACAGTGACATCGACGTCACCGTTGGCAGTGAAGCAGAGTCTACGTGGGCTGCGTATGACTGGAGAGTGAACGACTCAGCGATCATAACATTATTAATGTTGCGATTATGCGTGCTACATATGATGAAGTTGAAAGCTTTACTCCTGCGCCGTCATGGAATCTCAGGAATGCTTGTTGGCAGATCTTTAGTGATGTGCTGGCTTGTGAGGTAGCTGACCAATCAGTTTTCGTTGGGTCGCTGGATGATCAGGCGTCAGCACTGCGCACCCTTGTTGAAGGTGTTTGCAATAGTGTGATTGGCCGAAGATCCAAGAGAGCCCGTCGTCTACACAACAACGACGGTGGTGGACTGCCGAGCTATCCTCGAATCGCCGAGAGATAAGAAGACTGAGACGAAAGCTCCAGGATGCTCATCGTCGTGCCCGCGGTAAGGGAGACCTGCTTGCTACTGAGCTGAGGATTTCCACAATACAGTATAAGAATCTCATTATGTCGACTGGCACCGCTTCGTGGAAGAGCACAAGGATGACTCTTGGAGGCCGGACTATAAGACCGACTGGAGTCGCAAGAGAGTCACCGAAATTGGGTGTCTGTGTAGGGACGGACAACACGTTGCAACCTTGCACAACTAATTTCGACTGCTCCTCAGTAGTTTTTTTCCTTCTACTGAATCGAGAGCCTACCGAGATCCTACTGGAAACCCTTAGTAGTCTTGAGTTCGCAGAGATTAAATACCGCGTCCCTTGGCGGCATAACCGGAGCCATGGAGGTGTGGCGTACCATCCCTCAGTATATAATGGCGCCGTATTCTCGCTGCTTAGCCGATCAATACGTTCCGATAGAGTGGAAATGTACACGGGTAGTTCCGTTGCTCACGGGAGCCACCAAGGTGAGGGATAATCCCTCATCCTATCGGGGCATATGCCTGCTGCTGATGTTTGGAATCATGATGAACAGTCTGGAGAATGTGCTCGGTGATGATCACAGATGACAATTTGGATTCCGATCAGGACGCTGCGCTGAGGACGCTTGGAATCATGTCAAGGAAACAAATACTGCCCGAAGGACGCGATGTGCTTGTAGCATCTTCGTGGATTTCAAGGGTGCCTTTGACCACGTTGAGTGGAACACAGTACTGCGAAGCCTCCTCGATCTGGGCTGCAGAGAATCCGTCTTATGGAGAAGCTTTTTCTCAGACAGGAGCGCAAAAAACGTCAGCAGTCATGGATAAGTAACTTTTCCGGAGACACGATGGGTCCATCAGCGGTCCATTTATTGGGAACCTCATAATGAAAATGCTTCTCCAGCGCTTGAATCAACATTATGTGATAAACGTGTATGCAGATGACTTGATTCTTATCATCAAGGGAAACTCACGCCGAGATGAATACCAATTAGATTATGTGCATCGTAGGCGAATGGGGAGCTGAAGCTGGTATTGCGGTTTCAACCAGTAAAACGGCAACTATGCTCCTGAAGGGCTTTTTGTTCAACAGGAGGCATCCGTCGCACTGTAGGTCAAATGGGAGCTTTTGCTGTGCAAAAGTGATAAGAATGAAAGTGCCATTTGAAATATTTTGTTCTTGTTTTTGAATTGGAATTACTTCTAAAAAAAAAGTAACTGGCTTTTGTTAATGCTAAATAAAAAGTACCATTACACAGCTGTGCGTCAAAGTCAACCAATGCAATTTGTTATACAAACGTGCTTGCAAGTTCAGTAGTGTCTGGTGAACTTCATAATAATTGAATTGTGTAAAATGGAAAATAAAGGTACAAGTAAGTAGAAATAATTTTAATTAATTGTCTGTTTTTATATTTTTGTTTTTTTTTGTTTTATGCTTTGCTTTTGTTTATTGAATCTTCTCATTTTCGATACTAACAATAAGTGTATCAAATCTTATACCTTAACCTAACTAGCAGTCATGTAGACTGAAACAGTAGAAATGGCCCTGACAAATTATGGCTGGGTTGGAATGTCAGTACGTTGCAGGCGGGATCGGTTTGGAAACCCGAGTCAAGGCCCTTTGCGAGGGGATTTGGGTGGGCAGAGAGTTTTTCATTGTAGGATGCTTTTTGCTTGTCTATTTCATCTTTTACTGCGAAAATGCCGAGTTCCCTGTGGATGTTTTGGTTTTGAATATACCTTGGTGCCCCAGTGATAGTTCGCAGATTCTTTGATTGAGCGCGCTGTATGAGCCATACGTTCAGATTGGCTTAAGAGTGGAGTTGTAGAGTGGGACCTTGTAGTCCAGACACAAGGGCGATCGGGCGTTTATAATCCAGTGGAAGCTGCTGGCTTTCAGTTTTAGGTGTAGTTTCTGGCATTCGATATGTCTACGCCATGTTAGACGTCTGTCGAGGTGGATACCGAAATACGTTACTTCATTGACTTGGGGATCGGCGTGCTATTCAGGCAGAACGGAGGGCAAGTTTGTCTGTTAAGAGTAAACGTTATGTGTTTACACTTTTGTTCGTTTATTTTGATAAGCCAGTCAGATAGCCACTTCTCGACTACCATGAGATGTTTGGCAAGTTGGGTTGTTGCACGGACTGGGCATCTGGAGCGACTAAGGCTATGTATCGCAGTGTCGTCAGCAAAGGTGGACGTTGTTAGTCGTGGATGTTCCCTTTAATAAGCGAAACAACATGGAAATTATCGTCCCCGACCGGCGCAACAATTTTGTTGATCAGAGCATTTGAGCTTTTTTCCCTTATATAAATAGGTGGGGGCTTTGGTTTGTTTTGGGTCTCCTGCCCCAACTCTGCTTGGCTGTTTTCCGCCTCTGCTATGATGGAAAATCGGTTATTATTGGAACTCCTAGTTTGGTCGTTGCTTTTGTTGGTGCGGTTGATCTTTGGTTTATACCCAACCGTGTTTAGTGGACTAAGCTTACGTTTAATCTGAATGTAGCGATCCATACCGGTCTGTACAGCCGGGACCGCTTTTTGCTTATCGAAGCTTACGATTTTGCAACCATTGTATTTTGCTCCGCGCATCGAATTCCCAATATTGGTAGTTGGTTTAGTTTTTGGTGGTACTTCTTCAATCAAAGTCGGCGGTGATGGGGTTTGGCATTGGTAGCTCTATGATGTAGAAGTTGGAGTGAGCAGAGTGGGTGAGCAAGCGCTCGCTCTCTTGCTGTCGATGGTCAGTAGAGCCGGGTTGCTCTTGTTGACTTGCTTTCTTCGTCGATATCGCGTGTTGAGAAGTAGGAGTAACAAGGGTTTTTTGGATTTACGGAGCTTCTACGCTCATTCTATGGATCGCTGCTTATTTTTCGAGCTTATTTCGCTTGGCACTTATTAATATAAGTCAAATATGCACTTGCACTATTATAACACCAGTTATAAATATATATTTTTCTTTGGCGTTACTTCGCACAGGCTGCCTATCAATTGTGATTCATGTAGCTTAGACTACCGATTTCAAATTCATTAATTTGTCTACACTAAAGATTTGTTGTTAATTCTTATTTTTCACCGACAAGAAGCGGAGAGCACCGACCGACGAAGCCTGGCACTAAAAACGCGTCCAACTCGTTCAATGGTCTGTTTGCAAAATGGGTTGACTGTTTTTATATGTCGCTATACTTTTAAATAACTAATTTCTCAACATAATCTTGAAACGGTACAATTTATTTTTAACTTTGACTTTCTGTAAGCTCTATAAAATTTTGACCCCATTTGACCTCTTTCAAATTTTAAAAGTAGATTAACAAATAGATAATGTGTCGTTTGAAATTTTTTTCAAGCTGCGATATCGTGCGATTAACTTGAAAAACGTAAAATTAGCTCAGAAGGAACAAATGTCACAGAAGGCTAGATATCTTCAAGAAAGAAAATCATGCGTGGCTAAATTCAGAATTGAAGATTGTGATAAATGGAACTTCAAAAAAAACATCTCCAATTGTTGGTCGTTCACGTCTGCCAAAGTCAGAATTTGGAAAAGAAAAGAAGTAGGAAAGAGAAAGCTGATACTAATCTGCTCGTTCGTGCAGCAGCAACATCAGCTCGGAAACAAGGTTACTCCGATTTAGCTGCAGTCCTTAATGAGAGTATGAAAAGCCCAACAAGGTCAGCAAAAATGTGTACACAAGATTCCGAAAAGCCAATTCTGCGGATAAGGCTTTAGCTTTTCTTCTTGAAAATAATTTTATGAAAGAGCAGTACAATGCAATACGATAAGAAAACAAATTAAGAAACTGCGATATATACCCGCACTATAGCAATATTATTGCCTCCAAATTTAAATGTCGACCTCAGGGTATTGAAGCAAATGAGACCCTTGCCAATGACTTCTACAGTACATAAAGTTCTCATGCATTCAAAACAAATAATAAAAAATACGGCGCTCCCAATAGGTTATTTTGCAGAACACGCTGCTTAATCGCGACATAAAATATACAAATCCGATAGATTGCATCACGCCCGCAAAAACAACCGCATCAATAACATGTTAGACGTGTTTAATAGAGCCGTGGATACATCAGACCCATTAATTTCTACAACATTTTTAAAGAGACGATTACAAAAGCGGAAGCTTCCACCTGAAGTAATTGATCTATTATGTAGCTGCAAAACTATAGAGGAATTTGAACCTGGCAACGGAGACGATGAAATTAATGAATGTAAAGAGTCTCTTTATGATTTAAATTTAGAAAATGAATTAGATTTAATCAAGTACTAAATGTTTTACTATAATAAAAATAAACGAATGACTTCATGTTTGTATTAAAGTTGCAAAAGGGATAATATTGATTTTTAGTGTTTAATGGATTAATTTGCATTTTTTTAAAAGAATTATTTTTACTCTTGAAATGCTTACATGTTTTGAATCGAATAACATGATTTTGTTTCCTTAATTCATTTCGCACAGAAAAAGTGGTCATTTGCCCCAACGTGCGTCGTGCGATTTGCTGGAACAGGTTTGCCGTACGCGAAGAGGGTCCGGTACCTTGACATCACGGTCAACGAGTGGTTGAATTTCAATGCGCATATTGCAACTCTACTGGATAAGCTGAACGGAGTCGTCGGAGCATTGGCACGTGAACTCCGAGTCGATTGGGATGTCAGTCTTCGCGACAAACGGACCATATATGCTGAACTCATGGTGCTCAGTGCACTATTTGGTGCCTCGGTTTGGTATGACAAGAAGCGCCTTCTGAGTTGCCAAGCGCTAATCCTGTTTGAATGCCTACCAGTTATTCGCACAGTGTCTACCTCCGCACTACATATCCTTGCCGGAGCTGCTTATGTTACTGGATTCATACGTCAGACGAAGCAAGGCTTTGGTGATCTATTCGCAGATTTTAAAAAACTTGCGGATAGTTTCACAACTTTTGACTCTGGGTTTAAGGGCATGAAGCTTTTAACCGAGTTTCCAAAGCGTAAAAAAGGTAATACTCGTTGAAAACTTGATATCCCTGAACGGGTCTAGAACTCGTCCGTTCCCAGTAATCTTATGTCATTTACGTGTCCCACCCCTCGACACTCTTCAGCGTCAATGATTGCCGACAATGACATTGTTCCCATGGATGTCAATTGTTCTTATCCCGTTTCAGTCTCGGTACCCGCAGTAGTTGTTAATGTTGCAGAAACTCAACATGATCAACCTTCTGATGCACCCAATGTACTACCAGCTAGTACAGATGCTCCTTTCTCTACTTCTGTTTCAGTTGGTGAGAACACTATAGTAGGTGTCCCACCTTTGAAACAAATTTTTGTTTCTAGGCTTGCCCCTAATACGTCATCTGATGACATTAGGACCTTTATTCGGTCCAAAATTCAATTATCATTAAAGTTGGAAAAATTTAATTTCTCATATGAACGGGAAATCGCATCTTTCAAAATAAGTCTTCCTGCCGAGCATTTGAGTAAAGTTTGTTGCAAAGACTTTTTTCCGGAATACTTAATTATTAATGAGTATGTATATAAAAAGAGCGTCAAACTCCATCTGATAGCTTAAAAAGGTAACTCCCTCTTTCCTGCTTGGCTATCAAAATATAAGAGGCCTTTGTAGTAAATTCAATAATGTTTATTTAGATAGCTTAATTGCCTTGGTTAAGGCATGATATTCTTAATATTGCAATCTTTACTAACAAATTTTCAGTCTGTAGACGTGATCGCATGCGGCGTTGTGGTGGTGGTGTACTTATCGCTGTCGATGCTGATATCTCTTCTGAGCACGTAGATTTATGTAGTGATTTAGATATCGCATTTGTAGCTGTAAAACTAATTTATTGTAGTTTTAGTATCTCTTTCACCTGCTCTTATATACCTCCTGCCTTAGATAACTCTCTATATTTATCTCATTTTTCTGTAATCAATAGTATTTCTGAAATGCTTTCTGATCGTGATTTCTTAATAGTTCTTGGAGATTTTTAAATTTCTGGAATTTCCAAGCGAATTGCATTTTTGGTGCCTTAATTTCTGAAAATTTACTCTTACGTGAACATGTAAACCAGTCTTTTCTCCTGGTCCTGATGGAGTTCCTAGTTGCATGCTTAGTTCTGTGCAGAGGAACTCTGTAAACCAATTTTAAAACAAGTAAGAAAGCTACAGTCGAGTTTGCTCGACTGTGAGATACCCGCCACCCAATTTTACCATCAAAATATTATATTTATATAATAGTATAAAAATATACTAAAAAAAAATATACTAAAAATACCAAAATAATATATCAAAATTTTCTTTGTTCGAAGTTATTAGCTTGGCGGCACTTTAGTTGGTTTATTGAACACCATTATTATGTCGCGGAGTGTCATAGCAACTAGCTAGGCAGCACTAGCAGTTGCACGTGGTAACGCCTTATAAAAGTCATATCTTAATAACTTCTGTGTTTTTTATCCGATTGTAACCAAATTCGCAGAGATCATTAAGATGGTGATTAGTATTGTGCGTACCAAAATTGAACGTTCTAGGTTTAAAACGACGCTTGCAATTCGGTTTTATTCGATTTACGGGGGCGGGAGGGGGCGTGGCCAAAATCAAAAACAAACTTGATCTGCGTGCAACAATAAGACATACTGTCGCGAAAAATTTGTTGCTCTATCTCTTATAGTCTCTGAGATGTAGGTGTTCATACGGACAGACGGACAGACGGAGATGGCTATATCGTCTCGGCTGTTGACGCTGATCAAGAATATATATACTTTAGGGGGTCGGAGATGCTTCCTTCTGCCTGTTACATACATTTTCGGTCGGCACAAAGCCATAATACCCTTCTACCCTTTGGGTAGGCGGGTATAATTATTTGAATTGTCTGTAGAGTTGTGCTCTTTCCCTAATGTTTAGAAAGAGCCTTATGTTATTCCTCTTTTGATAAAAGGAAATAAATCAAACGTTCAAAACTATAGAGGTATCTCCAAGTTGTCTGCTATTCCCAAAGCATTTGAGAAACTAATAACTTCTCAACTGCAACACTGCTGTAAATCTATAATTTCACCCTACCAGCATGGGTTTGTGAAATGTAGGTCTACTACCACTAACTTATTAGAATTCTCATTAATTGTTATTGAAGGGTTCCAATCAAAAATGCAAACGGATGTCATTTACACTGATTTCAGTAAGGCTTTTGATTCCGTCAACCATAGTCTGGTGTTTATATTATTCATAAATGATCTACCGTCTGTTCTATCATACTCTCGAACTTATATATATACAAATGATGTTAAGATTTGTCTGAATTTTAATGTTCCCATATATAGCCTCAGATCGCAATCTGACTTTGATTGTTTTCAATCAAATTGCAATAAATGTAAACTTATGACATTTTTTAGGGGCATTCCCCATTTAAATAATTATCATCTTAATGATATACAACTTGAGCGAATAGAGTCAGTAACTGATTTAGGTATCCCTCTTGATTTAAAATAAAATTAACAAAATAAAATTAATTTGCCTGCTTCTAATAGAGCCATGGGTGTCCTTTGATTTATAAAACGTTGGTCAAAGGAATTTAACGATACCTACATAACAAAACATCTATACATCTCACTGATTCGTCCTATTCTCGAGTATGGATCTAATATGTGGTTTCAAGATAGGCTTGAATCAGTGCAAAAACAATTTCTTCTTTTTGCTCTACGTAGTCTTAGCTGGAATCCCACAATCAGATTACCTTCGTATCGTAGTAGACTTTTAATGCTAATCCTTCATTCTCTTTCTGATCGTAGAACTATGCTAGGTGTAGTGTTTCTACATAGACTAATTATTGGCGAAATTGACTACTTGCAGTTGACAAGCCAGATTAGCTTTGCCTTTCCAGTCAGAACGACTAGAAATTTTCTTCCACTCTCTGCATCCCATTGTAGTACTAACTATGCTAGTCATAATCCTTTTCGTATTTTATGTGTATATTATAATTAATTCTCTAATCTTATTAACAATACTAACACTACCTTGCAAATAAAAACATTACTTCTACAAATTTTAGCTTGTAGTTAAGTATAGTTCTTATTATTATTATTAGTATTATAATTATTATTTTATTCTAGTTATTATCAGTATTTTATTGTTTTGTCTGTGTTAGTTGTTTGCGACCTCCGTTCCCGCACGTTATGGATGGTTGGATGGGCGGGTGGTTGCGTCCGCCTAGGTCCGCGCGTTAACAAGCCCGAGCTTGGTGTCGCTGGGCCACTTGATCGTACTGCTGATGGTACTTCAACGTCCAAATATAAGTCGATGACAATGCTGCCATTAAGCATATAATAAACAAGTAAGAAAGCTGCTGTCGAGTTTGCTCAACTGTGAGAGAGCCGCCACAGAATTTTACCATCGAAATATTATATTTTTCAAAAATATACTGAACGAGTAAGAAAGCTACAGTCGAGTTTGCTCGACTGTGAGATACCCGCCACCCAATTTTACCATCAAAATATTATATTTTTCAAAAATGTAATGAAAAAAATACTAAAAATAAACTAAAAAATACCAAAATAATTTATCAAAATTTTCTTTGTTCGAAATTATTAGCTTGACACTTTAGTTGGTTTATTAAACACCATTATTATGTCGCGGAGTGTCATAGCAACTAACTAGATGCAGCTGCACGTGGTAACGCCTTATAAAAGTAATATCTTAATACCTTCTGTGTTTTTTATTCGCTAACCAAATTCGTAGAGATCATTAAGATGGTGATTAGTATTGTGCGTACCAAAATTGAAAAATTCTATGTTTAAAACGACGCTTGCAATTCGGTTTTATTCGATTTACGGGGGCGGGAGGGGGCGTGGCCAAACTCAAAAACAAACTTAATCTGCGTGCAACAATAAGACATACTGTTGCGAACAACTTGTTGCTCTATCTCTTATAGTCTCTGAGATCTAGGTATTCATACGGATGACGGACATGGCTATATCGTCTCGGCTGTTGACGCTGATCATAATAATACATATATACTTTATGACGTCGGAGATGTTTCCTTCTGCCTGTTACATACATTTTCGGTTGGCACAAAGTTATAATAACCTTCTACCATTTGGATAGGCGGGTATAAAACTATACTAAAATAATACTGAAAATATACCAAAATAATATATCAAAATTTTCTTTGATCGAATTTATTGGCTTGGCGGCTTGAACACAACAGCAACTAACCAGATGCAGCTGCACCTGATTACGCCTTATAAAAGTAATTCTTTAATAACTTCTGTGTTATTTATCCGATTGTAACCAAAATTTTATTGATCATTAAAATTATGATTTGTATTGTCGGAAGTCGGAGATGCTTCCTTCTGTTTGTTACATACATTTTCGGTTGGCACAAAGTTATAATATACTACCCTTTGGGTAGTCGGATATAAATAGAGGCAATACTTATACAAAAAAGTGAAACGCTTTTTTTTATACCAACCACCGGAGAGCGTTTCTGCTCTCATTCCGAGCTCTCTGTGTATGAAACGAGAAGTAGAGCACAGCGATAACTTGAACACAAATAAGAAAGCTACTGTCGAGTTTGCTCGACAGTGAGATACCCGCCACCCAACTTTACTATTGAAATATTATATTTTTCAAAAATATACTGAAGAAAATACTAAAAAATATAAATATAATAAATAGCATTATTATGTCACGGAGTAACATAGCAACTAACTTGGTGCAGCTGTACGTGATTATGCCTTTTAAAAGTAATTTCTTAATAACTTCTGTGTTTTTTATCCGATTGTAATCAAATTTTCAGAGATCATTGAAATGATGATTAGTATTGTGTGAACGTAATAGCTTTAAAATGACGCTTGAAATTCGTTTTTTTTTCGATTTACGGGGGAGAAAGGGGGCGTGGCAAAAATCTAAAACAAACTTGATCTGGGTGCAATAATGACACTATCCCGAAAATTTGGTTGCTCCATCTCTTATAGTCTCTGAGATCTAGGTGCTCATAAGGACAGACAGACGGACATGGCTATATCGTCTCGGCTGTTGACGCTGATTAAGAATATACATACTTTATGGGGTCGGAGATGCTTCCTTCTGCCTCTGACATACATTTTCGGTCGGCACAAAGTTATAATACCCTTCTACTCTTTGGGTAGGCGGGTATAACAACAGTCATGAAATGAGGATGTGTGTATTCTGTGTATGATTTTAACTTACATGCCGCGCTGTTTGATGATTTTTTAATTTTTCAGATTTTAGGCTGAGTTTCATTTTAGAATGGTTTCGCTTGACCATGGAAATGTGTATTCTCTCTTTAGCTCATGGATCTTAAAAAATGCATGACCTGTTGCTTTTGTCCGAATGTGCATAACAGGCAGAAAGAGATATCTGCGTTCGTGATCAGCAACAACAGCTTAGGCTGCAAACATAGTGCGCGCTGAGACGAAGACGAAGATGAAGACGAAGCTGAAGACGAATTGCTTGCGTTGCGAGTAAGCTAATAGGTTGCATAGTGCAAGATGAATTGGATGCGCTTTTGTTGTGTTAGTCGCAATGGATTTCTCATCGGATGATGATCTGCTAATTGAGCAGAGTTTATTTTTTAAATTAAAATTTAAAAAAGCAAATAAAAAAATTCATCCCATTAATTTGGTAAGAAAAGCATTTGGCGAATTTCATCATTTGTTTGATGAGCTGCGCCAAGATGAGAAAAAATTTGTGGAGTACACCAGAATGAAAATGAGCACGTTTGATTATATTTTAAAAAAAATTGAACCATTAGTCATTAAAAATTGGACGAATTTTAATAAAACCCCAATTATGCCTGCTGAAAGGCTAATTGTGACGTTAAGGTAAGAAATTATTTTAAATATATTTAGTTTTATTAATTTTATTGATTTCAACTTTTTATTTAATTACTTGTTTATTCACTGTCTTAACTTAATTTGAGATTGTAATAATATTTCCTGATGTAACAAAAGTGCTTGGTTCCTGTGGGGATAAAGCATTATCAGAATATTGATTTGATGAAGATTCCTGTAGAGTCGGTGATGGTACAGATATATAAGAAACTTGGTTCTGAATATTTTGTAAATTAAAAGAGCGCCCCATGTTGTACGCATGATTATAGACTGCTTTTTGCATTTCCATTCTGCACAAAAGCTTCGTTTGCGGATCCATTTTTTTAACGTGTGGCAATAGGCTCACAAAAAAAGCCATGTCTTCATGGTCGGCTGGAATCTTGTTTTTTGTTTTCTGTTGTAACAGCTCCAACTTCTTTTTTTCGATGTTGAGCATTTGGTGGATGATGTGAGGTGGACGTTTGCACTTCAAACGTACTTATGTCGTTTTCTTCCTCATATTGCGGCACCTCAATATCTACACTATTAACATCTTCGCCAATATTATCTTGTACTTCATTGTTTTTTTGGCGACATAAATTTCCGGAAGACTGGCGACACTTTATCTGGTCCTTTATAAACATCATGGACTCGAAATGACTCCATTGAGAACACATCTCGTTGACTGCATCAGGGCCAGCGTCGCCAGAACGGTTCGGTGGACATTTCCTTAATTCAGCTCGAAACGTGTCCCTCAATTGTTTCCATTTTATTTTCAAAGTCATAGCTAAAAAATACATATTAAAATGTCATTAGTTGCTTATGCAACTAATTGTTTTAAATTTTTTTCTTATTTTAGATATCTCGCTACTGGCACTTCATTTAGATCAATCTCTTTTAACTTTCGAATGGGTGCGTCAACGGTTCGTTCTATTGTTATAGAGACATGTGAAGCTTTGTGGACAGTTTTGCAGCCTATACATATGGCTGTGCCCACAGAACAAAATTTAAAGAATGTTGCGGATCAGTATTGGAATCTTTGGGAATTGCCAAATTGTGTTGGATCTATTGATGGAAAGCACATACGTCTCAAATGCCCAGCGAATTCAGGATCAATGTTTTATAATTATAAAAAATTTTTCTCAATAGTGCTGCAGGCAGTCACTGACGCAAAATGTAAATTTGTTACTATCGAAGTTGGTGGTTACGGACGTCAGAGTGATGGTGGAACTTTTGATTCCTCAGCGATTTACACAATGAAAAATTCTGGAGATTTACAGTTTCCGAAGGATTCTTATTTGCCCAATACCACAATATCTATGCCATATGTGTTGCTTGCAGATGAAGCTTATCCGCTTTTGGACTGGGTCCTTCGACCATATGCCAGAAGAAATCTAACATTGGAAAATGAATAATTTTATAGTCGTTTGTCCAGAGCGCGAAGGTGTGTGGAATGTGCATTTGGTATAATTAACTCCAAATGGAGAATATTATGGAAGCCAATTGAAACGACACCATCTAACGCAGAAATTATTGTTAAAGCAATTTGTATATTGCATAATACAATGTTAGATTTAGAAGATCTGGACACGCACATGACAGAGGGAGAAAAATTTATAAGTACCAAACCAAAAAATATATTGGAAAGTTCAAAGAAAAGAGGTCGATTCATCAGAGACACGTTTCGTACTTATGTTTGCAGCCATAGAAATGCTGATAGTATTTCAATTTTCAATTTTATTATTATGTATTTCATTTTGATTAAAATTAATTAAATTACTTACCATCAACATTCAATTCGTTTGAAATTTTGTGCCAATTTTGGTCAATTATTTGCCTATTGTGGTAGAGTTTATTTTGCTGGTCCCATAAACAGCGTTTTTTAAATACTGCTGCAATTAATTCCTCGTTAATTGCAGACATTTTCACAAAACACGTGCGTCCGTCAAATCACAAATAACAACTGTGCAAATTCTAGCATGTTCGGCGCCAAAGCATAGTCAGACCAAATCGAAAACCAACGGTAAAATAGCAAGCGATTCGTCTTCAAAATCAGTACAGCAGCGTTTGAAGCTGATTGCTTGCGTTTCGTCTTCATCTTCGTCTTCGTCTCAGCACGCACTATGCTTGCGGGCGAGCAAATTCATATGTTTTGTTCTGCACTTTTTTTCATCTTCAGCTTCGTCTTCATCTTCGTCTTCGTCTCAGCGCGCACTATGTTTGCAGCCTTAGTCGATATAGCCCTGTCTGTCTGTCCGTTGGTTTGCATGAACGTAGCGGAGCGTTGATCGAATTTTGGCGGTTCGAACCTCGCTCGGGAATACACACATCCTCATTTCATGACTGTTGTATTCAAGTTGCTGCTGTGCTCTGCTTCTCGTTGCGTATAGAGAGAGCTCGGAATGAGAGGAGAAACGCTCTCCGGGGAAAAAAACAGAAGCATATCACTTTTTAGTACAAGTGTTGCCTCTTTTATATTATATGCTTAGTGATGCTACTCAGGGGTAGATTGTTTACCAGTCGGCCACCAGCTGTCCGAGTAAATGACATGTGATTGGACAAGTACTTCGAATTTTGAGGAATTGGGGCCTCAATTGGGGCCTCAGCAGGAGAGCAAGTCAGATAGGATGCAAGTTAGAAAGAACGGGTCACTCACGAATACATTCGTAAGTAGTACTACGTTTGAAGTAGGTCGACAAGACCTTGGTATTAACCGTAGCCTTGGATTCCTGTTGGCTAGCCATATCTCTCTCAATGCATTTGTGCTTCTGAGAAGCCAGGCGGATAGTCCAAAATGCCCTTGTGGCATTTGTGAGCGCCGACTGTAAGATATTATACGGGTTTTGCATGATTTTGGGATTGTACAGGTAAGTGGGGGTTTTGATGTCAGTCAAGCAATGAGTTTGCCCGCAGTGCATTGAGTCGACAAAAGAGGTAGCGTTAGCAACGCTTAACTGTTTGCAGTTT
Organism: Drosophila pruinosa; assembly: GCA_018150935.1. Lineage (NCBI taxonomy): Eukaryota > Metazoa > Arthropoda > Insecta > Diptera > Drosophilidae > Drosophila > Drosophila pruinosa. Next base: position 776,784 of record JAECWR010000154.1, read on the forward strand.
AGTTTGCAAGTACGTCTTAGTACGAAGTCTGATCAGCGACTTATTTCTGAGTCACAGCGTTCAAACGTCTTGTTCTCATCCGCAGCCAGATCTTCATTTGGCCCTGCGATCACTTCATCAAATGTAACCTTCGCAAGCGCTTTGAAAAGGGGGCTTAAAGAACCTAGTTCCAGGATACCAATTCTACATGCCGCCCAAGCTGTTCCGATACTAAATTCTCCTCATCTCCTAATGGAATGATTATATGACAAATATAAATAATGGATAACCTACCAATATCATTGTAGAACGCCAACGGCGTCATGCTACATGCTACTATCGGAAACACATCTTACTGTTAAATACAACCTTTAAATAAGCGTCTTTTTGTTCTACGGAATAAATCATCCAGACGGAAAAGCACATGGCGGAACCGGTATCTTGATTAGAAACCGTATCAAACACCACCGCCATGGCGAGTTTGCAACCAACTACTTACAGGCCACATCAATTAACGTACAACTAGAACGCGGCAATCTTACCCTCTCAGCGGTATACTGCCCCCCCTCGCTTCAATGTACCTGAACAACAATTTATGGATTTCTTCAGCACCCTAGGGATCTCATCATTGCTACAGGTGACTACAAGTCCAACACACCCTCTGGGGATCACGAATTGTCACACCTAAAGGAAAACAATTGTATAACGCCATTATAAAAGCAAATAGAAAGCTTGACTACGTCTCTTCAGGCAGGCCATCGAACTGGCATACCAACCCAAACAAAATTCCCCACTTGATTGACTTTGCAAATCACTAAAAATATCTCTCCAAACCTTATTAGTACCGAATCTCTCCCGGACCTATCATCTGACCACTCGCCAGTCCTTTTAAAACTGAACATCCTCCAAAGCCCTGAGACTACAAAGCAGACTAACATCAAAGAGAACAAACTGGATCAAATACATAAAATCTATAAGTTCACATTGACATTGAGCTGAATTCAAAACTAAACTTCGGTGCCGATATTGAATGTGTAGCCAAATCCCTGAAGAGTGTCATAGCTGCAGCTGCCCGCATCCCTACATATCAAATAAAAAGTGCAACTTGCTGCCCTAGGATGACAAACCTAGTAATCGAGCGACTTGTCCATGAAAAATGACGGATTCGAAGAGTCCATAGTTCGCCAATCGAAAAGCAAAGACTAAAGAACGCTTCACGAAAGGTACATAACGCGCTCAAGGAAGAAGAGAAAATCGCCCAACGGCGCTATATAGAACAGCCATCAACATCTGGCGTTAAAAACTGACTGTGGAAAGCTCATCCCAGTTTAACCACGCCGGCAGAAACTATTCAGCCTTTAAGAAACATCGCAGGTGGATGGGCTCGAAGTGATTAAGAAAGAGCGACCACATTTGCAACGCACTTTCAACATGCGTTCCAGCTGAACCCCGCTACAAGTTTGTTTATAATATCGGCGCTAACAGACGGTGATCAAGTATCACATGAGCCCATTGAATTTCGACCTAATGAAATATCAAAAATCATAAAGAAGAACCTGAACCCGAAAAAGGAACCAGGATGTGATCTTGAGCAATTCAATAGAATAACATTAGAAATACGGACTGCTTTCGAAAAAAGGGAATATTGCACAGCAATATTTTTGGTAGTCTTTCAAGCATTTGATAAGCTCAGACTAGATGGTTTAATGTTCAAAATTAAAACAATGGTTCCCCAAAACACCCACAAACTCCTGAAGTTGTATTTCTACAACAGAGCCTTTGCTGTCAGATACAACTTTGACTTGTCCGACGACCACTTTATAAAAGCTGGAGTTCTTCAAGGAAGCGTACGTGGACCGACGCTATTCGTCCTTTATACAGTAGACATACCCACAAGCACTCTACTAATGATTTCAACGTTTGCCGACGACACAGCGATTTTAAGTCCATTCAAATGCCCTGTACAGGAATTAACTCAACTCTCTCGACACTTAGTGGCCGTAGAGAAGTGGCTTTCTGATTGGCGAATCAAAATAAATGAACAACAAGTAAGAAAGCTACAGTCGAGTTTGCTCGACTGTGAGATACCCGCCACCCAATTTAACCATCCAAATATTATATTTTTCTAAATATACTGAAAAAATACTTAAAAAAAATATAATTAAAAATACCAAAATAATATATCAACATTTTCTTTGTTCGAAATTATTAGCTTGGCAGCACTTTAGTTGGTTTATTGAACACCATTATTATGTCGCAGAGTGTCATAGCAACTAGCTAGGCAGCACTAGCAGTTGCACGTGGTAACGCCTTATAAAAGTCATATCTTAATAACTTCTGTGTTTTTTATCCGATTGTAACCAAATTCGCAGAGATCATTAAGATGGTGATTAGTATTGTGCGTACCAAAATTGAACGTTCTAGGTTTAAAACGACGCTTGCAATTCGGTTTTATTCGATTTACGGGGGCGGGAGGGGGCGTGGCCAAAATCAAAAACAAACTTGATCTGCGTGCAACAATAAGACATACTGTCGCGAAAAATTTGTTGCTCTATCTCTTATAGTCTCTGAGATCTAGGTGTTCATACGGACGGACGGACAGACGGACAGACGGACAGACGGACGGACGGACAGACGGACATGGCTATATCGTCTCGGCTGTTGACGCTGATCAAGAATATATATACTTTATGGGGTCGGAGATGCTTCCTTCTGCCTGTTACATACATTTTCGGTCGGCACAAAGCCATAATACCCTTCTACCCTTTGGGTAGGCGGGTATAAAAATGCATGTAACATCATTACACTCAACAGGCAAGACTGCCCTTCGATTCCCTTAAACAACACTGTACTCCCGAAAGCAAATTAAGTTACTTATTTTGGAGTGCACCTCGAACAAGGATTCATCTGGCGCAGGCACATCGAAGCTAATAGAACACATCTTAAACTTAAGGCTTGTAGTCTTCATTGTTTTATCAATTTCCGCTCATCTCTCAGTCTGGACTTCCCGTCTTCACTGCAACGGCCTTCCGACAATTTCCGAATATTTCAGAGAAGATCCAATAAATTATACACAGTTATATTTAAAAAAAAAAAAAAACTGCGATCGGGACCACACGGAACTTGTTCCGTCCTAATCAGCGGTTGCGATCCTTTGGAGAGAATCGTTGTGGCTGTCTGTTTACCGTTCATCCAGTTATCCATCCCTATCGCTGGCCCCGCATCCAAGGAGGAGGTTAGGAGATCGCCGATAAGGTGATGATTCAAGTTACTCCGGCCCTGGCTGCGCGAGTTCACGAGGTGCGAAAGCTGAAGCGCGGCAGTGCCGTCATCTGCACCCTTTCTGTAAGCGAGGTGAAAAAAATGGTTGTCAACAAGAAATTCAACGAGGTCAGCCGTGATGTTGAGCAGAACCCAGTAATCCGGTCGAGAATAACAGTGTTTGATGTGGAAACTGTAATGCTCCCGTGGGTTTTCATGAAGGAGCTCAATAAAAACCACATCAAGGAAGAGTTCTCTCCGTCGGCTTTTGCAAAGATGATGTATCTGTAGACGAAGCCGTGGACGGTCACTGAGAGAGTTAATCTGACACTTTAATGTGATGAAAAGGCGCAAGCGGTGCTTGATAAGCTCGGCAGAGTCTACATCAAGTGGTTCTCTTTCCACTGTAGGTCTCTCGTTTGGATTCGACCACAAGGTTTCAAAAGACCGTTTGAAGAATGAAGTATTCCGCCAGTGCTGGCAGATAGGCCGTGTAGCTGCGAAATGTACAAGACCGGTAGACTGCCGAAACTGTCGTTTCAAGGGGCTCCCGTCCGGACACTATATGATGTTGGAGACGTGGCCAATATACGCCGCTGTCTTAGCAACGGTGCAAGCTAGACATGTAAATGTTTAGCTTCATCCAAGCTAATTGTGGTCGAGGTCGAGCCTCTACCATCGAACTCTTAGTTCGGTTGTGAGACTACCGCCACATGCTCGCTCTGGTGCAGGAACTGCTCGTCGATGCCTTTCAACGCATTATAGGCATACACGTATTTGCTGATCGATGTGCGAAGGACTTGGGCGCGATATATATGCCCATCGAACCGCTCACCACGGAGTTTGGCGAGTGTCACTAGGAGATTTGGCACAAATTTTCTGAGCTTTGTATACTGTCAATTCAACTCTGATTTGGAACTCTATCTCGCTTATATGGAGGCTTGCTGGTGACAACATTGTAATGGATTGGATGCGAATCCAGTATCTTACATGTGGTTCAGTTAATCATTTCAACGGGCTCGATATTTGAACCATCAGAGGGGTGAACTGCTTGCTGACTGGCGACGGTCTGGTGGAGTGCCGACCTCAGTACAAAACGTACGTACAATTGGTGCACTCATGCACTTAGCCACGCGATGCCCAATTTGGTCACAGCAATGACATACATCGTGCTTGGCCCTGCGATCCACCACTTTATAGTCAAACTCCACACAACGGAAGCAGTTCATTACTGGGTCAAAATGCTGCTTCCGTATTCACACTCCACGGTTTGCTGACTATTCGGACCCTTTCTTGAAGGCCTCAAGAGACATTACGTCTCTAAGGTTCATCTCGTACAGATCACCCATGAATTCTTCAGGGGTAAACACCCTGGATAACTACCCTTAGTTCCAGCTTATCATTTACACTCACTTTCAATCCAATCTCAATAAATGTATTGTGTTGTGAGCATCCACATCCTTGCTGATGGCCTTCATTCCCTCCACAGAGATGCCTTTGCGCTTCAACGATCGAGCCTCAGCCGTCAAAACACCCTTCAACATACTACCATATCGGCTTTCCAACGAGTCTAGTGTCGAAGCATCAGCAGAAATCAGATCCTCCTTACTGATGCTGACAACACTGCCAGCGACGCTAGTGGCAGCGACAGTACTGTACTCATGCACTACCCCAGGGCCGCCAACAGCAGATAAAGAAGTTGCCTTCTTCAACTAACGCTTTGACCTCGCAGCTTCCTTTCGCTTCACCCTACCATTAATTACTTTTGACAAGTCTTCAACAGACGCAACTGCAGTAGCGACGGACGTCATCTTGAACGCGGGCATACTTATGCCCTCTGCTGTGTTGACAGCACACGTGCAATAAGCAAGCATTATACCAAAAAACAAAAAATAACAACGCCGCTTGGATTGCAATGTAACACACGCACCCTAACGCAAGTAATCAAACGCACAGAGAGATAAGCACGAAGAAACGGAACTTTTTCCCCACAAATTCTGCTTTTTCCACAAACCGCAATAAGTTGACAATAAGTTTTATAATTCCGCAATGCGAATTGAAAACTACCGCAACACGTCTGCTCTCTACAACAGTTGAACAAACCTCGAGTTGATAGTAATATATTGGAAACGATTCCTCGTCATTTATTTAACCTGGCAATCATCAAAGTAGATATACAACCAAGGTGCCCTGATATGCAGAAGTACATATGGCACAAAAAAATTACAACAATATGCTAACTAAAGCCTCCTCAGGATGGCCACCAAAGCAACTTAGCTCTCAGGTACCAAATAGATACATATTGTCGGATTGGCATTCAGCTTTGATGGGGGCCGAGATCTATCTAACCATCTCTGCTGATCTGTGGGATCACAGCATCCTGTGAAGACCGCAACTTCGCGTCGAGACTCCTAAAAATAGGATGCTCTATCCCCATTTGGTTGCAACCACAGCCATCACGATTCTCCTACTGGGGGCCTTCCGCAATTGGGCAGTGCTTGGACATCTACCCAAACTTGTATGGTGTCAACCAACACCAACTTCAGTTCTCAATGCGCCTACTATGGACATCATCTACTCGCCATTCATCTCAATATCTCGGAGTGAGTTTCCCTCGATGATAAGAATCAAGTCATTTGCATACACATAGTCGCGATCAAACTCTCGCCGAGAACAGACGTGATTACAGAAGATTCTATTGTTTATCTCTTTTCGCAACATTTACCGCTTTTCCTCAGACACGCTTGCTTCGCTCTGATTGATTACTTTAATCGCGCGATTGCATTTTTGTTTGTTTACATTCGCGTTTATCTTGATTCGGTCTGCTTAGCAGCATCTTGCTGATAACGGGCCGGGAATGGATAACGATGTGAATTTGAATGCTGGACCACCGGTCACAAATGTAGCAGTTACATGGCAGACACCTTCAAAGTGGATAACTGCACCAACCAAACGTAAAGGCAATTCACCAAATGCAGTCAAAAAGAATATGCGCATTAGCTTAACATCAGATACATCAGAGTCTTCCATCTCCGAATCCTCTGACTCTTGAAGAAGGTGAGATAATCAGACCGGCAAAGGCGCATGAAAAAAGTAAGCCAGCGGAGACCGTGCCTGGATCAAACCGATTTGCTATCCTAGCTCATTATGACATAAATGACGATATCCTAGATAAGGATGCGCCTACTCCTGGTCTCACAGTGCACAAGCCACCGTCCATATTCATTGATAATGTCCACAACACTGAAGGAATGCTGACAATGGTTGATAAAACTGTTGGTAGTGACTCTTTCACCCACAAGACTGGCAGAGATGGTCAAGTAAGGCTTATGCTAGAAAAAAGCGAAGACTACCGCAAAATGGTCAGGCTATTTACTGATAAGAAGGTAGCCTTCCATACCTATCAGATGAAAGAAGACCGTGCGTATAAAGTAGTGCTTAAAGGTATGCACTTCTCCACCTCACTGAACCATATAAAAAACCAGCTATTGAAGCTAGGACATACTGTCCGTCATATCGCTGCTGCTAAGAATAGGATCACCAAAGGCTCCTTTGTCATTATTTTTTATAGACTTAGAGACCAATGCCAACAACAAGAAAATCAACGATCTCAAAAGGCTTTGCAGTGCTGTTGTGCCTTTCGAGCCTCCAAAAAAGTTTGATGACCTTGTACAGTGTCATAGATGTCAAGAATTTAGACAGAGCCAGCGGTACTGTAATAGGCCACATAAATGCGTCAAGTGCGCACAGAACCACAGCACATCTGACTGCACCAAAATCAAAGAAGCTCAAGCTTACTGTGCCCACTGTGGGCACACTGCATCATATAAAGGCTGCGTAGTATACAAGCAGACAGCCCAACGCCAGTTCCAATCAAGAAACAGACATAAATATAGGGATCCACGCAACCACCCAGTCAGGCAGCTCAGATCTGGAGTCAGCTTCTCCAGTCAATTTCACAACAGCTTACATATTCCCCCAAATAACCCTCCAGAGCCCATCCCAACACCAACCATCAACGAGGAAAATATCATGAAAAAAGTGGAAGTTCTTATTCAAAGAATGGTATCGCAATTAACTGCTCATTTCACTCAGATGCTCGGACAACTTATGTCGTCCTTGAGTCAATGCAAGTAAAACTCAAAATCAAAATTTGGAATGCTAACGGCCTATGCGGAAGTAGGCCAGAAGTATTCTTGCGTACTAGCAGCTCTATATTTCCCTCCTAGGCATAATATAACCCAAGCAATGTATGGGCAAGTGATGGATGGACTAGGCACTAAGTTCATTGCTGGAGATGAGTTCAATGCCAAAAACACCTGGTGGGGCTCCAGGCTCACAAACACAAAAGGCGCAGCCCTACTAAACTGCATTTGGAGCAAAGATTTAACATGCCACTCCCTCGGAGAGCCTACATATTGGCCCACTGATCCTGCTAAGTTGCCGGATGTACTGGATTTCGCAGTAGCTAAAGGATTTCATACTAGGCAGATTGATACAACAATCTGCCCTGACCTGCATTCTGATCACAACGCTGTCCACACTAGCAATCTGCAAGCCAATTAGCGCAATTGGCAAGGGTGTTTATCACTGCGAAGTATCGCGCATGGCTCGAACAAAACGTAAACTCAGATGTTCCCCTTCACTCAGGTGCTGATATCGATTATGCTGCAGAAACACTAACCAGAGCTATACACAATGCTGCCAGCATTGGCACAATTGTTACGAGAGAATCACCGGGCGCGCCCAAGAGGTACAGACATCTGTGGTCAGGGGAGCTAACGGTAAAAGTCCAGGAGAAACGACGTCTCAGGCATGCTTGGCAGTTAAGCAGAAATCCCCGTGACAAAACTGCATTGAATAAGGCCACCAAGGAGTTTAAGCAACTAATGACAAAGATGCGTAACGATACTCTGGAAACTTTTCTTGCCACTGCGGAGCCAGGAGACCCTGAGAATAATCTCTGGAGAGCCACAAGACAGAAAAGAAGGCCAACTTCAAGATGCCCTCCTCTTCAGAGCAACACTGGTGCTTGGTGCCGTTCCAGTGACAAACAAGTATGAAAGATACAATCGAGTTTGCTCGACTGTAAGATATCCGCCACCCGATTTTACCATCAAAATATTATATTTTTCAAAAATATACTGAAAAAATACTTTAAAAATTATATTAAAAGTATACCAAAATAATATACCAACCCTTTGGGTAGGCGGGTATATAAAGCTCAAGAGTGTGCCTCATACCTTGAAACCACCTTTACGTCGTTTCAAGTCTGTGACTCGGCTACGAGCGCAGAAGTCATCTTAGACACCCCATGCCAAATGGATCTGCCAATCTCTGAAATTACCGACAACGAGTTATAGGAGGAGATTGATGCATTAGCAAAGAAATCACCAGGATACGATAAAATAAACTCGCTGGCCATGAAGTCACTGCCACCAAACGTGATTAAATTGATCATCAATCTTCAATGGGATTGTGCGTCACCATCACTTCCCTGCTAAGTGGAAGTGTGCTGTCATCATCATGATCCCTAAGCCCATCATACCAGAACACCTCACCACCTCCTACCGTCCTATCAGTCTCCTGGTAATTGTCTTTAAAATATTCGAGAGAATATTTTTGCGTAGACTGTTGCCTGTACTCGAAGAAAACCAACTCATACCGGACCATCAATTTAGCTTTAGAAAACACAGTGAGAAGTTCCCATGACTGCTGACGATCTTTGCTCTACTGTCTGCGAAGAAGTTTCTCGCTCGCTCTCGCATTTACAGTCCAAGTAATATTTCAAATTATTAACAGTTTTGTGCGTTATTATATTTGTGTACTTTGATTTATTGTCAATTTCAAAATAATTAATCAAAATTGTATAAAAGTCAAACAACATTTGCATATACAAAGTCTGTTTTGGTGTGCAGAACACTTAATTTGCCATGCATTTAATTACTCTGAAATATGTTCCCAAGTAAATAGGCATTTATTGTTTATTTTACTTGTTCTTTATTTGTAGGAGCGGAAAAGGTTCTGCTCCAGTAGAAGGCGAAACATTGAATATCTTCTTAACTCTGCACTGAGTATTACCACTAAGCAATGAACATAATAGAGTCCGCATATACAAAAAATAGGTCAGTTTGCGTTTTGGATTTTCATAGCCCCCGTGGCAGAGGCGCAGCGCTCTCGCACATTCGGCTCTCTCTCGAGAACTCGAGCTAGCCGTCGTGTTTTGAAATTTGAAAACCCCTGAGGCAGAGACGTAGCGCTCTCGCACGGCTGTCTCTCTCTCTTCGTATGAAACTTGAAGAAGTGAACAGAGAGAACTCGAGCATCAATTCAGTCGTTGAACTACGCTGTTTGGATATATGTGTTTAGTGCACATACATATGAAGAAACATAATGTGTATGCAGTTGCTGCTTGTCCGATTGCTTCAATTTTAATTTTTCAGGTTTCAAACTGAGTTTCAGAAGTGTTTTGCTTGGATATGACAAAGTTAATACTCTTCTTCATTTGCATATATTGCTCTATCTCTAATAACTAAGGAATTCTAGTCTAGGTCATCAACGGTGCGGTGCATCACGAATTGAATTGTTGGTTTTTGCCTGTGACCTTGTTGTTGTTCTCTTCTGTCCCGCTCGTTTGTTTCAATTGAAAAGGACGACGCTTGCAATTCAGTTTTTTTCAATTTGCATGGTCGGAAGGGGGCGTGGCCAAAATCTAAAACAAACTTGATCTGTGTGCAACAATTAGACAATACTATACTATCCCGAAAAATTTGTTGCTCTAGCTCTTATAGTCTCTGAGATCTAGGTGTTCATACGGACAGACAGACGGACAGACGGATATGGCTATATCGTCTTGGCTGTTGACGCTGATCAAGAATATATATACTTTATGGGGTCGGAGATGCTTCCTTCTGCCTGTTACATACATTTTCGGTCGGCACAAACCCATAATACCTTTCTACCCTTTGGGTAGGCGGGTATAATAAAAATTCGAACAACAGGTGCAGGTCAAACACAGATGGTTCAACAATGCCATCCTTAATCAACTTATCTACTTGTTTTTGTATTTCTTCTGTTTGACTATGCGGGCTACGGTAGTTTTTTATATAGACAGGCTCGTCATCTTTCAGTCGTAGTTTTTGTTTATAAAAGTTGTTTGTACTTATTGATTCAGATTCAACACCGAATATATCGCTATATTGTTTCACAATTTAGTTAATTGGTTAAAGGAAATAAATCAAACGTTCAAAACTATAGAGGTATCTCCAAGTTGTCTGCTATTCCCAAAGCATTTGAGAAACTAATAACTTCTCAACTGCAACACTGCTGTAAATCTATAATTTCACCCTACCAGCATGGGTTTGTGAAATGTAGGTCTACTACCACTAACTTATTAGAATTCTCATTAATTGTTATTGAAGGGTTCCAATCAAAAATGCAAACGGATGTCATTTACACTGATTTCAGTAAGGCTTTTTGATACAAGCTCAATCTTCTTGGATTTCCACAGAACTTAATTTTGTGGATATCTTCATATCTTTCATGTAGAATTCAAAGAGTATTTTACAAGAGCTCTGTGTCCAAGACTGTCCAAGTCACTTCTGGTGTACCCCAAGGAAGTCATTTAGGCCCATTGCTGTTTACATTATTTATAAATGATCTACCGTCCGTTATATCATACTCTCGCATACTTATGTATGCAGATGATGTTAAGAATCATCTGACTTTTAAAAATCCCATATATAGCCTCAGATTGCAATCTGACCTTGATTGTTTTCAATCGTGGTGTGCTATAAATGTATTAAATCTTAATTGCAATAAATGTAAACTTATGACATTTTTAGGGGCATTCCCCATTAAAATAATTATCATCTTAATGATAATCAATTTGAGCGAATAGAGTCAGTAACTGATTTAGGTATCCTTCTTGAATCAAAATTAATGTGTGTCCTTAGATTTTTTAAGCGTTGGTCAACGGAATTTAACGATCCCTACATAACTAAACATCTGTACATCTAACTGATTTGTCCTATTTTTGAGTATGGATCTAATATCTGGTTTCCCCAGTATAGGGTTCATCAATTTCTTCTTTTTGCTCTTCGTAGTCTTAACTGGAATCCCACAATTAGATTGCCTTCGTATCGTAGTAGCCTTTTATTACTAAACCTTCCTTCTCTTTCTGACCGTAGAACTATGCAGGTGTAGTGTTTCAACATAGACTAATTATTGGCGAAATTGACTCCTTGCAGTTGACAAGTCAGATTAGCTTTTGCCGTTCCGGTCAGAATGACTAGAAATTTCCATCCCCCTCTCTTTGCCGTTGTAGTACTAACTATGCTAGTCACAATCCTTTTCGTATTTTATGTGTAAATTATAATACATTTTCTAATCTTGTTAATAATACTAACACTACCTTAAAAATAAAAATATTACTCCTACATACATTAGCTCGTATTTAAGAATAGTTCTAATTATTATTATTAGTAGTATTAGTATTATTATTATTATTTTATTATTTTTATTAATACTATTTGGTTGTTTTGTCTGTGTTAATTGTTCGCGACCGCACGTTATGCGGTTGCCCCTCGGTCGGATGGGCGGGTGGTCGTGTCTGCCTAAGTCAGCGCGTTAACAAGCCCGAGCTTGGTGTCGCTGGACCACTTGATCGTATTGCCGTTAGTACGTCAACGTCCAAGAAAGCAAAAAAAATACCACAATAGGTAAAGTAACTAAAACTTTCCGGGGAACAAAAAACTACCATTAATGATAGAAGCTCTATTTACGCAAAACGAGCACATAAACCATGTTATTGTCTACCAATCAAGCCCGACTATGACATTATTCAGAGCCAATACTTATTCCGAAGTTACGGATCTAATTTTCGGACTTCCCTTACCCACCTGATTCTATAGACTAGAGACTAGAATTTCAAGGTCCGAGGAGAAAATATCGATATATACCTCTTGATATGTGATACCTCTCGACGGCTTCTTTATGGTCGGTCCTGTTGCAAGAACAAGCACGAGGCCCATATTTAATAACAATCGGATACTCAACAGGTTACGGAATTGGAGCAGTATTCCTTTTCGTTCCAAATTATTCAAGTTTCAGATACACACATTTTTATACAACTGACAACTTTTTATTTGAAAATTATCGGCTTTCGCCTTGAAGTTAGGACTGACTAACTTGTTCAAACGAAATCCTTCTACACTTCAATCCGCCAAGGTCTCATTCGATTATTTGCTACTACCACCAAGATCTGTACCATTTTTTAAACCCGCCTACCCAAAGTTGATTATAACTTTGTGCCATTCGAAAAGATATGTAACAGTCAGAAGAAAGCATTTCCGACACCACAAAGGATATTTATTCTTGATCAGCATCAACAGCCGAGTCGATATAGCCCTGTCTATCTGTCCGTCAATCTGCCTGTCCGTCTGTCTGTACGAACATCGAGATCCCAGAGACTATAAAAGCTAGAGCTACGAAATTTGGAGACAACATGTAAAAACTCCGTAGGTAACCACTAAAATCACATTTACAGCCACAATAGACCGGGGGTTCGACTCCCGGGTGGTGCGATGTTAAAAGTTAATTTTTTTACCCAATAATTGTTATAATTTTTGATCACTTAATATCTTCTTTAATACTCTAACTTACGCATATTCATTTAACATCTATGACTTCGTTTTTGGTATTACTTATTTGTTTTTAGTATATTTATTTATTGTATTTATATTATATTTATATTTATATTTATATTTATTTGCTTATATATTTTCCAGTATATTTTTGATAAATATAATATAATTGTCATTAAAGTTGCTAGGAAAAGTCACTATTTAAATGAGATAAAGAAATTTTATTAATGTATTCGTCTTCTTCGTTTTAGTAAGGGAGGAGTTCAGACACGCTCCTTGCATTGCTCCTTTAATGCAAGTTACCTTAGAACTTTGAGATAAGAGCGGAACTTCGAATGAAAGCGAATCTTACGAGATTAGAGTTATTAATCCTTGGAAATTTAATAGCTTCGGTCGTTTCGCGCAGACTGATATGAGAACATTTTCTCTTCGTCAGCCATCGCCACGAAGACTACGTCATATACATTCTTCATAATTTGTACTTAATCAACCGACAATTTTATAAGTTAACATTTAATTATTGTTTGCTCGACTATGAGATACCTGCCACTCTATTTTACTGAATGGAAGAATAAATAAGAGCGACCATCGAAATATTAAATGTCTTTAAAAATATACTGGAAAACATTTTTCGGGATAGTGTGTTTTATTATTGCACGCCTTCCGCTCACGCAAATAAAAAAATCAAGTATGAAAGCTACTGTCAAGTGTGCTCGACCGTGAGATACCCGCCGCCCAATTTTACCCTGAAAATATTATATTTTTCAAAAATATACTGAAACAAGTAAGAAAGCTACAGTCGAGTTTGCTCGACTGTGAGATACCCGCCACCCAATTTTACTATCAAAATATTATATTTATATAACAGTATAAAAATATACTGAAAAAATACTTAAAAAAATATACCAAAAATACCAAAATAATATATCAAAATTTTCTTTGTTCGAAGTTATTAGCTTGGCGGCACTTTAGTTGGCTTATTGAACACCATTATTATGTCGCGGAGTGTCATAGCAACTAGCTAGGCAGCACTAGCAGTTGCACGTGGTAACGCCTTATAAAAGTAATATCTTAATAACTTCTGTGTTTTTTATCCGATTGTAACCAAATTTGCAGAGATCATTAACATGGTGATTAGTATTGTGCGTACCAAAATTGAACGTTCTTGGTTTAAAACGACGCTTGCAATTCGGTTTTATTCGATTTACGGGGGCGGGAGGGGGCGTGGCCAAAATCAAAAACAAACTTGATCTGCGTGCAACAATAAGACATACTGTCGCGAAAAATTTGTTGCTCTATCTCTTATAGTCTCTGAGATCTAGGTGTTCATACGGACGGACAGACGGACATGGCTATATCGTCTCGGCTGTTGACGCTGATCAAGAATATATATACTTTATGGGGTCGGAGATGCTTACTTCTGCCTGTTACATACATTTTCGGTCGGCACAAAGCCATAATACCCTTCTACCCTTTGGGTAGGCGGGTATAAAAATACTTTAAAAAGTATACTAAAATTATACCAAAACAATATACTAAAATTTTCTTTGTTCGAAATTATTAGCTTGGCGGCACTTTAGTTGGTTTATTGAACACCATTATTATGTCACGGTCATAGCAATTGACTATGTCCCGGAGTGTCATAGCAATTAACTAGTTGCATCTGCACGTGGTTACGCCTTATAAGAGTAATTTCTTAATAACTTCTGTGTTTTTTATCCGATTGTAACCAAATACACAGAGGTCATTAAGATGGTGATTAGTACTGTGCGTACCAAAATTGAACATTCTAGGATTAAAATAACGCCTGTAATTCGGTTTTATTAGATTTACGGGGGCGGAAGGGGGCGTGGCCAAAATCAAAAACAAACTCGATCTGAGTGCAACAATAAGACATACTGTCTCGAAAATTTGGTTGCTCTGTCTCTTATAGTCTCTGAGATCTAGGTGTTCATACGGACGGACGGACAGACGGACATGGCTATATCGTCTCGGCTGTTGACGCTGATCAAGAATATATATACTTTATGGGGTCGGAGATGCCATAATACCCTTCTACCCTTTGGGTGGGCGGGTATAAAAACCCAATTGCAAGCGTCGTTTTAAACCTGGAACTGTCAATTCTGGCACGCACAATACTAATCACCATATTAATGATTTCTGAAATCTCTGAATCGGATAATAATCACAGAAGTTATTGAGGAATTACTTTTATAAGGCGTAATCAGGTGCAGCTGCACCATTTCAGTTGCTATGTCACTCTGTGACATAATAATGGTGTCCAATAAACTTAATAAAGTGCTGCCAAGCTAAAAATTTCGAACATTGAAAATTTCGGTATTCTTTTGGGTATTATTGTGGTATATTTTTTTTTGTATATGTCAGAGCATACTTTTGCATGTGTTAGTGTATGGGTATGCTTTTAGTGTATTTCATCAGAGTAGTAATTTCATCATAAAAAAAATTGTATCGAGCTTGTTAAAACACTGCAAACAACGGCATCCGAAACAACAAATAAAAATTCGTTAGTGCTACCCAAATTCAACGCAGACGTTGTTGGCGCCGATGGAACGGCGTGGTGCTCTACAGTTAACATAATTTTAACAAAAAACACCATAAAAGGCAGCGCGTTGGTGATGGCTTTGAGTGCAGCGATGTGCTTCGCAGTGGCTTGCTCAAATATGTTATCCTGGCATAACTTGGGCCGAATTTAAAGAACTTTTCGTTCAGCGTTTTGCCAGTGCGGAAACTCCAGCGGCTATGTTTTTGGCAATGCTGGCAGATTGTCCGACTGACGGTGAATGCCTTTCCAATTATGCTAGTCGCATGATGACGTCACTTATTACGAAATGTCGTGATATGAATGTGGAGGCAATTGCAGCTTTTGTAACGCTTGCTAAAATGGCACATGTGGATAGCAGATTGCAGCGATTGACATTTACTTCAAATGTACGGACCAGAAGTGAATTGCAAACGGAACTTAAAGCATTTACCTTCAACAAAAGGAAGAAAACTTTGCAAGAAGAAGCGGCTCCGTCTGAAATAAAGCGTCATAAACTTCCAACAATAAGATGTCATTTCTGTGGAAAACTAGGCCACAAGATGATCGAATGCAGAACTAAACAGCAGCAAAATCTTTCATCTCGTGCTAAGGACAGCAACGACAGGAGCGCAGTTGGTCACCATCAAAAATCGGATGTAACCTGTTTTAACTGTGGTGAACGTGGCCATATTTTAACATATTGCAGTAAACCAAAGAAAGAAAAAGGCACGCATCAGGTGAAAAGGCTGGAGCTTTGTGAAGTTGTTGAACCCAAGGGCGAGATGGTTCATCAGTGCGAGACATTTCCAATAACTTTTGACTCTGGAGCGGAATGTTCTTTAATTAAACAAAAGCTAAGTACAATAATAAATTAGTTGGTAAAAGAATTAACAATGTAGTGCTGTTGAAAGGTATTGGTAATGGTAGTATTTGTAGCACATTGCAAATACTTAGCAACGTAAAAATTAACAACTATTGTATTGAGATATTGTTTCATGTTTTGGACGATGTGCATTTAAGAAATTATATCATTATTAGTCGAGAAGTGTTGTTCTCAGGATTTAATGTAGTACTATCACCTGGCCAATTTGAAATTGTCAGATCAAAAACTGTAAACTATTGTTCAAATGATGAACAACTTTGTGAGTTAAATACTGATCTTGTTGGTAAAGATATAGACAACTTAAAAAGTCTAATGGGAAAGTACTCAAAATATTTTATTAACGAAATTCCTTTGTCTAGAGTTAGCTCAGGAGAAATGAAAATTAAATTGGTAGACCCAAATAGAATTGTTCAAAGAAGACCATATAGGCTTAGTCCAAATGAAAGAGAATTAGTGCGTGAGAAAATTAAGGAGCTATTGGAGTGTAAGATCATAAAACCGAACTGCTCACCCTATGCAAGTCCCATAATGTTAGTTAACAAAAAGGACGGTTTGTGCGTTGATTACCGAGAATTAAATTCAAATACGGTCTCAGATAGATAGCCTTTGCCTCTTATATCAGATCAGATAGTTAGACTTCATAGAGCGAAATATTTTACATGTTTAGACAAGGCAAGTGGAGATTACCAAATTCCCTTGCACGCAGATTCGGTAGAGTGTACAGCTTTTGTCACCCCAGATGGGCAATACGAATTTTTGGTAATGCCGTTTGGGCTCAAAGATGCTCCTTCTGTTTTTCAGCGTAGAGTGATGCAAGCACTTGGAGATCTTGCAAATAGATTTGTTGTCGTATATATGTATGACGTTATGGTGGCTGCTTCAACAAAAAGTGAGGCCTTAGAAAGGTTACAGATTACTCTTGATTATCTCACCAAGGCTGGATTTGCATTCAATTTCAAAAATGTTCTTTTCTTAAGTCAACAGTTCAATATTTGGGATACGAAGTGAGTGCAGGTGAAATTCGTCCAAGCTCGTTAAAAATTGCAGCGTTAACTGCTTTATCACCCCCCCGACAATTTATAGGATTAGCGTCTTATTTTAGACAATTTATGCAGGTATTTTCTTGCTTTATGAAGCCGCTATATCTTTTGACTTCGGAAAGGAATGAACTTCGGAAAGGATTATCTCTATCCTTACACAAAAGCCAGTTTTAGTAATATTTGACCCGCGACACCCAATAGAGTTGAATACAGATGCAAGTTCTCGTGGATACGGTGCCATCTTATTACACAAAATCAATAATAGTCCAAGACTGTCCAAGTCACTTTTGGTGTACCCCAAGGAAGTCATTTAGGCCCATTGCTGTTTACATTATTTATAAATGTTCTACCGTCCGTTATATCATACTCTCGCATACTTATGTATGCAGATGATGTTAAGATTTGTCTGACTTTTAATGATCCCATATATAGCCTCAGATTGCAATCTGACCTTGATTGTTTTCAATCGTGGTGTGCTATAAATGTATTAAATCTTAATTGCAATAAATGTAAACTTATGACATTTTTAGGGGCATTCCCCATTAAAATAATTATCATCTTAATGATAATCAATTTGAGCGAATAGAGTCAGTAACTGATTTAGGTATCCTTCTTGAATCAAAATTAATGTGTGTCCTTAGATTTTTTAAGCGTTGGTCAACGGAATTTAACGATCCCTACATAACTAAACATCTGTACATCTAACTGATTCGTCCTATTTTTGAGTATGGATCTAATATCTGGTTTCCCCAGTATAGGGTTCTTCAATTTCTTCTTTTTGCTCTTCGTAGTCTTAACTGGAATCCCACAATTAGATTGCCTTCGTATCGTAGTAGCCTTTTATTACTAAACCTTCCTTCTCTTTCTGACCGTAGAACTATGCTAGGTGTAGTGTTTCAACATAGACTAATTATTGGCGAAATTGACTCCTTGCAGTTGACAAGTCAGATTAGCTTTGCCGTTCCGGTCAGAACGACTAGAAATTTCCATCCCCTCTCTCTTTGCCGTTGTAGTACTAACTATGCTAGTCACAATCCTTTTCGTATTTTATGTGTAAATTATAATACATTTTCTAATCTTGTTAATAATACTAACACTACCTTAAAAATAAAAATATTACTCCTACATACATTAGCTCGTATTTAAGAATAGTTCTAATTATTATTATTAGTAGTATTAGTATTATTATTATTATTTTATTATTTTTATTAATACTATTTGGTTGTTTTGTCTGTGTTAATTGTTCGCGACCGCACGTTATGCGGTTGCCCCTCGGTCGGATGGGCGGGTGGTCGTGTCTGCCTAAGTCAGCGCGTTAACAAGCCCGAGCTTGGTGTCGCTGGACCACTTGATCGTATTGCCGTTAGTACGTCAACGTCCAAGAAAGCAAAAAAAATACCACAATAGGTAAAGTAACTAAAACTTTCCGGGGAACAAAAAACTACCATTAATGATAGAAGCTCTATTTACGCAAAACGAGCACATAAACCATGTTATTGTCTACCAATCAAGCCCGACTATGACATTATTCAGAGCCAATACTTATTCCGAAGTTACGGATCTAATTTTCGGACTTCCCTTACCCACCTGATTCTATAGACTAGAGACTAGAATTTCAAGGTCCGAGGAGAAAATATCGATATATACCTCTTGATATGTGATACCTCTCGACGGCTTCTTTATGGTCGGTCCTGTTGCAAGAACAAGCACGAGGCCCATATTTAATAACAATCGGATACTCAACAGGTTACGGAATTGGAGCAGTATTCCTTTTCGTTCCAAATTATTCAAGTTTCAGATACACACATTTTTATACAACTGACAACTTTTTATTTGAAAATTATCGGCTTTCGCCTTGAAGTTAGGACTGACTAACTTGTTCAAACGAAATCCTTCTACACTTCAATCCGCCAAGGTCTCATTCGATTATTTGCTACTACCACCAAGATCTGTACCATTTTTTAAACCCGCCTACCCAAAGTTGATTATAACTTTGTGCCATTCGAAAAGATATGTAACAGTCAGAAGAAAGCATTTCCGACACCACAAAGGATATTTATTCTTGATCAGCATCAACAGCCGACTCGATATAGCCCTGTCTGTCCGTCAATCTGCCTGTCCGTCTGTCTGTATGAACATCGAGATCCCAGAGACTATAAAAGCTAGAGCTACGAAATTTGGAGACAACATGTAAAAACTCCGTAGGTAACCACTAAAATCACATTTACAGCCACAATAGACCGGGGGTTCGACTCCCGGGTGGTGCGATGTTAAAAGTTAATTTTTTTACCCAATAATTGTTATAATTTTTGATCACTTAATATCTTCTTTAATACTCTAACTTACGCATATTCATTTAACATCTATGACTTCGTACAGTCAAAGCTTGACTGTAGCCGTTCTTACATGTTTTTAGTATATTTATTTCTTGTACGAGTATTTATATTATATTTATATTTATATTTATTTGCTTATATATTTTCCAGTATATTTTTGATAAATATAATATAATTGTCATTAAAGTTGCTAGGAAAAGTCACTATTTAAATGAGATAAAGAAATTTTATTAATGTATTCGTCTTCTTCGTTTTAGTAAGGGAGGAGTTCAGACACGCTCCTTGCATTGCTCCTTTAATGCAAGTTACCTTAGAACTTTGAGATAAGAGCGGAACTTCGAATGAAAGCGAATCTTACGAGATTAGAGTTATTAATCCTTGGAAATTTAATAGCTTCGGTCGTTTCGCGCAGACTGATATGAGAACATTTTCTCTTCGTCAGCCATCGCCACGAAGACTACGTCAAATACATTCTTCATAATTTGTACTTAATCAACCGACAATTTTATAAGTTAACATTTAATTATTGTTTGCTCGACTATGAGATACCTGCCACCCTATTTTACTGAATGGAAGAATAAATAAGAGCGACCATCGAAATATTCAATGTCTTTAAAAATATACTGGAAAACATTTTTAGGGATAGTGTGTTTTATTATTGCACGCCTTCCGCTCACGCAAATAAAAAAAAAAACTCAATTGCAAGCGTCGTTTTAAACCTGGAACTGTCAATTCTGGCACGCACAATACTAATCACCATATTAATGATTTCTGAAATCTCTGAATCGGATAAAAATCACAGAAGTTATTGAGGAATTACTTTTATAAGGCGTAATCAGGTGCAGCTACACCATTTCAGTTGCTATGTCACTCTGTGACATAATAATGGTGTCCAATAAACTTAATAAAGTGCTGCCAAGCTAAAAATTTCGAACATTGAAAATTTCGGTATTCTTTTGGGTATTATTTTGGTATATTTATACCCGCCTACCCAAAGGGTAGAAGGGTATTATGGCTTTGTGCCGACCGAAAATGTATGTAACAGGCAGAAGGAAGCATCTCCGACCCCATAAAGTATATATATTCTTGATCAGCGTCAACAGCCGAGACGATATAGCCATGTCCGTCTGTCCGTCCGTCCGTCTGTCCGTCTGTCCGTCTGTCCGTCCGTCCGTATGAACACCTAGATCTCAGAGACTATAAGAGATAGAGCAACAAATTTTTCGCGACAGTATGTCTTATTGTTGCACGCAGATCAAGTTTGTTTTTGATTTTGGCCACGCCCCCTCCCGCCCCCGTAAATCGAATAAAACCGAATTGCAAGCGTCTTTTTAAACCTAGAACGTTCAATTTTGGTACGCACAATACTAATCACCATCTTAATGATCTCTGCGAATTTGGTTACAATCGGATAAAAAACACAGAAGTTATTAAGATATTACTTTTATAAGGCATTACCACGTGCAACTGCTAGTGCTGCCTAGCTAGTTGCTATGACACTCTGCGACATAATAATGGTGTTCAATAAACCAACTAAAGTGCTGCCAAGCTAATAATTTCGAACAAAGAAAATGTTGACATATTATGTTGGTATTTTTTAGTATATTTTTTTTAAGTATTTTTTCAGTATATTTAGAAAAATATAATATTTGGATGGTTAAATTGGACTGTAGCTTTCTTACTTGTTTTTTTTGTATATGTCGGAGCATACTTTTGCATGTGTTAATGGGTATGCTTTTAGTGTATTTCATCACAGTAGTAATTTCATCATAATGGAAATATTGCATCAGCCTCTATTTGCGCAGTTATTGGTCGTCTGTATTTTGTAGTTTTGGGAAGAACCGTTATAGAGCGGCGCCAGCGTGTTGTCGCTGACGCCGAGTGTGGTTCGATGGTAAGCACGTACAAGATGTGTGCGACACAAGTCAGTTGTGCGTAGAACTTCAGTGCGATCGAAACTCACTGCGCTAACATTATGGCGGACAAAGATGAAAGTGTACCTTTGATATATATATTATTTTCCAGTAATTTTTTTTAAAAATATATATTGATTGGACGCTCGTATTTATTCTTCCATTCGGTAAAATTGGGTGGCAGGTCGATTAAACTCGACAGCAACTTTATTACTTGTTGTATTATATAGCAGTGCCTCTTCGTGCTATGCAACATTGGGTCCCTGAGCAAAGTGAGAAATCTATCAGATATCTGCTTTGAAACGACGATGTCTTTAATATCGTAAAAATTTACACTATTACACCTTACACATTTAATTGGTTCGACTGCATTATCGATACTCAAATTTTTATTTTTCAAATCTAATGTTGCATTTGGTATACCCGCCTACTCAAAGGGTAGAAGGATGTTATAACTTTGTGCCGACCGAAAATGTATGTAACAAGCAAAATGAAGCATCTCCGACCACATAAAGTATATATATTCTTGATCAGCGTCAACAGCCGAGACGATATAGCCATGTCCGTCTGTCCATCTGTCCGTCCGTCCGTATGAGCACGTAGATCTCAGAGACTATTAGAGATAAAGCAACCAAATAGTGTGTGTAATTAATGCACGCAGATCAAGTTTGTTTTTGATTTTGGCCACACTCCATTCCGCCCCCGTAAATCTAATAAAACCGAATTACAGGCGTTATTTTAATCCTAGAATGTTCAATTTTGGTACGCACAGTACTAATCACCATCTTAATAATCTCTGCTAATTTGGTTACAATCGGATGAAAACACAGAAGTTATTAAGAAATTACTTTTATAAGTCGTTACCACATGCAGTTGCACCTAGCTAATTGCTATGACACTCCGTGACATAATAATGGTGTTCAATAAACCAACTAAAGTGCCGCCAAGCTAATAATTTCGAACAAAGAAAATTTTGGTATAATTTTAGTATATTTTATTTTTAGTATATTTTTAAAAAATATAATATTTTGATGGTAAAATTGGGCGGCGGGTATCTCACAGTCGAGCAAACTCGACTGTAGCTTTCTTACTTGTTATCAATACTATTTGATTGTTTTGTCTGTGTTAATTGTTCGCGACCGCACGTTATGGGGTTGCCCCTCGGTCGGATGGGCGGGTGGTCGTGTCTGCCTAGGTCCGCGCGTTAACAAGCCCGAGCTTGGTGTCGCTGGACCACTTGATCGTATTGCCGTTAGTACGTCAACGTCCAAGATAACCAAAAAAAAAAAAAAGCTAGAAGGGATTTTTGTCCAAAAATTAAATTAATCATAATCTGTACATGCATCTTTAAAATTCTCAAGAGCTGTTTCGACCTCCTGTTCATAGTCGTTAGCGCCCACATTACCTAAGTCTTCTTCGTGTGCTAAATGGTTAACACTATATACTCGTTTTGCTGATTGTTCGTTGCCGTTTTGTGCCTTTGTTGGCTAAATATTTTGATGTATCTGTAAGCTAGTATGACTAGATAACGGTGGCTGACTAGTTTTGTTTTGACCCATTCGTATGGTTCGCATAGATACACCAGTATCGTGTAACTGAGATGGCGCTTGGATTGGTGTTGGGTCTGCTTGGTTGCCATAGTTGGTTACAATCTGACGTTTACTTAAATGAAGGTTTTCGGCTTGTTGAGGAGTATAACTATTCCTATCTTAATCAATTTGTTTTCTCTCAGCCTTCTGACCTCCGTCCAACTGCCCTCGTAATTTGTAAAAACCTTATAAGCGACATGAGGCGCTTTTCTTTATGATACATATGTTTATTTTTTCCCTCAAAATTTGGAAAAATTATTAGTATATCTAGTGGATCTGTACACACAATACCCGGTATAATATCAGCATCTCAGAAAGTTTTTACTTCTGGTGTGTTCGCTGTAATTTTTTTTATACCCGCCTACCCAAAGGTAGGCCCATGCAAATTGAAAAAAACTGAATTGCAAGCGTCGTTTTAAACCTAGAACGTTCAATTTTGGTACGCATAATACTAATCACCATGTTAATGATCTCTGCGAATTTGGTTACAATCGGATAAAAAACACAGAAGTTATTAAGATATTACTTTTATAAGGCATTACCACGTGCAACTGCTAGTGCTGCCTAGCTAGTTGCTATGACACTCCGCGACATAATAATGGTGTTCGATAAACCAACTAAAGTGCCGCCAAGCTAATAATTTCGAACAAAGAAAATTTTGATATATTATTTTGGTATTTTTAGTATATTTTTTTTAGTATTTTTTCAGTATTTTTATACTATTATATTAATATAATATTTTGATGGTAAAATTGGGTGGCGGGTATCTCACAGTCGAGCAAACTCGACTGTAGCTTTCTTACTTGTTTTTTCTATACGTTCATTAATCTCTTGCAGTAGCCCATCAAATACTTCTGATAAGTTGATGATAAGTTCATTACGCAAGCTTGATTTTTTTTCAACCATCAATTCTCTATCTGCACGTTTCTTACACTTTTTTTATCCAATTGCGCTTTCCACTTATCCAAACTTAACGTAAGGTCTTTTAAAGCTTTTTTGCTCCTACTCATCTGTTTGTTCCCAATAACTTTCAATAACCTTAACAAGAGTAGAGGTCATTGCGAAAGTTTAGACTTTTATCATTTAAAGCTTGATTAATGATTTCTGAAATCTCTGAATCGGATAAAAATCACAGAAGTTATTGAGGAATTACTTTTATAAGGCGTAATCAGGTGCAGCTACACCATTTCAGTTGCTATGTCACTCTGTGACATAATAATGGTGTCCAATAAACTTAATAAAGTGCTGCCAAGCTAAAAATTTCGAACATTGAAAATTTCGGTATTCTTTTGGGTATTATTTTGGTATATTTTTTTTTGTATATGTCGGAGCATACTTTTGCATGTGTTAATGGGTATGCTTTTAGTGTATTTCATCACAGTAGTAATTTCATCATAATGGAAATATTGCATCAGCCTCTATTTGCGCAGTTATTGGTCGTCTGTATTTTGTAGTTTTGGGAAGAACCGTTATAGAGCGGCGCCAGCGTGTTGTCGCTGACGCCGAGTGTGGTTCGATGGTAAGCACGTACAAGATGTGTGCGACACAAGTCAGATGTGCGTAGAACTTCAGTGCAATCGAAACTCACTGCGCTAACATTATGGCGGACAAAGATGAAAGTGTACCTTTGATATATATATTATTTTCCAGTAATTTTTTTTAAAAATATATATTGATTGGACGCTCGTATTTATTCTTCCATTCGGTAAAATTGGGTGGCAGGTCGATAAAACTCGACAGCAACTTTATTACTTGTTGTATTATATAGCAGTGCCTCTTCGTGCTATGCAACATTGGGTCCCTGAGCAAAGTGAGAAATCTATCAGATATCTGCTTTGAAACGACGATGTCTTTAATATCGTAAAAATTTACACTATTACACCTTACACATTTAATTGGTTCGACTGCATTATCGATACTCAAATTTTTATTTTTCAAATCTAATGTTGCATTTGGTATACCCGCCTACTCAAAGGGTAGAAGGATGTTATAACTTTGTGCCGACCGAAAATGTATGTAACAAGCAAAAGGAAGCATCTCCGACCACATAAAGTATATATATTCTTGATCAGCGTCAACAGCCGAGACGATATAGCCATGTCCGTCTGTCCATCTGTCCGTCCGTCCGTATGAGCACGTAGATCTCAGAGACTATTAGAGATAAAGCAACCAAATAGTGTGTGTAATTAATGCACGCAGATCAAGTTTGTTTTTGATTTTGGCCACACTCCCTTCCGCCCCCGTAAATCTAATAAAACCGAATTACAGGCGTTATTTTAATCCTAGAATGTTCAATTTTGGTACGCACAGTACTAATCACCATCTTAATAATCTCTGCTAATTTGGTTACAATCGGATGAAAACACAGAAGTTATTAAGAAATTACTTTTATAAGTCGTTACCACATGCAGTTGCACCTAGCTAATTGCTATGACACTCCGCGACATAATAATGGTGTTCGATAAACCAACTAAAGTGCCGCCAAGCTAATAATTTCGAACAAAGAAAATTTTGATATATTATTTTGGTATTTTTAGTATATTTTTTTTAGTATTTTTTCAGTATTTTTATACTATTATATTAATATAATATTTTGATGGTAAAATTGGGTGGCGGGTATCTCACAGTCGAGCAAACTCGACTGTAGCTTTCTTACTTGTTTTTTCTATACGTTCATTAATCTCTTGCAGTAGCCCATCAAATACTTCTGATAAGTTGATGATAAGTTCATTACGCAAGCTTGATTTTTTTTCAACCATCAATTCTCTATCTGCACGTTTCTTACACTTTTTTTATCCAATTGCGCTTTCCACTTATCCAAACTTAACGTAAGGTCTTTTAAAGCTTTTTTGCTCCTACTCATCTGTTTGTTCCCAATAACTTTCAATAACCTTAACAAGAGTAGAGGTCATTGCGAAAGTTTAGACTTTTATCATTTAACCAATGGGCGTTGTACTTACAAATTTATTATTTTTATTTCATAAATATTATTTAAATGTTGAAAAAATTGAGTGCGGTCGATATAGACAATGAATGATGAGTGATGATGTTGTAGATGAAGAGTTGCTACTGTTTAAGTTGGTACAGTAGGATTTATCTTATTTTGTTGTTGTTCTGCGCAAAATGAGTAAATAAAGAATGGTGATGACCAATGCTTTTAAATATCTTGGACGTTGACGTACTAACGGCAGTACGATCAAGTGGCCCAGCGACACCAAGCTCGGGCTTGTTAACGCGCTGACTTAGGCAGACACGACCACCCGCCCATCCGACCGAGGGGCAACCGCATAACGTGCGGTCGCAAACAATTAACACAGACAAAACAACCAAATAGTATTAATAAAAATAATAAAATAATAATAATAATACTAATACTACTAATAATAATAATTAGAACTATTCTTAAATACGAGCTAATGTATGTAGGAGTAATATTTTTATTTCTAAGGTAGTGTTAGTATTATTAACTAGACCAGAAAAGTTATTATAATTTACACACAATACGGAAAGGATTGTGACTAGCATAGTTAGTACTACAAAGGGAAAGTGAGAGGGGATGGAAATTTCGAGTCGTTCTGACCGGAACGGCAAAGCTAATCTGGCTTGTCAACTGCAATGAGTCAATTTCGCCAATAATTAGTCTATGTAGAAACACTACACCTAGCATAGTTCTACGGTCAGAAAGAGAAGGAAGGTTTAGTAATAAAAGTCTACTACGATACGAAGGCAATCTAATTGTGGGATTTCAGCTAAGACTGCAAAGAGCAAAAAGAAGAAATTGTTTCTGCACTGATTCAAGCCTATCTTGATGAACCCTATACTGGGGAAACCAGATATTAGATCCATAGTCAAGAATAGGACAAACCAGTGAGATGTACAAGTGTTTAGTAATGTAGGGATCGTTAAATTCTTTTGACCAACGTTTAATAAATCCAAGGACACCCATGGCTCTATTAGAAGCAGCCAAAATATGCTTATCAAACTTTAATTTTGAATCATGAAGGATACCTAAATCAGATACTGACTCTATTCGCTCAAGTGGAGTATCATTAAGATGATAATTATTTAAATGAAGGATAAACCTAAAAAATGTCATAAGTTTACATTTATTGCAATTAAGATTTAATAAATTTATAGCACACCACGATTGAAAACAATCAAGGTCAGATTACAATCTGAGGCTATTTATGGGATCATTAAAAGTCAGACAAATCTTAACATCATCTGCATACATAAGTATGCGAGAGTATGATATAACGGACGGTAGATCATTTATAAATAATGTGAACAGCAATGGGCCTAAATGACTTCCTTGGGGTACGCCGGAAGTGACTTGGACAGTCTTGGATACAGAGCCCTTGTAAAATACTCTTTGAATTCTAAATGAAAGATATGAAGATATCCACAAAATTAAGTTCTGTGGAAATACAAGAAGATTGAGCTTGTATAATAAGAGACTATGGTTGACAGAATCAAAAGCCTTACTGAAATCAGTGTAAATAACATCCGTTTGCATTTTTGATTGGAACCCTTCAATAACGATTGATGAGAATTCTAATAAGTTAGTGGTAGTAGACCTACATTTCACAAACCCATGCTGGTAGGGTGAAATTATAGATTTACAGCAGTGTTGCCGTTGTGAAGTTATTAGTTTCTCAAATGCTTTGGGAATAGCAGACAACTTGGAGATACCTCTATAGTTTTGAACGTTGGATTTATTTTTAAGTTCACGTAAGAGTAAACTTTCAGAAAGTAAGGGACCAAAAATGCAATTCGCTTGGTTTACTTGAAACGGATAAGACTGGGCTCTATAAAAAGTTAATGTGAAATAGGTCGTTTGAAAAAAATCAGCAAACAGATCGGCAATGCCACGATCATTAAATGCTGTCTTTTTATCATAAAATAATGTTGTTGGAAGTGTTGACGTCTTTCGCTTCGAATTAACGAAGTCATAGAAGCGTTTCGGGTCACGCTGAAACGTAAGTCTGCACCTTCTTAAATAATCTTTGTAGCAAAGATTATTTAGCGTGGAGAAATCGGAACGAGCAACAGTGTAGCAAGAAAAATATAAGAGAGAGCCAATTTGCTTATATTTTTTATAAAGCTTTGATTTTTTATTCTTTAACTTTGTTAGTTGTTTGGTAAACCATAACGGTCTATTAGACAATTGTGAAGTACCAAAGGGAACACAAGCATAAAACAGAGAGTTTAATGTAGAATAAAAAATTTCAACTGCCTTGTCCAGGTCAATACACGAAGAATGTTGGGACCAGTCAGTACGTGAAAGAAGCAAAGAAAGTTTTTTAAAATCGGTCTTCCGAAAACAACGAACTCGCTTCTCCAGTAAAACACCTGCAACCGAAACACTTGCTGGTAAGTCAATCAGCACCTCCAGAGTAGGGTGGTAGGGATCCTCAGGTGAGGAAATAGGATTCAATCTGGACACCGTGCAGGTATTGGGATCCAAAACAAAAATCAGATCAAGCATTTTACCTAGACCATTTGGTATAGAATTGGTTTGAGACTAAGCTATATCAAAAAGGCTATCAACAAAGACATGAGTTGACGAAGGATTCAATACGTTGGACTCACATGACGAAAGCCACGAAATTCCAGAAATATTAAAATCTCCAAGAACTATTAAGAAATCACGATCAGAAAGCATTTCACAAACACTATTGATTACAGAAAAATGGGATAAATACAGAGAGTTATCTGAGGCAGGAGGTATATATGAGCAGGTAATAAAGATACTAAAACTACAATAAATTAGTTTTACAGCTACAAATTCGATATCTAAATCACTACCTAAATCTACGTGCTCAGAAGAGATATCAGCA
Organism: Drosophila pruinosa; assembly: GCA_018150935.1. Lineage (NCBI taxonomy): Eukaryota > Metazoa > Arthropoda > Insecta > Diptera > Drosophilidae > Drosophila > Drosophila pruinosa. The sequence goes on from JAECWR010000154.1 coordinate 805,811, forward strand.
TCGACAGCAATAAGTACACCACCACCACGACGCTGCATGCGATCACGTCTATAGACAGAAAATTTGTTAGTAAAGATTTCAGTATTCAGAATATCATGCTTTAACCAAGTTTCAGTGAAGGCAATGACATGAAAAGGAAAATTTAAGCTATCTAAATAAACATTATTAAGTTTACTACAAAGGCCTCTTACATTTTGATAGGCAAGCAGGAGAGAAGTTTGTTTTTAGAGCTATCAGATGGAGTTTGAGGCTTAGAGGAATTAATGGTAACATTTGGAAGTAAAATCGGAGGCCGATTTTTATACCCGCCTACCCAAAGGGTAGAAGGGTATTATGGCTTTGTGCCGACCGAAAATGTATGTAACAGGCAGAAGGAAGCATCTCCGACCCCATAAAGTATATATATTCTTGACCAGCGTCAACAGCCGAGACGATATAGCCATGTCCGTCTGTCCGTCCGTATGAACACCTAGATCTCAGAAACTATAAGAGATAGAGCAACAAATTTCTCGCGACAGTATGTCTTATTGTTGCACGCAGATCAAGTTTGTTTTTGATTTTGGCCACGCCCCCTTCCGCCCATGCAAATTGAAAAAAACTGAATTGCAAGCGTCGTTTTAAACCTAGAACGTTCAATTTTGGTACGCACAATACTAATCACTATCTTAATGATCTCTGCGAATTTGGTTACAGTCGGATAAAAAACATAGAAGCTATTAAGATATTACTTTTATAACACATCACGCTCGTATTCGCATTCGCATTCGGACGTGTTTTTTTGCTGTCAACTAACATTTGTTATTTTACCCTTCCTGCGCCTTGTTATTAAATAATTTTGTTTGCAAACTAACAATACCTGTGCTATACGTCGGAGTGTTTAGTCACAGTGTAATAATATTTAATAATTTACAATTAATTCTGTGTTTTAATATATCAACAATTTGTGAGGCCTAATTTTCTGTTTGTGAGAGCTTACAGTAAATTTGTGTTTTGTTTTGAACTGCTACAGCACATTGTTGGTATATCATTGCATAACGCGGTCTTTCCGATCTCGGGCACTTTCCGCTCTCGCGTTCTTTGTGCTGTGTTTTGGTGTTGGCCGTTTTGGCAATTCTTTTCTCTGCTTTCGTCGATTTTGTGCTTGCTGTTTTTCTGTAAATAGATATCAGCGTACTAATACCCTGTTATAAACACAAATTTTTTTTATTCTTATTTCAATTTTTGGTTTCATTAAATTTTTATTTGCATCAAAAAACTGCAGTATGTTTGTCTGCTATAATAAAAAATGCCGTGTACCAGCAAGCTCAAAAATGGGTTTCGTTTGCTGCTGGCTCTGTGACAATGTTTCACATGAAAAATGTGCTGGCTTCACCGGCCGTATAGTCGACCTAATTGGCTCAAAATCTGGTTTAAGATGGACATGTGAGTCATGCAGGGATGTTGAAAGGGATGTTGCGGGATTCATACGTCAGACGAAGCAAGGCTTTGGCGATCTATTCGCAGGTTTCAAAAAACTTGCGGATAGTTTCGCAACTTTGGACTCTGGGTTTAAGGGCATGAAGCTTTTAACTGAGTCTCCAAAGCGTAAAAAAGGTAATAATCGTTTGTCCATTGACCCTAACGAACTTGATGTCCCTGAACTGGTCAACAACTCGTCTGTTCCGAATAATCTAATGTCATTTACGTCTCCCACCCCTCGACACTCGTCAGCGTCAATGATTGCCAACAATGACATTGTTCCCATGGATGTCATTTGTTCTGATCCCGTTTCAGTCTCGGTACCTGTAGTAGTTGTTAATGTTGCAGAGACTCCACATGATCAACCTTCAGCTGTACCTAACGTTCTACCAGCTAGTACAGATGCTCCTATCTCGACTTCTGCTACAGTTGCTCAGAACACTATAGTAGGTGTCCCACCTATGAAACAAATTTTTGTTTCTAGGCTTGCCCCTAATACGTCATCTGATGACATTAGGACCTTTACTCGGTCCAAAATTCAAGCATCATTAAAGGTGGAAAAATTTAACTTCTCATATGAACGGGAAATCGCATCATTCAAAATAAGTGTTCCTGCCGACCATTTTAGTAAAGTTTGCTCAAAAGACTTCTGGCCGGAATACTTAATTATTAAAGAGTATGTAAATAAAAAGAAAAATCGGCCTCCGATTTTACTTCCAAATGTTACCACTAATTCCTCTAAGCCTCAAACTCCATCTGATAGCTCTAAAAACTAACTTCTCTCCTGCTTGTCTATCAAAATGTAAGAGTCCTTTGTAGTAAACTTAATAATGTTTATTTAGATAGCTGAAATTTTCCTTTTCATGTCATTGCCTTCACTGAAACTTGGTTAAAGCATGATATTCTGAATACTGAAATCTTTACTAACAAATTTTCTGTCTATAGACGTGATCGCATGCAGCGTCGTGGTGGTGGTGTACTTATTGCTGTCGATGCTGATATCTCTTCTGAGCACGTAGATTTAGGTAGTGATTTAGATATCGAATTTGTAGCTGTAAAACTAATTTATTGTAGTTTTAGTATCTTTATTACCTGCTCATATATACCTCCTGCCTCAGATAACTCTCTGTATTTATCCCATTTTTCTGTAATCAATTGTATTTCTGAAATGCTTTCTGATCGTGATTTCTTAATAGTTCTTGGAGATTTTAATATTTCTGGAATTTCGTGGCTTTCGTCATGTGAGTCCAACGTATTGAATCCTTCGTCAACTGATGTCTTTGTTGATAGCTTTTTTGATATAGCTTAGTCTCAAACCAATTCTATACCAAATGGTCTAGATAAAATGCTTGATCTGATTTTTGTTTTGGATCCCAATACCTGCACGGTGTCCAGATTAAGTCCTATTTCCTCACCTGAGAATCCCTACCACCCTACTCTGGAGGTGCTGATTGACTTACCAGCAAGTGTTTCTTTTGCAGGTGTTTTACCGGAGAAGCGAGTTCGTTGTTTTCGGAAGACCGATTTTAAAAAACTTTCTTTGCTTATTTCACGTACTGACTGGTCCCAACTTTCTTCGTGTATTGACCTGGACAAGGCAGTTGAAATTTTTTATTCTACATTAAACTCTCTGTTTTATGCTTGTGTTCCCTTTGGTACTTCACAATTGTCTAATAGACCGTTATGGTTTACCAAACAACTAACAAAGTTAAAGAATAAAAAATCAAAGCTTTATAAAAAATATAAGCAAATTGGCTCTCTCTTATATTTTTCTTGCTACACTGTTGCTCGTTCCGATTTCTCCACGCTAAATAATCTTTGCTACAAAGATTATTTAAGAAGGTGCAGACTTACGTTTCAGCGTGACCCGAAACGCTTCTATGACTTCGTTAATTCGAAGCGAAAGACGTCAACACTTCCAACAACATTATTTTTTGTTAAAAAGACAGCTTTTAATGATCGTGGCATTGCCGTTTGCTGATTTTTTTCAAACGACCTATTCCACATCAATTTTTTATAGAGCCCAGTCTTATCTATATCAAGTAAACCAAGCGAATTACATTTTTAGTCCCTTACTTTCTGAAAGTTTACTCTTACGTGAACTTAAGTCATGTAAACCAGTTTTTTCTCCTGGCCCTGACGGAGTTCCTAGTTGCATACTTAGGTTCTGTGCAGAGGGACTTTGTAAACCACTTTTAAAATTATTTTAATTGTCTGTAGAGTTGTGTTCTTTCCCTAATCTTTGGAAAGAGTCTTACATTATTCCTCTCTTGAAAAAAGGAAATAAATCCAACGTTCAAAACTATAGAGGTTTCTCTAAGTTGTCTGCTATTCCCAAAGCATTTGAGAAACTAATAACTTCTCAACTGCAACACTGCTGTAAATCTATAATTTCACCCTACCAGCATGGGTTTGTGAAATGTAGGTCTACTACCACTAACTTATTAGAATTCTCATCAATTGTTATTGAAGGGTTCCAATCAAAAATGCAAACGGATGTCATTTACACTGATATCAGTAAGGCTTTTGATTCTGTCAACCATAGTCTCTTATTATACAAGCTCAATCTTCTTGTATTTCCACAGAACTTAATTTTGTGGATATCTTCATATCTTTCATTTAAAATTCAAAGAGTATTTTACAAGGGCTCTGTATCCAAGACTGTCCAAGTCACTTCCGGCGTACCCCAAGGAAGTCATTTAGGCCCATTGCTGTTCACATTATTTATAAATGATCTACCGTCCGTTATATCATACTCTCGCATACTTATGTATGCAGATGATGTTAAGATTTGTCTGACTTTTAATGATCCCATATATAGCCTCAGATTGCAATCTGACCTTGATTGTTTTCAATCGCGGTGTGCTATAAATTTATTAAATCTTAATTGCAATAAATGTAAACTTATGACATTTTTTAGGGGTATTCTCCATTTAAATAATTATCATCTTAATTATACTCCACTTGAGCGAATAGAGTCAGTAACTGATTTAGGTATCCTTCTTGATTCAAAATTAAAGTTTGATAAGCATATTTTGGCTGCTTCTAATAGAGCCATGGGTGTCCTTGGATTTATTAAACGTTGGTCAAAAGAATTTAACGATCCCTACATTACTAAACACTTGTACATCTCACTGGTTTGTCCTATTCTTGACTATGGATCTAATATCTGGTTTCCCCAGTATAGGGTTCATCAAGATAGGCTTGAATCAGTGCAGAAACAATTTCTTCTTTTTGCTCTTCGTAGTCTTAGCTGGAATCCCACAATTAGATTGCCTTCGTATCATAATAGACTTTTATTACTAAACCTTCCTTCTCTTTCTGACCGTAGAACTATGCTAGGTGTAGTGTTTCTACATAGACTAATCATTGGCGAAATTGACTCATTGCAGTTGATAAGTCAGATTAGCTTTGCCGTTCCGGTCAGAACGACTAGAAATTTTCTTCCCCTCTCACTTTCCCGTTGTAGTACTAACTATGCCAGTCACAATCCTTTCCGTATTTTATGTGTAAATTATAATAACTTTTCTACTCTAGTTAATAATACTAACACTACCTTAGAAATTAAAACATTACTCCTAGATACATTAGCTCGTATTTAAGAATAGTTCTAATTATTATTATTAGTAGTATTAGTATTATTATTATTATTTTATTCTTTTTGTTAATACAATTTGGTTGTTTTGTCTGTGTTAATTGTACGCGACCTCCGTTCCCGCACGTTATGCGGTTGCCCCTCGGTCGGATGGGCGGGTGGTCGTGTCTGCCTAGGTCCGCGCGTTAACAAGCCCGAGCTTGGTGTCGGTGGGCCACTTGATCGTACTGCCGTTAGTACGTCAACGTCCAAGATATAAGGCGTTACCACGTGCAGCTGCACCTATGTAGCTAGTTGCTATGACACTCCGCGACATAATAATGGTGTTCAATAAACCAGCTAAAGTGCCGCCAAGCTAATAATTTCGAACAAAGAAAATTTTGATATATTATTTTGGTATATTTAGTATATTTTTTTTTTTTTGAATTTTCCCAGTATATTTTTATACTATTATATAAATATAATATTTTGATGGTAAAATTGGGTGGCGGGTATCTCACAGTCGAGCAAACTCGACTGTAGCTTTCTTACTTGTTCTTTTTATTTACATACTCTTTAATAATTAAGTATTTCGTCCAGAAGTCTTTTGAGCAAACTTTACTAAAATGCTCGGCAGGAACACTTATTTTGAATGATGCGATTTCCCGTTCATATGAGAAGTTAAATTTTTCCACCTTTAATGATGCTTGAATTTTGGACCAAATAAAGGTCCTAATGTCGTCAGATGACGTATTAGGGGCAAGCCTAGAAACAAAAATTTGTTTCATAGGTGGGACACCAACTATAGTGTTCTGAGCAACTGTTGCAGAAGTCGAGATAGGAGCATCTATACTAGCTGGTAGAACGTTAGGTACGGCAGAAAGTTGATCATGTTGAGTCTCTGCAACATGAACAACTACTACAGGCACCGAGACTGAAACGGGATCAGAACAAATGACATCCATGGGAACAATGTCATTGTTGGCAATCATTGACGCTGACGAGTGTCGAGGGGTGGGAGACGTAAATGACATTAGATTATTCGGAACAGACGAGTTGTTGACCAGTTCAGGGACATCAAGTTCGTTAGGGTCAATGGACAAACGAGTATTACCTTTTTTACGCTTTGGAGACTCAGTTAAAAGCTTCATGCCCTTAAACCCAGAGTCCAAAGTTGCGAAACTATCCGCAAGTTTTTTGAAACCTGCGAATAGATCGCCAAAGCCTTGCTTCGTCTGACGTATGAATCCCGCAACATCCCTTTCAACATCCCTGCATGACTCACATGTCCATCTTAAACCAGATTTTGAGCCAATTAGGTCGACTATAAGGCCGGTGAAGCCAGAACATTTTGCATGTGAAACATTGTCACAGAGTCAGCAGCAAACGAAACCCATTTTTGCGCTTGCTGGTACACGACATTTTTTATTATAGCAGACAAACATACTGCAGGGTTTAAAGTAAATAAAAATTAAATAATACCAAAAATTGAAATAAGAATAAAATTTGTGTTACTAACAGGGTATTAGTACGCTGATATCTATTTACAGAAAAACAGCAAGCAAAAAATCACAATCGCGGGCGCGACGAAAGCAGAGAAAAGAATAGCCAAAACGGTCAACAACAAAACACAGCACAAAGAGCGCGAGAGCGGAAGGTGCCCGAGATCGGAAAGACCGCGATATGTAATGATATACCAACAATGTGCTGTAGCAGTTCAAACCAAAACACATCCTAGCCGATAGGTCACGTTCAAAATCATTAGTTGCATAGGGCTCCTGCAGCAGGGCCACAACATTACCTCTCTCACACATTAATGTTCCAACATCACACATAACTGCGTACGATTTTTGACTGTTCGTCTGGAGGATTTTGATAGCCACATTAAGGTCTAGAGTTGGCCCTCGCGGCAATCGCATCGTTAATTGGACAGGCCGAAGACATCATTAGATGCTCCGAAGGCCGCCCTTTAGACGCACAATTTCGGCAATTAAGTGCACTTGTGCATTTAGCCACGCGGTGCCCCATTTAGCCACAGTGACGACATACATCGTGCTTGGCGCTGCAATGCACCACTTTATGGTCGGCGTCCAGATAATGAAAGCGTGGAAACGGCACCGGCAAGCGAAAAGGGCCCTCCTGCCCACCAAACGCTTCCAATCGCCCCTTTAGGCGCTTGTTCTCGGCCCTCTGGCTGAAGAGCAGCGTCTCTTACTAATCTTACTCCAGTTTACCAAGCGACCTACCACTCATGCCCTAAGCTAGAGCGTGCATCACCACATTCGTGCTAATGGTCTTCATCCCGTCCAATGGGCTGCCCTGCTGAACAGCCTTAGCCGGCAAAACTCCCTTCAACATACTACCACATCGACACCAGCGGCACCGACAATACTGTACAGGTATGCATGCGTAAGTTAAAGCATAAAAGAAGATATTAAATGAAGAAAATTATAATAATTATTATGTAAAAAAATTAACTTTGACATCGCACCGCCCGAGAATCGATCCTGTTGTCTTCCGAACAGCGAATGGCACAACTTCTCTCTGAACCACTGAAACATCTTGACCAATGACCGCACAAGTTATGTTATTAAGTCAAATTGTCATATTCGTAATCGTACACGTTATTACGTGTTGTATGATAACACACTTTTAAAATTGTATATTTATGTACATTAGAAATATTTGGAGCAATTCAAAAATTCCAGTCTTAAATTTGACCGAGCAGCCAACATTCGATCAACGCTCCGCTAGTCAACCAATCACGCCACCATCTCATTTTGATAAGCATGGGAAAAATGCACTATGAGACAATTCGAATGTCCGGTATTTGAACTCGGGACCCTTCTATTGTGCCTTTATACTTCTATATCTTCCATGTTTATCGTCCGATCTTATTGAAATTTTCATTATCATGGGGTCGTAACAAACGTTGTATATTTATAATTGCGGCTATGAATGTGTTTTTATTTTTTTACAGAGGCGGAAATGTGAGTGGCCAACATCTAAAATAAACTTCATCTGCCTATGGAGTTTTTACATGTTGTCTCCAGATCTGGTAGCTCTAGCTTTTATAGTCTCTGGGATTTCGATGTTCAAACAGAGAGACAGACAGACAGGGCTATATCGACTTAACTGTTGATGCTGATCAAGAATATATATACTTTATGGTGTTGCAGGGGTCTCCTCCTGCCTGTTACGCACATTCGGACAAACGGAAAAGGTCATGCATTTTTTTAAATCCATGACACATGCACAGAGAGATAAGCACGAACGAACGAATCTTTGTGGTTATGCCAATTCCGCTATTCGCCCAAAGCTATAACAGTCGCTATAACAGTCGATCTAAGACTGAGTAGATACGGACAGATTGAGAACGATTCCTACTCATTTATTTATCGTGGCACTTACCAATGCAGGCATATAACCAAGGTGCCGAGATGTGCTCAAGTGTATATAAGTAGTCTGGATGCAACTTAGCCCTCAGGAACATAAGTGGAGACTAGTTATTGAATATAGGAAACTGAATGAGAAAACAGTAAAATATAGATTCCCTATTCCTAATGTCATTAAAATACTAGATTAAATAGACAGAGCTAAATACTTTTCAATGCTAGACTTAGCTAGTGGTTATCACCAGATACAAATAGAGCCGAAAGATGTTCTGAAAATAGCCTTCACGGCAGAAGATGGGCATTATGACACATATCAGACCTGAGATAAGTATTTCATAAGCTAGACGACGCGCACTTCAAACTGCACTCAGAAAAATTAAAATATAAAAAAAAAAAACAAGTAAAAAAGCTCCAGTTGAGTTTGCCACCCAATTTTACCATCAAAATATTATATTTTTTAAAATATACTGAAAAAATACTAAAAAAAAAAATGTACTAAAATATACCAAAATAATATATCAACATTATCTTTGTTCGAAATTATTAGCTTGGCGGCACTTTAGTTGGTTTATTGAACACCATTATTATGTCGCGGAGTGTCATAGCAACTAACTAGGCAGCACTAGCAGCTGCACGTGGTAACGCCTTATTATTATTATTTGAAAAAGGGAGTCTCCCAACAGAGAAGGTGCGAGGCACTACGACCATGGAGGTCTTTTGTGCCTATAGGCTCTCCCTAGCTACACAAAAGTTGCTCTACTTCCCTAATGAAGCAGAGCAGATCTTTTGTCGAGGAACGCACAATATGCTCGGGACCTGCGATATCCACGTGCAGATGTTTCCTTCTAGTCCACACCAAGACTGGACAGTCGCACAGAATGTGTTTGGTTGTCTCGTCGTCCTCTTTGCAAAGTCTGCACTCAGCATCAGAAGACAGACGCATTTTGGTGAGGTGATAGTTCACCGTATGATGGCCACTAAGAAAGTCAACGAGGAGGTGAAGATCCCTCCTGGAAAGTAAGCTGGTTTTCCGGTCGACCACGGGATTGATAAGCTCCTTGGCTTGCCGCATCCCTGGTTGGACCGACCAGTAGCGATCAGTCAACCTAACAGCCCAGTTTTTAACAATAGCTGAGATGGTTGACCAACCCATGCCACAGAAGGGCTCAGGGCCGGAAAAAGTAGCTGACGAACCGGCCCTCGCAAGTTCGTCCGCCAGCTCATTGCCCTGGATACCAGAGTGTCCAGGTACCCATAGAAGGGTGACGTTCTTAGTAAGAGACAGTCTCTGGAGGCAGTTCCAGCAATCGGCCACCAGTCGAGAGCTTACTCTTTTGGAGGAGAGGGCTAAGATGGCGGCTTGACTGTCAGAGAAGATGTAGATGTTCGCTCCTCTAATCCCCTTCTCTAGGATCAGACGGCAGCAGCTCGATGGAATAAACCTCAGATTGGAAGACTGTGGTCCATTTGCCCATAACAATTGAGGTTTTATAGTTGGGTCCAAAGATCCCAGCTCCAACCCCCTGATCAGTTTTTGACCCGTCGGTATACCAGTGAATACTGTAGGGGTCGCTGATGGGGTTGCCAGTGTCCCAGTCCTTCCGGTCCGTGATGAGGGTTCTGAATTTAGCACCAAAGAAAAGTTCCTTAGTCATAGTATCTGATCTAGTGCAGATATCTATGCCAGGAATGTCTTTGATCAGGCTAACATGTCCTGATTCGGTAGCTAGAAGCCCTGATTGGAGCTTGATTCTAAGAAGGCTCATAGCGGCGACTTCTTTAATTTGGATATGCAGCGGAGTCAGATTCAGTATCGATTCCATTGCTGCGGTGGGACAGGTACGAAGTGCACCTGTCAGTGAGAGGCACAGCAGCCTGTGCAATTTATTGCTTTTGCTGATGGCAGTGACCTGCGTAACCTTTGGCCACCACACAATAGCAGCATAGGTGACGATGGGTCTGACCATCATGCCAAAAAGCCACCGGATGGTGCAGGATTTAAGACCCCAGATTCTACCAAAGAATCTCCTGCAGGCCCACATGTCATGGGTCGCCTTTGTGAGGGTGTTGCTGAGGTGGGAGTTCCAATTTAGTCTTTTATCGTGGGTCACCCCTAGATATTTGACTTCGTTGGATAGCCCCAAAGGGGAGCCGCTGATATAAAGTTGACCAATGTCAACGGAATAGCGCCTAGTGAAAGGAACTATAATAGCTTTTTGTGGATTGATGCTAAGACCAACATCTGCGCACCATCTACTTACCGTGTTCAGAGCTGATTGCATCAACTCTGTCACGGTGCTGGTATAGTTCCCGGTCACTATTAGAGCCAGGTCGTCAGCATAGCCAATAGCTTCAACGCCCTGCTCGGAGATTAAGACTAGTAGTTCCTCATCTACTAGGGACCAGAGTAGGGGGGATAGAACCCCTCCCTGGGGACAGCCTTTGACTGCATTAATGCAAGCAGTCGTGGAGTCCAGGGTGGAAGTGATAATCCGGTGTTTGAGCATAGCTTCAATCCACCGGATCAATGGACGGGCAGTTCCTCTACGTTCTAGAGCAGTAGAGATTGACCCGTAGCCGGTATTATCAAAAGCACCTTCTATATCCAGAAATGAGCACAAAGCAATGTTCTTGGATACGAAGGCTCTTTCAATTTTTCCCACTGGAGAGCGACCTCCGTCGATCTGCCGGCTATGTACGCAAACTGCGTGGGATGAAGAGGTGTCGACGTCTGCAGAGAGCACCGAATGTGCATATCTATAAGCCTTTCCGCCGTTTTAAGCAGAAAGGACGTAAAACTGATCGGCCGATAGGACTTAGGTTGGTCAAGCGGACGATTCCCTTGCTTGGGTATGAATACTACATTAACTCTCCTCCAAGAGATGGGTATGTATCCCCAAGTAAAACTAGCTCTAAGAAGGCCGACCAGTGGATCAAGAATATGAGCCATGCTGTTTTGAATAAGGGCTGGGAAGATTTTGTCACCCCCTGGGGCTTTGAAAGGAGCAAAAGAATCTACAGCCCATTTGACCTTTTCGGGGTCGAAGATGGATCCGCGTGAGTCCGGTGACAAAGTGGCGTCATCGCGACTGGAGAGATCTGGATTCGCCACAGAACCCGGGAAGTAGACTTGCAGTAGAAGCTCAAGTGTTTCCCTGCGATCTTGAGTGAAAGAGCCATCTGCTCTTTTAAGAAGCCCTATTCCATGAGAAGGCCCTTTAGCCAATACTTTATAAAGCCTCGCTGCCTCTGGCAACGATTCTAAGCTATCACAGTAGCTGCGCCATGTATCGCGTTTAGCTCTTCTAATGTTTTTGTTGTAGGTGGTAAGAGCGTCCCTATAGACGTCCCAACTAGCACGGTTAGATTTAGCCTTATTAAAAAGGCTTCTAACCCTCGTTCTAAGGACAGCCAGTTCCTCATTCCACCACGGAATTTTCCGATTGACCCTTAGGGTCTTCTGGACTGAGCTGTCCTCGAAGGATGAGACAAGCACATCTTGGAGCAGATTGGCAGTCAGTTCTATCTCACTGATAGAGCTAGGATTGCTGACCAATAGGTCTGCTTTGAAAGCTACAGAGGCTTTAAAGAGCTCCCAATTTGTCTTTTTTAGACAGAAGGAGATTTGGCGAATTTCGACTTGGCCAGGGAGGTCAAACCTGATGTGCTGATGATCTGACAAAGTGGCTTCGTCTGTGACCCGCCAATTAACAAGCGAACTCGCTATCGAGGTGCTGATTAGGGTGAGATCTAAAACCTCTTCCCTAATAGCATTGATAAAAGTGGGTTTGCACCCTATGTTAGCTACATCTAATTGACAACACAATAAGTAGTCTAAGAGGGACTCACCACGTTTGTTGATGTAGCTGCTGCACCAGATCGTGTGATGTACATTGGCATCACAGCCGATCATGAGTGGCTTGTTGTTGCGGAGACAGAATTCCACCAGCCGCTGGACCTCTGCTGGGAGTACATTATCCACATCGCCCGGGAAGTATGCGGAGGCGATCACAACTTCCCGGACACCGTCTGCAGTGGCTACCTCAATAGCCGTTGCTACCAGGTCTCTGTGGATGAAGTTAGTTAGTGGGAAATGTCTGACACTGTTATCCATAAGTATAGCAGTGCGCGGGGCACCTCCCATGCGGTCATATAACAACTTACATGATCCACATGAAAGTCCACGTATTTGGCCAACGATCAACCATGGTTCTTGGACGAGAGCCAGGTTGATTTGATCTTCACAGACGACCCTGCACAGTGTGGCCGACGCTCCTCTAGCGTGGTGCAGGTTCGCCTGGAGCACTTTAAGCTTGCTCATCTTCCCTCCTGATGGCGGTTGAGACAAGGCCACTTGTCTTGCCCCCCCGAGAGTCATTTCCGCGAATGCCCTTCGGCGGTCGGGACGAGCCACTCGGGGGAGGTCGCCTTGCGACCCCGCTCGCGGGAGGTGCCCTTGCGGGTGGGTTGCGGCCTGAGGTGCTGGCAGTAGGCCTGGCCGAGGCACCTCTGACGGTTGACGGACGGTGACCACTTTTCGTCTAGTTGGGCCCTTCGGGGCTGTGACCACAATGGCCGGTGGGGTGGGAGAAGGAACCTTAGGTACCAATACGGCCGCAGCGCTCGTGGAGGCCACAGGGTCAGCCAATGCTGGAATCCCTGAGGGAACTACTGGCGCCGTTGCCGGAGCGGCACTGGCAGGAGAGGGAGCGGGTGAGGATGTGGATAGAGCAGGGGTAGCGGAGGAGGCTTTGGGAGCTGAATTCTTTAGGATCAGTTTGACCCTGCCAAAGCAGAATTTCACCTTCCCTTGGCACTTCATCAGAGCCCTGTACGACTCCTCGTCAACCATCATTGCGAGGTGAGTCGCTGTGCCGTTCAGGCTGTGCTGCACCACCCGCCACAGCTTCGTGGAGAAGCTGCTGGCGTTCTGGAGCCCAATGAATTCCAGGATGGTTGCAGGAGTGTACTCAGCACTACTGGGAAAGTAACCTCTGATGAGGTGAGCCTTGGGGAACTCCGTTTCCTCCAGCAATTTGACGTCAAGGGCGCTGATGGACCTGATGTGTCCAACAGCTCCCCTACCCAATTGGCAGTGCTGTTATCCTCGCACACCAAAAGCAGCCACTCATTTCGGGGTATACAGCCCTAGAAACCTGGACTAACCGTTGGTGAAGAGTGCAACAGCACCGCCTTTAGAATACTGGATTTCAACGTAGCCAACTGCTCCGCTGAGAGGGGTTTGGTAGGATCAGCCGAAGTGAAGCCCAATTTCACGCTGCTAACCACTTGGCTGAAGAGTGGTTTCGTGGACTCCTTATGAGTCTTTTTGACCTCTTTGAAGAGCTGGTGGGCTCGACGATGGTATCGTCAGCGCGCGTTCGTTTAGCCTTGGTGTTAACGAGGGGCGCAGTGGCGAGTGCAGCTTTAAAAAGCTTCTTCTCGCGGCTCTTCAATTTAATAAAGGCGTTCTTAGATTCCAGCCGCAGCAACTGGATCTGAGAGCCTGCTTCCGTAAGGCCTGACCTCTGAGAGGCTAAGGAAGCGTTGTCAGCAAAGCTGATTCGGTCGCAGTTAGCTTCCTCGTCCGAGGACAATACTTCGACGGGTTGCTGACGGACTGAACCGCTACTGGACGGAAGTTCAGCACTAGCGAACCCTGTGTCCAAGGGAGTTCGTGGCCTATCCGAGTCCCCTAGAATACTAGAGTCGAGACCCGTAGTGTTGGGGGTGGAAGCCAGCAGCCCACTGGCTGCAGTGCTGGTGTAGGGGTCGGCCGTGAAGGCATCGCCCAGAGATGATACTTTTAAAGCCGTATCAGACTTTTCTATTTTGAAGTTTTGATCCATTAGATAAGATCCCACGAGTAGGCGGGAAGGGTAGGTCATCCACGGCATAGCCCGCATACCGTGGAAAGTCTAAATGAAATTGGAGGACGACATGTATCCAGAGTCCGCATACTAGAGACCGGGCTACCCCCCGTCCATGCATCCATCAGCGTATGCTGTTCCACCTTGGATTGGGGTGATTTATAGATTCACGATCTTCGCCCGACTACAATTAGTCAGCACCTCTAGCAGAGAGATGACCGTGCTAGAGAGTATAGTCGCACTTCCGACAGTAGGAGCAAGGACGGCACGTGCCCCAGCCAATACTGGGATTACATGTTGGTCCCCTTGCTTGCTCTGACGGCTGACGGCCGTGGTAATGCCTTATAAATTTAATTTAATAAATTTATAATTTCTTAATAACTTCTGTGTTTTTTATCCGATTGTAACCAAATTTTCAGAGAGAGATCATTAAGATGGTGATTAGTATTGTGCGTGCTTAAAATGTGTGTTCTAGGTTTAAAACGACGCTTGCAATTCGGTTTTATTCGATTTACGGGGGCGGGAGGAGGCGTGGCCAAAATCAAAAAAACAAACTTGATCTGCGTGCAACAATAAGACATACTGTCGCGAAATTTGTTGCTCTATCTCTTATAGTCTCTGAGATCTAGGTTTTCATGCGGACGGACAGACAGACGGACATGGCTATATCGTCTCGGCTGTTGACGCTGATCAAGAATATATATACTTTATGGGGTCGGAGATGCATACATACCAGGGTATTAGGCCTAGCCCGGACAAATTACTCGTTTTAAGAAATTCCTATTACCACGTTCAAAGCAAGAAATAATATAATTTTGAGGGCTCCTAGCGTACTACAGTAAGTTCATAAAGGACATGGCCAGAATCACAAAGCCACTCACCGCACAAATGCAAAACACTTTTGTGTTTAATTACTCCAATATCCGGATCTTTCTAAGCGATTCATTGTAACGACGGATGCAAGTCATGTGGCAATTGGAGCAGTCCTTTCACAAGGACAATTGGGGTCTGACAAACTAGTCTTCTTTACCACTAGAACGTTGTCCGACACGAAAATGAATTATGCCATAGTAGAGAAGGAAATGTGAGCAATAATTTGAGCGGTTAAATGTTTTAAGACTTATCTACATATATGGGAGATAAATTGGTATCATTACAGATCACAAACCACTCACATGGCTTATGAGTTTTAAAGAATCAAATTCAAAGATAGGTAGATAGAGAATGCAGTTGCTGGAATATGATTATGAAGTACTTTATAAAAAGGGGTCATAGAATCAAGTAGTGGACGCTCTAAGTAGAGTAGAAATCGAAGTTAATATTGATGAAAATAATTCGATAGAACCAGCAAACCTAAACGAAGACGGCTACATTCCAAATTCAAAGCGACCATTAAATAATTTTAGTAATCAATTAGTATTTAAATATGTAGAGCTCTCCCTATCTTGACATAAACTGATCTGCTTCCCTGATGAAGCGAAGTAAATCTTTCGTCGAGGAACGCACAATATGCTCGGGACCTGCGGTATCTACGTGCAGATGTTTCCTCCTAGACCATACCAAGGCTGGACGGTCACACAGAATATATCTAGTTGTCTCATCATCTTCTTTGCAGAGTCTACACTCAGCATCAGAAGACAGGCGCGTTTTAGTGAGGTGATAGTTCACCGTGCGGTGCCCACTGAGATAGCCACGGCGGTGAAAATCCCTCCTGGAGAGTAAGCTAGTTCTTCGGTCGACCACGGGATTGATAAGCTCCTTGGATTGCCGCATTCCTGGTTGGTCAGACCAGTAGCGAACAGTCAACCTAACAGCCCAGGTTTTCACAATAGCTGAGATGGTTGACCAACCCACGCCACAAAAGGGGCCGGAAAACGGGGTTGATGAGCCGGTCCTCGCAAGTTCGTCCGAAAGCTCGCTACCCTGGAAATCAGAGTGTCCAGGTACCCAAGCAAGTGTGACATTGCTAATTACAGACAGTTTCTGGTGGCAGTACCAGCAATCGGCCACCAATCGAAAGCGGTCGTATGGCCGCTAGACTGTCGGAGAAGATGTAGATGTTCACTCCTCTAATCCCCTTCTCAAGGATCAGACGGCAGCAGAACTCGATGGCATGAACCTCAGATTGGAAGACTGTGGGCCATTTGCCCATAGCAATTGAGGTTTTGGAATTGTGTCCAAAGATCCCTCCGCCAACGGGTCCGGGATGAGGGTTCTGAATTTAGCACCAAAGAAAAGATACTTTGTCATAACATCTGATCTAGTGCAGATTTCTATACCAGGAATGACTTTGATTAGACTATCATATCATGCTGGCCGTCAGCCGTCAGAGGAAGCAAGGGGACCAACATGTAATCCCAGTATTGGCTGGGGCACGTGCCGTCCTTGCTCCTACTGTCGGAAGTGCGACTATACTCTCCACGCGAGGGCGGCTGGAAGCAGACCCCTAGCACGGTCATGTCTCTGCTAGAGGTGCTGACTAATTGTAGTTGGGCGAAGATCGTGAATCTATAAATCACCCCAATCCAAGGTTGAACAGCATACGCTGATGGATGCATGGCCGGGGGGTAGCCCGGTCTCTAGTTTGCGGACTCTGGATACCTGTCGTCCTCCAGTTTCATTTAGACTTTCCACGGTATGCGGGCTATGCCGTGGATGACCTTCCCTTCCCGCCTACTCGTGGGATCTTATCTAACGGATCAAAACTTCAAAATAGAAAAGTCTGATACGGCTTTAAAAGTATCATCTCCGGGCGATGCCTTCACGGCCGACCCCTACACCAGCACTGCAGCCAGTGGGCTGCTGGCTTCCACCCCCAACACTACGGGTCTCGACTCTAGTATTCTAGGGGACCCGGATAGGCCACGAACTCCCTTGGACACAGGGTTCGCTAGTGCTGAACTTCCGTCCAGTAGCGGTTTAGTCCGTCAGCAACCCGTCGAGGTATTGTCCTCGGACGAGGAAGCTAACTGCGACCGAATCAGCTTTGCTGACGACGCTTCCGTGGCCTCTCAGAGGTCAGGCCTTACGGAAGCAGGCTCTCAGATCCAGTTGCTGCGGCTGGAATCTAAGGACACCTTTATTAAATTGAAGAGCCGCGAGAAGAAGCTTTTTAAAGCTGCACTCGCAAAGGGTTCTAACAGAGAGGAGGCTCTGGCTATCGCCACTGCGCCCCCCGTTAACACCAAGGCTAAACGGACGCGCGCTGACGATACCATCGTCGAGCCCACCAGCTCTTCAAAGAGGTCCAAAAAGACTCATAAGGAGTCCACGAAACCACTCTTCAGCCAAGTGGTTAGCAGCGTGAAATTGGGCTTCACTTCGGCTGATCCTACCAAACCCCTCTCAGCGGAGCAGTTGGCTACGTTGAAATCCAGTATTCTAAAGGCGGTGCTGTTGCACTCTTCACCAACGGTTAGTCCAGTTTTCTAGGGCTGTATACCCCCAGAAAGTGGCTGCTTTTGGTGTGCGAGGATAACAGCACTGCCATTGGGTAGGGAGCTGTTGGACACATCAGGTCCATCAGCGCCCTTGACGTCAAATTGCTGGAGGAAACGGAGTTCCCCAAGGCTCACCTCATCAGAGGTTACTTTCCCAGTAGTGCTGAGTACACTCCTGCAACCATCCTGGAATTCATTGGGCTCCAGAACGCCAGCAGCTTCTCCACGAAGCTGTGGGTGGTGCATAATGAACCTGGCGGCAGCGACTACCACCTCTCGCAATGATGGTTGACGAGGAGTCGTACAGGGCTCTGATGAAGTGCCAAGGGAAGGTGAAATTTGCTGGCAGGGTCAAACTGATCCCAAAGGAATTCAGCTCCTCCGTCAGGATTGCATGGTAGACCCCACCGGCCATTGTGGTCTCAGCCCCGAAGGGCCCAACTAGACGAAAAGTAGGTGTCCGCCAACCTGCTCGCCAGGGTCACAAGTGGCGCTTGTCTCAACCGCCTCGTCAGGAGGAGATGAGCAAGCTTGTATCAGGCGAACCTGCACCACGCTAGATCGGCCTGCTGAAACCATGAGGCCTTGCACTTCCTCTCTTTTATGGATAACAGTGTCAGACATTTCCACTTACTAACTTCATCCACTGAGACGTAGTAATGTAGCCACTGAAGGCGTGTCCGGGAAGGTTGTGATCGCCTCCGCCTGCCCGGGCCGATGTGGATAATGTACTCCCAGCAGAGGTCCAGCGGCTGGTGTCTCCTGAACAAGCCACTCTGCGTGTCATGTGTATCACACGACTGGTGCAGTAGCTCCAACAAGTGGTGAGTCCCATCTTGGACTACTTATTGTGTTGTCATTAGATGTAGCCTACATAGGGTGCAAACCCACTTTTATAAATGCTATTAGGAAGAGGTTATAGATCTCACTCTGAATCAGCACGTCATTAGCAAGTTCGCTTTGTTAATTGGCGAGTCACAGACGAGCCGCTGTCAGATCATCAGCTTGCACCTCCTGGCAAAGTCAAAAGCCAAATCTCCCTTCTGTCTAAAAAAGACAAAATTGGGAGCTCTTTAAAGCCTCTGTACTGTCAGAAGACCTATTGATCAGCTAATCCTAGCTATCAGTAGAGATAGAACTGGCTGCCAATCTGCTCCAAGATGCTTGTCTGACAGGTCAGTCCAAGGTCAATCCAAGTGAGGAACTGTGCAATCCTGGTCTGGTTAAACAGCTGCTTTAAAAGGCTAAATCTAACCGTGCTAGTGGACGTCTAGAGGATTTGCCAACTACAACAAGCATTAGACGAGCCAAACGCGATACGCGTAGCTACTGTGGTAGCTTAGAGTGGGCCAGGCAATATTGGCTAAAGGGTCGTCTCAGGGGGCAAAGGGCAGATGGCTCTTTGTGCAGGCCTGAGGCCTGACCTGGAGAATCCCAGGTTCCACTGTGGCGAGTCAGATGATCTCTCCGGTATGGACGCCACTGTGCCGGACTCACGCGGATTCAGCCTATCTGGATTCCATCTTCCGACCCCGAAAAGGCCAAAAATGTGATAATAGATCCTTTGCTTTCAAACCAGCATGGCTCATATTCTTCATTTCTTCTCAGAACGGCGTAGGGTCCGCTTGACCAACCTAAGTCCTTCGGCCGATCAGTCTTACTTCCTTTCTGCTTAAAACGGCGGAAAAAATTTTTAAATTTTTACATTCGCTGCTCTGCAGACTGGTAGCCACCTATCTTCACCCCACGCAGTTCATTATCTACAAGGACTTCGACGGAGGGCACTGTCCACAGTGGGAAAAATTGAAAGAGCCTTTGTATCCAAGAACATTGCTTTGTGCTTTTCTGGATAAGTTAACGATAATACCGGCTTACGGGTCAATCTCTACTGCTCTAGAACGTAGGGTACGCCCGTGTCCCGGTGGATTGAACGCCGTTCCGCCCGACTCCACTTGACTACGTGCATTAATGTATCAAAGCTGGCTCAGGAGGGTTCTATCCCCCTTCTGGTCCTTAGTAGTTGACGAACTACTAGTCTTTCTCGGAGCAGAAGCAATCGGCTATGCCGACGACCTGGCTCTAATAGTGACCGGGAACTCTGCCAGCACCGTGACAGTGTGGCTGCAAAGTTGGTGCACCGTAAGTAGATTATAGTGCTTTCACTAGGCGCTATTCCGTTGACATTGGTAGCAGCTCCCCTGTGGGGCTATCCAAGACAAATATCTGGGTAACCCTCGATAAAGGCTAACTCTCTCACAAAGGCGACCCATGACATGTGGGCCTGCGAGATCGAATCTGGGGTCTTAAATCCTGCACCATCGGGCTTTTGCCGGCATTGATGTCCCATCGTCACCTATGCTGCTATTGTGTGGTGGCCAAAGGTTACGCAGGTCACTGCCATCAGCAAAAGCAATAAATTGCACAGGGTTGTTTCCTCTCACTGACAGGTTCCTTCCTTCCTCTCCCCCCGCAACAAAATCAATAATAAATCATACTCCCCCGCTTTTTCTACTTATTTAAAACTCCCCTTTTAACCCTTTTTAAAATCAACCTCCATTCTTCTTCTACAGTCAAGCGACATGTTAGCCTCAAAAAGACAGTACCTGGCATAGCTATCTGACTTTGGTGCTAAATTCAGACAACCTTATTCACTGGTATACCGACGGGTCTAAAACTGATCAGGGGGTTGGAGCTGGGACCCTACGACTAAACCTCAAATCTTGGGCAAACTCGAGTGTCTCAAATCTAAGGCCACCGTCTTCTAAATTCAGGTATCTTCTTCTGACAGTCACGCCGTCCCTCTCCTCCAAAGAATGAGCTGGCGGACTGAGGCCGTGGCCTCTGGTATCCAGGTGAGCGGACGAACTTGCGAGGGCCGGTTCGTCAGCTACTTTTTCCGGCCCTGAGCCCTTCTGTGGCATGGGTTGGTCAACCATCTCAGCTATTGTTAAAAACTGGGCTGTTAGGATGACTGATCGCTACTGGTCGGTCCAACCAGGGATGCGGCAAGCCAAGGAGCTTATCAATCCCGTGGTCGACCGGAAAACCAGCTTACTCTCCAGGAGGGATCTTCACCTCCTCGTTGGCTATCTTAGTGGCCATCATACGGTGAACTATCACCTCACCAAAATGCGTCTGTCTTCCGATGCTGAGTGCAGACTTTGCAAAGAGGACGACGAGACAACCAAACACATTCTGCGCGACTGTCCAGCCTTGGTGTTGACTAGGAGCTGCAGGCTACGCTGGCAGCGCTGCTATTCAATTTAGACTATAAAACCTTTGTATGTAGATCTTAAGAATAAATTAACGAATTAACTTCGAAATTGAGCGGGACCTTCCCTTCTCAACTTAATATCAATAAACATATATTAAATAAAAACACAAATATAAATATCTTTGTTTACACTTACTACATGGCGACCGTGACGTAAAGTCCAGGAGGACTTAGGACAACTATGGATGGATATACGAAAATCTGAGTGAGTAGAGTTGTGAGCATGGGTAAAAATCGGGGTGGTATAAGAACAAAAATTTAGAAGAGAATAGCCCATCTAAAATAGCTACTTTTTAAAAGCACACCATCACCAAGTTGGGCTACTGCCCAGAAAATGTATTCTGAGCTTGAACATTTACCGCAATATTTGATTGACAACAAAAAAGAGAAAAATTACCCATCCTCCACTCACTTCTCAATACAGACAATTATAAACAAGACTATTACTAAAGATATCCACAAACCTCAGTAGAGCAAAAACTACCGAAGTACAGGTATTATATGTATAATTGAGCAGAACCTTTTCTGCCCGATTAGTAGTGTGTCCTGTAAAGCCACACACCCATTAGGTAGGAAATTGTAAGCCGCAAGGCGTCAGGCACTTCTCTCCACCTACGGGTGTATTAGGCAATGCATATAATATGCATTTATTTTTATATATCCAAAAATAAATTAATGAAGAAACTCTAAAAAAAAAAAAAACAAAAATATATATGTATATATGTATGTATGTATATATTTTTTTTTGAATACAAAATACCAGTCACAAATTCGAACTGGATAATGTCCTAAGAATAAACCTAACTTGGCTCAAAATGGGTCTAATAGATACTAAGACCGTTGACTCAACGGCAAACGTTATAAATAAAATAGAAATCACGTCCGATGATCTAGAATTGATTACAATTTTATTGATAGTGATAGCTGTTATGTTAGGCCTCAATATGGCACTTAGAGTTTATCAGTTGCACAATAAGTGCATTAAGAAAAAATATATGAGTAGAGCAAATGAACTAGATAATATAAAAAAAAAAAGGGGGAAAAGAAAAATAATTAGAAGCATATACATGGCTACTGAAACAAAATTTTCTTTGTTCGAAGTTATTAGCTTGGCGGCACTTTAGTTGGTTTATTGAACACCATTATTATGTCGCGGAGTGTCATAGCAACTAGCTAGGCAGCACTAGCAGTTGCACGTGGTAACGCCTTATAAAAGTAATTTCTTAATAACTTCTGTGTTTTTTATCCGATTGTAACCAAATTCGCAGAGATCATTAAGATGGTGATTAATATTGTGCGTGCCAAAATTGAATTCTAGGTTTTAAACGACGCTTGCAATTCAGTTTTTTTCAATTTGCATGGGTGGAAGGGGGCTTGGCCAAAATCAAAAACAAACTTGATCTGCGTGCAACAATAAGACATACTGTCGCGAAATTTGTTGCTCTATCTCTTATAGTCTCTGAGATCTAGGTGTTCATACGGACGGACAGACGGACAGACGGACATGGCTATATCGTCTCGGCTGTTGACGCTGATCAAGAATATATATACTTTATGGGGTCGGAGATGCTTCCTTCTGCCTGTTACATACATTTTCGGTCGGCACAAAGCCATAATACCCTTCTACCCTTTGGGTAGGCGGGTATAAACAGCTTCACAATATACCACTGAAATTGAGAACCTACGCAGATCCTTAGAAACTGCTTATATAGCTGATCATTTGGTTGCTGCTCACGCAGAAAACTACGCCACGCACGAAGCAATAGATGCGATGGTGGAAAGCTGCGAACATGAAAGACTTACAACTATACTAGAGGCAGGGAACTTCAGCACCATGAATGCTGCCATTGGGAAGTACATTCAAAGTTCCACAAAAATAACCGGTAACCCAAATACCGTGTTTCATTATAGTAGTCGAGGCCCGAATAGAGGCCATAGAGGTCAGCATTTTTGCGGGAACAGAGGAAACTAGAACAATAGTGGCAATTTTAATAATGGCTGCGGGGGTTATAATACCTATAATAACAATAGCAATTCCCGTAGACCGTATTATACTAATCGCAGAAATAACCATCGAGGTTACAATAATCAGGGTTATTACAATCAGGCTCCCTACGGAGGGAATAATAACAGAAACAACAATAATAACAATGTGAGGATGGCTCAGAATGGTTTGGAAAACCAACAGCCACCTTTAAGTACACAAACTTAGACAAAGCAACAGTATATGTCATAAATTTCAGTCTTAATAGATTCGTTTCGCTATCAAATATAAAAGCTGGGAAAAATCGACGCCCCTTTTTAAATTAAGGGCTTTTTTTTTTCTTTTTTAAGAAGATTCCGTTGTCTCTAACCACAAAAAAAAAAAAAAATTTTTTTAAAATTAAAAGTAAATGAGGAAAAAATAAAAAACCAAAACCCTAAACAAAGCTAAAATCCAAAAAAAAAAAAAAAAAATATTAAAATTTTTTCACTTATTTTTTAAAAATTTTTTAAATAATTTTTAAGGAAATATTAAACAAAAAATCTTAAAAAAATTAATTTTCTACATGATTATACTTATAATGAAGACAAAATAAACCTCACGCCAAACAACAAAAAATTTACTTTTTTTATAAATTAAAAAAAAAAATAATAATTTAAAAAAAATTTTTATTTTGTATAAAATAAATATAAAACAAACAATGCATGCATGTATAAATATACTAATGTTAAGCTTCTGTAAAAGTATATGTATGTGTGCATTAATATTTCGACACATACTGAATTGAATGTTACTTAACAGAACAAATTATCTTTTCTCAATAAACACTACTATCGTGCGGACGCATTTAAGACACGCACATTCCGTTTTTATTATTTTCCACTGGCGTTTGGACGATCCCTCGCTCCAACAGGTTATGGGCCCAGGGTACGAAATAGAAAACGGTACGGGAGTAGTGAAAAGTTTAATGTAAAAGTTACGAACTTGATACATTATTAAGGCGTCGAAAGATCATTCGAAAATAGCGGGAAAAAGTGACGAAATAACAAAATGAGTTCGTTGTACCAAATAGACAAGCTGGATGAAGGGAATTACGAATTCTGGAGCATACAGATGAAAAGTGTCTTGGTGCATGCAGACCTATGGTCAGTGGCGTCAGGGGAATTGCTGCTAGCGAACGCCGATGCAGGTGTTGATTGGAACGCGTTAGATCGAAAGGCCTTGGCAACGATGACGTTGAGCGTTCGGACTACGCAATTGGGATACATAAAAAATTGCAAAACTTCGCATGATGCTTGGAAAAGGTTGCAGGAGGTGCACCAGCCAAGAGGACCAGTGCGCAAGGTATCACTCTACAAAAGATTGCTCAACTTACGCATGGCGGAGGAGCAGAGTATAACAAGCTATTTGAGCTCGTTTGCAGAAATCGTGGATCAACTAGCTGGAGTGGATATAAAGCTAAGCGACGAACTGCAGGTCATAATTTTACTTTCGAGTCTCTCAGAAACGTACGAAAATTTTGTTGTCGCCATTGAGACGCGCGACAGTTTACCGAAATTTGAGTTCTTGTGTACAAAATTGAAAGAGGAGAGCGAGAGACGAAAGGGTGTAGAGCGGAAGATCGAGAATGCTCAGGCATTTGCCGTTACACAAAAAGCGAACAGAAATGCAAAAGGCGGCACAAAGAAGAAACACACAAACGTTGTATGTTACAAGTGCGGCGAAGAAGGCCACATCAAGGCGAATTGCCGCGGCGAATATTCTAAGAAAAAGGAACAAAGCAGAAACACAGCAAATAACGGACATAAACAAAACAGCTTATTAAATGCATTGGACGCTGGAAGCTTCGAGAAAACAAAGTGGTGCTTGGACAGCGGAGCCACAAGTCACATGTGCTGTGAGAGGGAAATGTTCACTACATTTAAAGAGCACACTGAAATGATCGGATTAGCAGACTCAGGTTATTTGGAGGCAAAAGGCATTGGAGAAGTTCATTTGAAAACGGAATTGTTTACAATAGTTTTGAACAACGTGTTGTATGTGCCAAAGTTGACTGGAAATTATTATTCTGTGAGTCGAGCAATCGAGTATAATTGTGTTGTGCATTTTGGCCCAAAATGTGCAAAAGTAATACAGAATGGAAAATGCATTGTAAACGTCAACAAAGTTGGAAGTTTGTATATTTTTGAGCCTCAATACAACAAATGTTATGCAGTTGCCAAAATGGATAGCGCTTTGTGGCATGCCAGGTATGGACACCTAAACTATGCAAGTTTGCTGGAGATGTCTAGCAAAGGGCTAGTGCGCGGCGTGGACAAGCTGGAGGGTCCATTGAACGATAAATGCAAGACGTGCATGGTGAGCAAAGTACACGTGCAGCCGTTTCCAAATACAGCAGAAAGTCGAGCAAAGGAGTTGCTGGAAATTGTGCACACAGATGTGTGCGGACCATTTGATACGAAGTCACTTGGAGGATCGCAGTACTTCTTGACTTTCATCGACGATAAATCCAGGCGGATTTTTGTGTATTTCCTGAAGGGAAAAAAATGAGGTGTTTGCTAAGTTCGTCGACTTCAAGAATCTGGTTGAGCGGCAAACGGGAAAAAACCTGAAGTGTATTCGCAGCGACAACGGGCGCGAATATATAAACAATGCTTTCAACACATTTCTAAAGGAACATGGCATTGAACGTCAGCTGACAGTGGCGTATACTCCGCAACAAAACGGTGTTGCTGAGCGAGCCAATAGAACACTAGTGGAGATGGCAAGGTGCCTCCTAGTGCAATCAGGATTTGGTCAATCAATGTGGGCAGAGGCGATATGCACAGCGGTGTATTTGCGGAATCGGGCAGTCACTAAGGCGTTGGTTAACATGACACCAATGGAAGCGTGGACTGGTAAGAAGCCATCTGTCAGTCATTTAAAAGTTTTTGGTTCAATTGCAGTGGCGTTGGAGAAAGGCAGACACAAGGGCAAATTCGAACCAAAAGGCAAGGAATACCGTATGGTCGGATATTCGAAAAATGCAAAAGGCTATCGCTTATATGATCCGGATTCGAGGCAGATTGTAGAAAAACGTGATGTCATCTTCGATGAGATGCGGGGACTCGAGAATGCGGGCTACAGCAGCATTCTATTTGAGTTGGCTGGCAATAAAAACCACGCAGAGACTGCACACAATGTTTCTCTTGCAAAGAGCCACTTGGATGAATCATCATCTGAAACAGACAGCGAGGTAGTAAGTAGCGAAGAGTCGTTTGCAAGTGCAGCAAGCAGCGAACATGAGCCGGATGCACAGATCCAGAAGATTGGGCCTGGAAGGCCAAAATTGCTGAAGACGGGCAGACCCGGTCGCCCAAAGAAACAATACAACGTTCTCGGTGCAATGGTTACTGGCGATGTAGTCATTCCATCATCCTACGAGGAGGCGATGAGCAGTAGTCATGCTTCGTATTGGCGTGAGGCAATGGAAAAGGAGCATGAAGCTTTGATTACGAATCAAACCTGGCAAGTCGTAGATTTACCTAGCAATCAGCGAGCCATCGGATGCAAGTGGGTGTACAACGTAAAAAAAGATACATGCGGCAACATTGAGAGATTCAAAGCACGGTTGGTTGCGAAAGGATGCTCTCAGAAATATGGAGTAAATTATGCTGAAACATTTTCTCCGGTATGCCGAATGGAAAGCATACGTTTGGTACTAGCATTGGCAGCTGAGCTGGAGATGTACCTACATCAGATGGATGTATGTACTGCATACCTCAACAGTGAAATACGGGACACAGTCTACATGCGGCAGCCACAAGGATATGTAGATGGAGGCCATTCTGACAAAGTACTGTTGCTCAAGAAGGCGCTATATGGTTTGTCAGGAAGGGAATGGAATTCCAAGCTTGATGGCGTATTGAAAACTATGGGCTTTATTCCATGTGTCAACGAACCATGTCTTTATAAGAGTGGTTTGGGAGGTAATTTATCACTAATTCTGGTATATGTTGATGATCTTCTCATAGCATGCCAAACAAAAGAGGACGTGGTAAACATCAAAGCAGCTATTTCAAATTCGTTTGAATGTTCTGACAAGGGTCCACTAGAACTGTTTCTTGGCATGGAGGTCAAACGTCAAGGTGAGCTGGGCGAGATCAGTTTGGGCCATTCGCAATATATCAAGGACTTATTGCAACGACACGGTATGGAGAGCTGCAGACCAGCAGCTACGCCTTTAGATGCTGGGCATCAAGTAGCGTGCGATAGCGATGGATGCGAGAAGATTGATTGCGTCACCTATCAATCAATGGTTGGTGAGCTTATGTGGCTAGCTCTAACAACAAGGCCGGATATTTTGCATTCAGTTGCAAAATTGGCACAACGATCCAAGGATCCACATAACGAACATCTTACAGGAGTGAAGCACATCCTGCGTTATTTGGCATCAACAGCTGAGCTGACATTGCACTACAAAAAGTGTGGAAAACCATTTGCGGGTTTTGTCGATGCAGATTGGGGTGGCGATAAAGTTGACCGCAAATCGTATACTGGCTATGTATATTTCTTGGCTGGTGGTCCGGTATCATGGAAATCGGAAAAGCAACGCAGTGTGGCACTCAGCAGCACGGAAGCTGAGTATATGGCAATGTCAACTGCGTGTAAAGAAGCAATTGTTTTACGACGTCTAATTGTGGAAGTTGGCTGCGGCATTGAGAACACGCCGACAGAGTTATTTGGTGATAACTTAGGTGCTCAGCAACTAGCTAAAAACCCTGTTCATCATGGTAGAACAAAGCACATTGATATTAGATATCATTTTGTAAGACAAGTTGTAGAAGAAGGACACATTGTTTTAAAGTATGTTTCGACAAATGCTATGATTGCTGACATATTTACTAAAAACTTGCCGAAACTAAAACATGTTGAGTTTACAAAACTGTTAAATTTAAATTGAGTTTGTAAACATGCTTGCATTGAGGAAGGGTGTTGAAAATACATGTATACCAATACCAATGCATGCATGTATAAATATACTAATGTTAAGCTTCTGTAAAAGTATATGTATGTGTGCATTAATATTTCGACACATACTGAATTGAATGTTACTTAACAGAACAAATTATCTTTTCTCAATAAACACTACTATCGTGCGGACGCATTTAAGACACGCACATTCCGTTTTTATTATTTTCCACTGGCGTTTGGACGATCCCTCGCTCCAACAGGTTATGGGCCCAGGGTACGAAATAGAAAACGGTACGGGAGTAGTGAAAGTTTAATGTAAAAGTTACGAACTTGAGACATTATTAAGGCGTCGAAAGATCATTCGAAAATAGCGGGAAAAAAGTGACGAAATAACAAAATGAGTTCATTGTACTTACGAATTCTGGAGCATACAGATGAAAAGTGTCTTGGTGCATGCAGACCTATGGTCAGTGGCGTCAGGGGAATTTCTGCTAGCGAACGCCGGTGCAGGTGTTGATTGGAACGCGTTAGATCGAAAGGTCTTGGCAACGATGACGTTGAGCGTTCGGCCTACGCAATTGGGATACATAAAAAATTGCAAAACTTCGCATGATGCTTGGAAAAAGTTGCAGGAGGTGCACCAGCCAAGAAGACCAGTGCGCAAGGTATCACTCTACAAAAGATTGCTCAACTTACGCATGGCGGAGGAGCAGAGTATGACAAGCTATTTGAGCTCGTTTGCAGAAATCGTGGATAAACTAGCTGGAGTGGATATAAAGCTAAGCGACGAACTGCAGGTCATAATTTTACTTTCGAGTCTCTCAGAAACGTACGAAAATTTTGTTGTCGCCATTGAGACGCGCGACAGTTTACAGAAATTTGAGTTGTTGTGTACAAAATTGAAAGAGGAGAGCGAGAGACGAAAGGGTGTAGAGTGGAAGATCGAGAATGCTCAGGCATTTGCCGTTACACAAAAAGCAAACAGAAATGCAAAAGGCGGCGCAAAGAAGAAACACACAAACGTTGTATGTTACAAGTGCGGCGAAGAAGGCCACATCAAGGCGAATTGCCGCGGCGAATATTCTAAGAAAAAGGAACAAAGCAGAAACACAGCAAATAACGGACATAAACAAAACAGCTTATTAAAAGCATTGGACTGGACGCTGGAAGCTTCGAGAAAACAAAGTGGTGCTTGGACAGCGGAGCCACAAGTCACATGTGCTGTGAGAGGGAAATGTTCACTACATTTAAAGAGCACACTGAAATGATCGGATTAGCAGACTCAGGTTATTTGGAGGCAAAAGGCATTGGAGAAGTTCATTTGAAAACGGAATTGTTTACGATAGTTTTGAACAACGTGTTGTATGTGCCAAAGTTGACTGGAAATTATTATTCTGTGAGTCGAGCAATCGAGTATAATTGTGTTGTGCATTTTGGCCCAAAATGTGCAAAAATAATACAGAATGGAAAATGCATTGTAAACGTCAACAAAGTTGGAAGTTTGTATATGTTTGAGCCTCAATACAACAAATGTTATGCAGTTGCCAAAATGGATAGCGCTTTGTGGCATGCCAGGTATGGACACCTAAACTATGCAAGTTTGCTGGAGATGTCTAGCAAAGGGCTAGTGCGCGGCGTGCACAAGCTGGAGGGTCCATTGAACGATAAATGCAAGACGTGCATGGTGAGCAAAGTACACGTGCAGCCGTTTCCAAATACAGCAGAAAGTCGAGCAAAGGAGTTGCTGGAAATTGTGCACACAGATGTGTGCGGACCATTTGATACGAAGTCACTTGGAGGATCGCAGTACTTCTTGACTTTCATCGACGATAAATCCAGGCGGATTTTTGTGTATTTCCTGAAGGGAAAAAATGAGGTGTTTGCTAAGTTCGTCAACTTCAAGAAAATGGTTGAGCGGCAAATAGGAAAAAGCTGAAGTGTATTCGCAGCGACAACGGGCGCGAATATATAAACAATGCTTTCAACACATTTCTAAAGGAACATGGCATTGAACGTCAGCTGACAGTGGCGTATACTCCGCAACAAAACGGCGTTGCTGAGCGAGCTAATAGGACACTAGTGGAGATGGCAAGGTGCCTCCTAGTGCAATCAGGATTTGGTCAATCAATGTGGGCAGAGGCGATATGCACAGCGGTGTATTTGCGGAATCGGGCAGTCACTAAGGCGTTGGTTAACATGACACCAATGGAAGCGTGGACTGGTACGAAGCCATCTGTCAGTCATTTAAAAGTTTTTGGTTCAATTGCAGTGGCGTTGGAGAAAGGCAGATACAAGGGCAAATTCGAATCAAAAGGCAAGGAATACCGTATGGTCGGATATTCGAAAAATGCAAAAGGCTATCGCTTATATGATCCGGATTCGAGGCAGATTGTAGAAAAGCGTGATGTCATCTTCAATGAGATGCAGGGACTCGAGAATGCGGGCTACAGCAGCATTCTATTGGCTGGCAATGAAAACCACGCAGAGACTGCGCACAATGTTTCTGTTGTAAAGAGCAAGTCGGATCATCATCTGAAACAGACAGCGAGGTAGTAAGTAGCGAAGAGTCGTTTGCAAGTGCAGCAAGCAGCGAACATGAGCCGGATGCACAGATCCAGAAGATTCGGCCTGGAAGGCCAAAATTGCTGAAGACGGGCAGACCCGGTCGCCCAAAGAAACAATACAACGTTCTCGGTGCAATGGTTACTGGCGATGTAATCATTCCATCATCCTACGAGGAGGCGATGAGCAGTAGTCATGCTTCGTATTGGCGTGAGGCAATGGAAAAGGAGCATGAGGCTTTGATTACGAATCAAACCTGGCAAGTCGTAAATTTACCTAACAATCAGCGAGCCATCGGATGCAAGTGGGTGTACAACGTAAAAAAAGATACATGCGGCAACATTGAGAGATTCAAGGCACGGTTGGTTGCGAAAGGATGCTCTCAGAAATATGGAGTAAATTATGCTGAAACATTTTCTCCGGTATGCCGAATGGAAAGCATACGTTTGGTACTAGCATTGGCAGCTGAGCTGGAGATGTACCTACATCAGATGGATGTATGTACTGCATACCTCAACAGTGAAATACGGGACACAGTCTACATGCGGCAGTCACAAGGATATGTAGATGGAGGCCATTCTGACAAAGTACTGTTGCTCAAGAAGGTGCTATATGGTTTGAAACAGTCAGGAAGGGAATGGAAATCCAAGCTTGATGGCGTGTTGAAAACTATGGGCTTTATTCCATGTGTCAACGAACCATGTCTTTATAAGGGTGGTTCGGGAGGTAATTTATCACTAATTCTGGTATATGTTGATGATCTTCTCATAGCATGCCAAACAAAAGAGGACGTGGTAAACATCAAAGCAGCTATTTAAAATTCGTTTGAATGTGCTGACAAGGGTCCACTAGAGCTGTTTCTTGGCATGAAGGTCAAACGTCAAGGTGAGCTGGGCGAGATCAGTTTGGGCCATTCGCAATATATCAAGGACTTATTGCAACGACACCGTATGGAGAGCTGCAGACCAGCAGCTACGCCTTTAGATGCTGGGCATCAAGTAGCGTGCGATAGCGATGGATGCGAGAAGATTGATTGCGTCACATATCAATCAATGGTTGGTGAGCTTATGTGGCTAGCTCTAACAACAAGGCCGGTTATTTTGCATTCAGTTGGAAAATTGGCACAAGGATCCACATAACGAACATCTTACAGGAGTGAAGCACATCCTGCGTTATTTGGCATCAACAGCTGAGCTGACATTGCACTACAAAAGTGTGGAAAACCATTTGCGGGTTTTGTCGATGCAGATTGGGGTGGCGATAAAGTTGACCGCAAATCGTATACTGGCTATGTATATTTCTTGGCTGGTGGTCCGGTATCATGGAAATCGGAAAAGCAACGCAGTGTGGCACTCAGCAGCACGGAGGCTGAGTATATGGCAATGTCAACTGCGTGTAAAGAAGCAATTGTTTTACGACGTCTAATTGTGGAAGTTGGCTGCGGCATTGAGAACACGCCGACAGAGTTATTTGGTGATAACTTAGGTGCTCAGCAACTAGCTAAAAACCCTGTTCATCATGGTAGAACAAAGCACATTGATATTAGATATCATTTCGTAAGACAAGTTGTAGAAGAAGGACACATTGTTTTAAAGTATGTTTCGACAAATGCTATGATTGCTGACATATTTACTAAAAATTTGCCGAAACTAAAACATGTTGAGTTTACAAAACTGTTAAATTTAAATTGAGTTTGTAAACATGCTTGCATTGAGGAAGGGTGTTGAAAATACATGTATACCAATACCAATGCATGCATGTATAAATATACTAATGTTAAGCTTCTGTAAAAGTATATGTATGTGTGCATTAATATTTCGACACATACTGAATTGAATGTTACTTAACAGAACAAATTATCTTTTCTCAATAAACACTACTATCGTGCGGACGCATTTAAGACACGCACATTCCGGTTTTATTATTTTCCACTGGCGTTGGACGATCCCTCGCTCCAACAGGTTATGGGCCCAGGGTACGAAATAGAAAACGGTACGGGAGTAGTGAAAAGTTTAATGTAAAAGTTACGAACTTGAGACATTATTAAGGCGTCGAAAGATCATTCGAAAATAGCGGGAAAAAGTGACGAAATAACAAAATGAGTTCATTGTACTTACGAATTCTGGAGCATACAGATGAAAAGTGTCTTGGTGCATGCAGACCTATGGTCAGTGGCGTCAGGGGAATTTCTGCTAGCGAACGCCGGTGCAGGTGTTGATTGGAACGCGTTAGATCGAAAGGTCTTGGCAACGATGACGTTGAGCGTTCGGACTACGCAATTGGGATACATAAAAAATTGCAAAACTTCGCATGATGCTTGGAAAAAGTTGCAGGAGGTGCACCAGCCAAGAAGACCAGTGCGCAAGGTATCACTCTACAAAAGATTGCTCAACTTACGCATGGCGGAGGAGCAGAGTATGACAAGCTATTTGAGCTCGTTTGCAGAAATCGTGGATCAACTAGCTGGAGTGGATATAAAGCTAAGCGACGAACTGCAGGTCATAATTTTACTTTCGAGTCTCTCAGAAACGTACGAAAATTTTGTTGTCGCCATTGAGACGCGCGACAGTTTACAGAAATTTGAGTTGTTGTGTACAAAATTGAAAGAGGAGAGCGAGAGACGAAAGGGTGTAGAGTGGAAGATCGAGAATGCTCAGGCATTTGCCGTTACACAAAAAGCAAACAGAAATGCAAAAGGCGGCGCAAAGAAGAAACACACAAACGTTGTATGTTACAAGTGCGGCGAAGAAGGCCACATCAAGGCGAATTGCCGCGGCGAATATTCTAAGAAAAAGGAACAAAGCAGAAACACAGCAAATAACGGACATAAACAAAACAGCTTATTAAAAGCATTGGACTGGACGCTGGAAGCTTCGAGAAAACAAAGTGGTGCTTGGACAGCGGAGCCACAAGTCACATGTGCTGTGAGAGGGAAATGTTCACTACATTTAAAGAGCACACTGAAATGATCGGATTAGCAGACTCAGGTTATTTGGAGGCAAAAGGCATTGGAGAAGTTCATTTGAAAACGGAATTGTTTACGATAGTTTTGAACAACGTGTTGTATGTGCCAAAGTTGACTGGAAATTATTATTCTGTGAGTCGAGCAATCGAGTATAATTGTGTTGTGCATTTTGGCCCAAAATGTGCAAAAATAATACAGAATGGAAAATGCATTGTAAACGTCAACAAAGTTGGAAGTTTGTATATGTTTGAGCCTCAATACAACAAATGTTATGCAGTTGCCAAAATGGATAGCGCTTTGTGGCATGCCAGGTATGGACACCTAAACTATGCAAGTTTGCTGGAGATGTCTAGCAAAGGGCTAGTGCGCGGCGTGCACAAGCTGGAGGGTCCATTGAACGATAAATGCAAGACGTGCATGGTGAGCAAAGTACACGTGCAGCCGTTTCCAAATACAGCAGAAAGTCGAGCAAAGGAGTTGCTGGAAATTGTGCACACAGATGTGTGCGGACCATTTGATACGAAGTCACTTGGAGGATCGCAGTACTTCTTGACTTTCATCGACGATAAATCCAGGCGGATTTTTGTGTATTTCCTGAAGGGAAAAAATGAGGTGTTTGCTAAGTTCGTCGACTTCAAGAAAATGGTTGAGCGGCAAATAGGAAAAAAGCTGAAGTGTATTCGCAGCGACAACGGGCGCGAATATATAAACAATGCTTTCAACACATTTCTAAAGGAACATGGCATTGAACGTCAGCTGACAGTGGCGTATACTCCGCAACAAAACGGCGTTGCTGAGCGAGCTAATAGGACACTAGTGGAGATGGCAAGGTGCCTCCTAGTGCAATCAGGATTTGGTCAATCAATGTGGGCAGAGGCGATATGCACAGCGGTGTATTTGCGGAATCGGGCAGTCACTAAGGCGTTGGTTAACATGACACCAATGGAAGCGTGGACTGGTACGAAACCATCTGTCAGTCATTTAAAAGTTTTTGGTTCAATTGCAGTGGCGTTGGAGAAAGGCAGACACAAGGGCAAATTCGAATCAAAAGGCAAGGAATACCGTATGGTCGGATATTCGAAAAATGCAAAAGGCTATCGCTTATATGATCCGGATTCGAGGCAGATTGTAGAAAAGCGTGATGTCATCTTCAATGAGATGCAGGGACTCGAGAATGCGGGCTACAGCAGCATTCTATTGGCTGGCAATGAAAACCACGCAGAGACTGCGCACAATGTTTCTGTTGTAAAGAGCAAGTCGGATCATCATCTGAAACAGACAGCGAGGTAGTAAGTAGCGAAGAGTCGTTTGCAAGTGCAGCAAGCAGCGAACATGAGCCGGATGCACAGATCCAGAAGATTCGGCCTGGAAGGCCAAAATTGCTGAAGACGGGCAGACCCGGTCGCCCAAAGAAACAATACAACGTTCTCGGTGCAATGGTTACTGGCGATGTAATCATTCCATCATCCTACGAGGAGGCGATGAGCAGTAGTCATGCTTCGTATTGGCGTGAGGCAATGGAAAAGGAGCATGAGGCTTTGATTACGAATCAAACCTGGCAAGTCGTAAATTTACCTAACAATCAGCGAGCCATCGGATGCAAGTGGGTGTACAACGTAAAAAAAGATACATGCGGCAACATTGAGAGATTCAAGGCACGGTTGGTTGCGAAAGGATGCTCTCAGAAATATGGAGTAAATTATGCTGAAACATTTTCTCCGGTATGCCGAATGGAAAGCATACGTTTGGTACTAGCATTGGCAGCTGAGCTGGAGATGTACCTACATCAGATGGATGTATGTACTGCATACCTCAACAGTGAAATACGGGACACAGTCTACATGCGGCAGTCACAAGGATATGTAGATGGAGGCCATTCTGACAAAGTACTGTTGCTCAAGAAGGTGCTATATGGTTTGAAACAGTCAGGAAGGGAATGGAAATCCAAGCTTGATGGCGTGTTGAAAACTATGGGCTTTATTCCATGTGTCAACGAACCATGTCTTTATAAGGGTGGTTCGGGAGGTAATTTATCACTAATTCTGGTATATGTTGATGATCTTCTCATAGCATGCCAAACAAAAGAGGACGTGGTAAACATCAAAGCAGCTATTTAAAATTCGTTTGAATGTGCTGACAAGGGTCCACTAGAGCTGTTTCTTGGCATGAAGGTCAAACGTCAAGGTGAGCTGGGCGAGATCAGTTTGGGCCATTCGCAATATATCAAGGACTTATTGCAACGACACCGTATGGAGAGCTGCAGACCAGCAGCTACGCCTTTAGATGCTGGGCATCAAGTAGCGTGCGATAGCGATGGATGCGAGAAGATTGATTGCGTCACATATCAATCAATGGTTGGTGAGCTTATGTGGCTAGCTCTAACAACAAGGCCGGTTATTTTGCATTCAGTTGGAAAATTGGCACAAGGATCCACATAACGAACATCTTACAGGAGTGAAGCACATCCTGCGTTATTTGGCATCAACAGCTGAGCTGACATTGCACTACAAAAGTGTGGAAAACCATTTGCGGGTTTTGTCGATGCAGATTGGGGTGGCGATAAAGTTGACCGCAAATCGTATACTGGCTATGTATATTTCTTGGCTGGTGGTCCGGTATCATGGAAATCGGAAAAGCAACGCAGTGTGGCACTCAGCAGCACGGAGGCTGAGTATATGGCAATGTCAACTGCGTGTAAAGAAGCAATTGTTTTACGACGTCTAATTGTGGAAGTTGGCTGCGGCATTGAGAACACGCCGACAGAGTTATTTGGTGATAACTTAGGTGCTCAGCAACTAGCTAAAAACCCTGTTCATCATGGTAGAACAAAGCACATTGATATTAGATATCATTTCGTAAGACAAGTTGTAGAAGAAGGACACATTGTTTTAAAGTATGTTTCGACAAATGCTATGATTGCTGACATATTTACTAAAAATTTGCCGAAACTAAAACATGTTGAGTTTACAAAACTGTTAAATTTAAATTGAGTTTGTAAACATGCTTGCATTGAGGAAGGGTGTTGAAAATACATGTATACCAATACCAATGCATGCATGTATAAATATACTAATGTTAAGCTTCTGTAAAAGTATATGTATGTGTGCATTAATATTTCGACACATACTGAATTGAATGTTACTTAACAGAACAAATTATCTTTTCTCAATAAACACTACTATCGTGCGGACGCATTTAAGACACGCACATTCCGGTTTTATTATTTTCCACTGGCGTTGGACGATCCCTCGCTCCAACAGGTTATGGGCCCAGGGTACGAAATAGAAAACGGTACGGGAGTAGTGAAAAGTTTAATGTAAAAGTTACGAACTTGAGACATTATTAAGGCGTCGAAAGATCATTCGAAAATAGCGGGAAAAAGTGACGAAATAACAAAATGAGTTCATTGTACTTACGAATTCTGGAGCATACAGATGAAAAGTGTCTTGGTGCATGCAGACCTATGGTCAGTGGCGTCAGGGGAATTTCTGCTAGCGAACGCCGGTGCAGGTGTTGATTGGAACGCGTTAGATCGAAAGGTCTTGGCAACGATGACGTTGAGCGTTCGGACTACGCAATTGGGATACATAAAAATTGCAAAACTTCGCATGATGCTTGGAAAAAGTTGCAGGAGGTGCACCAGCCAAGAAGACCAGTGCGCAAGGTATCACTCTACAAAAGATTGCTCAACTTACGCATGGCGGAGGAGCAGAGTATGACAAGCTATTTGAGCTCGTTTGCAGAAATCGTGGATCAACTAGCTGGAGTGGATATAAAGCTAAGCGACGAACTGCAGGTCATAATTTTACTTTCGAGTCTCTCAGAAACGTACGAAAATTTTGTTGTCGCCATTGAGACGCGCGACAGTTTACAGAAATTTGAGTTGTTGTGTACAAAATTGAAAGAGGAGAGCGAGAGACGAAAGGGTGTAGAGTGGAAGATCGAGAATGCTCAGGCATTTGCCGTTACACAAAAAGCAAACAGAAATGCAAAAGGCGGCGCAAAGAAGAAACACACAAACGTTGTATGTTACAAGTGCGGCGAAGAAGGCCACATCAAGGCGAATTGCCGCGGCGAATATTCTAAGAAAAAGGAACAAAGCAGAAACACAGCAAATAACGGACATAAACAAAACAGCTTATTAAAAGCATTGGACTGGACGCTGGAAGCTTCGAGAAAACAAAGTGGTGCTTGGACAGCGGAGCCACAAGTCACATGTGCTGTGAGAGGGAAATGTTCACTACATTTAAAGAGCACACTGAAATGATCGGATTAGCAGACTCAGGTTATTTGGAGGCAAAAGGCATTGGAGAAGTTCATTTGAAAACGCAATTGTTTACGATAGTTTTGAACAACGTGTTGTATGTGCCAAAGTTGACTGGAAATTATTATTCTGTGAGTCGAGCAATCGAGTATAATTGTGTTGTGCATTTTGGCCCAAAATGTGCAAAAATAATACAGAATGGAAAATGCATTGTAAACGTCAACAAAGTTGGAAGTTTGTATATGTTTGAGCCTCAATACAACAAATGTTATGCAGTTGCCAAAATGGATAGCGCTTTGTGGCATGCCAGGTATGGACACCTAAACTATGCAAGTTTGCTGGAGATGTCTAGCAAAGGGCTAGTGCGCGGCGTGCACAAGCTGGAGGGTCCATTGAACGATAAATGCAAGACGTGCATGGTGAGCAAAGTACACGTGCAGCCGTTTCCAAATACAGGAGAAAGTCGAGCAAAGGAGTTGCTGGAAATTGTGCACACAGATGTGTGCGGACCATTTGATACGAAGTCACTTGGAGGATCGCAGTACTTCTTGACTTTCATCGACGATAAATCCAGGCGGATTTTTGTGTATTTCCTGAAGGGAAAAAATGAGGTGTTTGCTAAGTTCGTCGACTTCAAGAAAATGGTTGAGCGGCAAATAGGAAAAAAGCTGAAGTGTATTCGCAGCGACAACGGGCGCGAATATATAAACAATGCTTTCAACACATTTCTAAAGGAACATGGCATTGAACGTCAGCTGACAGTGGCGTATACTCCGCAACAAAACGGCGTTGCTGAGCGAGCTAATAGGACACTAGTGGAGATGGCAAGGTGCCTCCTAGTGCAATCAGGATTTGGTCAATCAATGTGGGCAGAGGCGATATGCACAGCGGTGTATTTGCGGAATCGGGCAGTCACTAAGGCGTTGGTTAACATGACACCAATGGAAGCGTGGACTGGTACGAAACCATCTGTCAGTCATTTAAAAGTTTTTGGTTCAATTGCAGTGGCGTTGGAGAAAGGCAGACACAAGGGCAAATTCGAATCAAAAGGCAAGGAATACCGTATGGTCGGATATTCGAAAAATGCAAAAGGCTATCGCTTATATGATCCGGATTCGAGGCAGATTGTAGAAAAGCGTGATGTCATCCTCAATGAGATGCAGGGACTCGAGAATGCGGGCTACAGCAGCATTCTATTGGCTGGCAATGAAAACCACGCAGAGACTGCGCACAATGTTTCTGTTGTAAAGAGCAAGTCGGATCATCATCTGAAACAGACAGCGAGGTAGTAAGTAGCGAAGAGTCGTTTGCAAGTGCAGCAAGCAGCGAACATGAGCCGGATGCACAGATCCAGAAGATTCGGCCTGGAAGGCCAAAATTGCTGAAGACGGGCAGACCCGGTCGCCCAAAGAAACAATACAACGTTCTCGGTGCAATGGTTACTGGCGATGTAATCATTCCATCATCCTACGAGGAGGCGATGAGCAGTAGTCATGCTTCGTATTGGCGTGAGGCAATGGAAAAGGAGCATGAGGCTTTGATTACGAATCAAACCTGGCAAGTCGTAAATTTACCTAACAATCAGCGAGCCATCGGATGCAAGTGGGTGTACAACGTAAAAAAGATACATGCGGCAACATTGAGAGATTCAAGGCACGGTTGGTTGCGAAAGGATGCTCTCAGAAATATGGAGTAAATTATGCTGAAACATTTTCTCCGGTATGCCGAATGGAAAGCATACGTTTGGTACTAGCATTGGCAGCTGAGCTGGAGATGTACCTACATCAGATGGATGTATGTACTGCATACCTCAACAGTGAAATACGGGACACAGTCTACATGCGGCAGTCACAAGGATATGTAGATGGAGGCCATTCTGACAAAGTACTGTTGCTCAAGAAGGTGCTATATGGTTTGAAACAGTCAGGAAGGGAATGGAAATCCAAGCTTGATGGCGTGTTGAAAACTATGGGCTTTATTCCATGTGTCAACGAACCATGTCTTTATAAGGGTGGTTCGGGAGGTAATTTATCACTAATTCTGGTATATGTTGATGATCTTCTCATAGCATGCCAAACAAAAGAGGACGTGGTAAACATCAAAGCAGCTATTTAAAATTCGTTTGAATGTGCTGACAAGGGTCCACTAGAGCTGTTTCTTGGCATGAAGGTCAAACGTCAAGGTGAGCTGGGCGAGATCAGTTTGGGCCATTCGCAATATATCAAGGACTTATTGCAACGACACCGTATGGAGAGCTGCAGACCAGCAGCTACGCCTTTAGATGCTGGGCATCAAGTAGCGTGCGATAGCGATGGATGCGAGAAGATTGATTGCGTCACATATCAATCAATGGTTGGTGAGCTTATGTGGCTAGCTCTAACAACAAGGCCGGTTATTTTGCATTCAGTTGGAAAATTGGCACAAGGATCCACATAACGAACATCTTACAGGAGTGAAGCACATCCTGCGTTATTTGGCATCAACAGCTGAGCTGACATTGCACTACAAAAGTGTGGAAAACCATTTGCGGGTTTTGTCGATGCAGATTGGGGTGGCGATAAAGTTGACCGCAAATCGTATACTGGCTATGTATATTTCTTGGCTGGTGGTCCGGTATCATGGAAATCGGAAAAGCAACGCAGTGTGGCACTCAGCAGCACGGAGGCTGAGTATATGGCAATGTCAACTGCGTGTAAAGAAGCAATTGTTTTACGACGTCTAATTGTGGAAGTTGGCTGCGGCATTGAGAACACGCCGACAGAGTTATTTGGTGATAACTTAGGTGCTCAGCAACTAGCTAAAAACCCTGTTCATCATGGTAGAACAAAGCACATTGATATTAGATATCATTTCGTAAGACAAGTTGTAGAAGAAGGACACATTGTTTTAAAGTATGTTTCGACAAATGCTATGATTGCTGACATATTTACTAAAAATTTGCCGAAACTAAAACATGTTGAGTTTACAAAACTGTTAAATTTAAATTGAGTTTGTAAACATGCTTGCATTGAGGAAGGGTGTTGAAAATACATGTATACCAATACCAATGCATGCATGTATAAATATACTAATGTTAAGCTTCTGTAAAAGTATATGTATGTGTGCATTAATATTTCGACACATACTGAATTGAATGTTACTTAACAGAACAAATTATCTTTTCTCAATAAACACTACTATCGTGCGGACGCATTTAAGACACGCACATTCCGGTTTTATTATTTTCCACTGGCGTTGGACGATCCTTCGCTCCAACATATTTACCAGCAAGATCTCAAGTTGTAAGGCGTGTAAATCTAATATCGCCCGAGAAAAATATTTTAATTCCGAATCAGGAAATCCAACCAGGCATTTATGTTGCCAACACTGTAGCAACTGCTGAAAATACTTTTGTCCGTGTATTAAATACAAC
This sequence comes from Drosophila pruinosa, assembly GCA_018150935.1. NCBI lineage: Eukaryota > Metazoa > Arthropoda > Insecta > Diptera > Drosophilidae > Drosophila > Drosophila pruinosa. The sequence goes on from JAECWR010000154.1 coordinate 846,962, forward strand.
AAACTCTGAGGTGATATTAAATGTTACTAATCTCAAGTATGAATCGCTTGAAAATTATGACTTAGTTTAAACTTCCCCAGAACTAAGAGAACAAACAGTTTTAAAGCAACTAACAAAAAATTTCATACCTCAATTTAAGCCACAATTAACTAAATTGCGCAAACTATATAGCGATATATTCGGTCTTGAATCTGAATCAATAAGTACAAACAACTTTTATAAACAAAAACTACCACTTAAAGATGACAAGCCTGTCTATATAAAAAACTACCGTAGCCCGCATAGTCAAACAGAAGAAATACAAAAACAAGTAGATAAGTTGATTAGGGATGGCATTGTTGAACCATCTGTGTCTGAATACAGCAGCCCACTTCTATTAGTTCCAAAGAAATCAGTAGAAGGCACAGAGCAAAGAAAATGGCGTTTAGTAATTGATTACCGCCAAATTAAAAAAAAAACTACTTTCTGATAAATTTCCACTTCCAAGAATAGATAATATTCTTGACCAACTGGGTAGAGCTAAATACTTTTCGTGTCTTGACTTAATGTCAGGAATTCACCAAATAGAACTTGATGAAAAATCAAGAGACATAACTTCCTTTTCTACGAATAATGGTTCGTATCGTTTCACACGACTACCTTTCGGTTTAAAAATTGAACCAAATTCCTTTCAGAGAATGATGACAGTAGCATTCTCAGGTCTTAAACCTTCTCAAGCATTCTTGTATATGGATGACTTAATATTAATTGGTTGTTCTGAAAAGCAAAGGTTTCTTCACCTGAGAGGTGAGACCAATCCAAGTTCAAAACTCACTCGTATGCGGTTAGAGTTAGAAGAGTACGATTTCACGGTAGAGTACTTAAAGGGAAAAGATAACTTTGTGGCAGACGCATTGTCACGCATAACAATAAAAGACTTAAAGGAATTACAGAATCAAGTCCTGAAAGTTACTACCAGGCAACAAAGTAGACAGAAACAATTCTGGCCAGGAGATGAATTAAAAACAAAAGAACCTATGCTTAGGCAAGGTCTTAGTAAAGCTTCAAAAATCCCAACGTATTCGAAGTCATTAAAAATGACGACGTACGAAAAGTGGTAACCTTGCAAATAAAAGGAAATATGTGTTTCTTTAAACACGGAAATAAAATTATTGCAAGAATAGATGTTTTTGATTTGTACACTAATGAAATTCTAGACTTAGGTCAATTCTTTCAAAGGCTTGAAATGCAAGCCGGTATACAGCAGATTCACCAAGTTAAATTGGCACGGCATGAAAAAATCTTTGAATATATTTGAATAGATGATTTAAAAAATATAGGAAAATATTATACTAAAATCATTACGAGTAGCGCTACTCAAGCCAGTGACCACAATAATAAATTTAGAAGAAATAGAAGCTATATTGTCCACATACCATGATAACCCATTAACAGGAGGACATACTGGCATAACAAGAACGTTAGCCAAAATTAAAAGACACTACTACTGGAACTACTACTACTACCCTTAACCATTACAGAAATACTTGTAAATGCTTTCGATAAGGTAATAGTGGATACAATAGGTCCATTACCAAACTCAGAAAATGGTTACGAGTATGCTATAACGTTAATATGTGATCTCACAAAATATCTTGTATATGCTATATATGCTATACCAGTACCTAATAAAAATGCAAATACAGTAGGAAAGCCAATATTCGAATCCTTTATTCTAAAGTTTGGTCCAACGGAGAAGTTCATTTCGGACATGGGAACTGAATACAAGAATTCTGTTATCAAAGACATATGCAAATACCTGAACATTCAAAATATTTCATCGACTGCACATCATCATCAGACAGTTGGAACAGTAGAAAGAAGTCCTAGAAGCTTTAATGAGTATCTACGATCCTACATATCAGTAGATAAAACTGATTGGGACGTATGGCTTCAATATTTTGCACACTGTTTCAATATAACACCTTCTATGGCACATGACTATTGTCCATATGAACTAGTGTTCGGCAAACAAAGTAATTTGCCAACAGATTTTAATAAAAGTAATACCATTAACCCACTATATAACGTGGATGATTATGCTAAAGAATCTAAGTTTAGGTTAGAAATATAAAAGAGCCAGAATAATGCTAGAAAAACATGAGGCCAAAAATAATTAATATTATGATAGGAAGAAAGTAGATTTTGCTATTAATATAGGAGATCAGGTTCTATTAAGAAATGAAACTGGACATAAGTTAGAAAACCAATATTTAGGACCGTATACGGTGATAGATATAGAAAAAGATAATATAACAATTAAGTCAAAGAAAGATAATTCACAAATAGTGCACAAAAATAGGCTAAAAATTTACAGAATTTAGGAAAATATATATAAAAAAAAAATAATAATAATAATAAACAAAGCGCATAATAATAATAATAACCAAAAAAAAAACAAGTAAGAAAGCTACAGTCGAGTGTGCTCGACTGTGAGATACCCGCCACCCAATTTTACCATCCAAATATTATATTTTTCAAAATATACTAAACAAATACCAAAATAATATATCAACATTTTCTTTGTTCGAAATTATTAGCTTGGCGGCACTTTAGTTGGTTTATTGAACACCATTATTATGTCGCGGAGTGTCATAGCAACTAACTAGGCAGCACTAGCAGTTGCACGTGGTAACGCCTTATAAAAGTAATTTCTTAATAACTTCTGTGTTTTTTTTCCGATTGTAACCAAATTCGCAGAGATCATTAAGATGGTGATTAGTATTGTGCATACCAAAATTGAACGTTCTAGGCTTAAAACGTCGCTTGAAATTCGGTTTTATTCGATTTACGGGGGCGGGAGGGGGCGTGGCCAAAATCAAAAACAAACTTGGTCTGCGTGCAACAATAAGACATACTGTCCCGAAAAATTTGTTGCTCTATCTCTTATAGTCTCTGAGATCTAGGTGTTCATACGGACAGACAGACGGACAGACGGACATGGCTATATCGTCTCGGCTTTTGACGCTGATCAAGAATATATATACTTTATGGGGTCGGAGATGCTTCCTTCTGCCTGTTACATACATTTTCGGTCGGCACAAAGCCATAATACCCTTCTACCCTTTGGGTAGGCGGGTATAAAAATATATATACACTGCGCGTCATCAGGTTAGCGCCCCCCTATAAGTGCTTCTTTGTTGTGGAATATTTTGCAAACTGCTTAAGCCAAAGATTTGCAAATTTTGTTTTCTGATAATTTCAATAATTTTTTAAATGAAAAGTTAAAATGTAGTGCAATTGATTTTGAATAGATTTTTATATAAATAATAAAGAAAAACAGTTCACAAATGAGTAAATCAAAATTGGGTCATCAGGATAGCGCCCCCTAAGATAATATGAGTATGCTCAGTTAATTTCCAAAAAAAAGTTAAACTTCAAAATTGTACACAGTAGTTTGAATATTTTAGAAGCTAATTAATAATGTGTCGTCCCTCCTTTGTTAACAAGGACTTCACACATTCGATTGGGAAGTGAGCCATAAAGTTTTTGTAGGTAGTCCAAGGAAATCATTGACCAGGCGAGTTTTATCCCAGTGATCAATTCTTCTTTAGTGGAATATTGTTTGCCACCCTCGTACACCTTCCTAGCCAACCATCCCTATAGGTTTTCTATTATATTAAGGTCTGGGGAGTATGGTGGCCACTCCAGAACTTTCACTTTTTATACCCGCCTACCCAAAGGGTAGAAGGGTATTATGGCTTTGTGCCGACCGAAAATGTATGTAACAGGCAGAAGGAAGCATCTCCGACCCCATAAAGTATATATATTCTTGATCAGCGTCAACAGCCGAGACGATATAGCCATGTCCGTCTGTCCGTCTGTCCGTCTGTCCGTCTGTCCGTCCGTATGAACACCTAGATCTCAGAGACTATAAGAGATAGAGCAACAAATTTTTCGCGACAGTATGTCTTATTGTTGCACGCAGATCAAGTTTGTTTTTGATTTTGGCCACGCCCCCTCCCGCCCCCGTAAATCGAATAAAACCGAATTGCAAGCGTCGTTTTAAACCAAGAACGTTCAATTTTGGTACGCACAATACTAATCACCATCTTAATGATCTCTGCGAATTTGGTTACAATCGGATAAAAAACACAGAAGTTATTAAGATATGACTTTCATAAGGCGTTACCACGTGCAACTGCTAGTGCTGCCTAGCTAGTTGCTATGACACTCTGCGACATAATAATGGTGTTCAATAAACCAACTAAAGTGCCGCCAAGCTAATAACTTCGAACAAAGAAAATTTTGATATATTATTTTGGTATTTTTAGTATATTTTTTTTAGTATATTTTTATACTATTATATAAATATAATATTTTGATGGTAAAATTGGGTGGCGGGTATCTCACAGTCGAGCAAACTCGACTGTAGCTTTCTTACTTGTTCTTTTTGAATCCATGTTTTTACAGAACGGGCGGTATGGATCGGGGCATTGTCGTGCTGAAAATGCCATTCTAGGTTTCTAAAAAGGTTTTTAAAGAAAGGGAATGCCGTTTTTAATACGCAATTATAGTCTTTTGCGTTCATTTTTGGTATTAAAAACTGCAATTCACAGGGATCATAATAAGATACGGCGCCCCATACCATGACACCTCCGACTCGACTGTGTAAGCGATCCAAAAGATGCTCCTCTTTTCGCAAATCTTGGTAGTAGTAACAATAGCCATCTGGTCCCTCCAGATTAAATTTCATCTCATCCGAAAATACGACGTTTTGCCACTCCTTCGACCATGTCATGTGCGTACGAGCAAAACCAAGGCGTGTTTCTTTTCGCAACTTATTAAGAGGTGGTTTTTATACCCGCCTACCCAAAGGGTGGAAGGGTATTATGGCTTTGTGCCGACCGAAAATGTATGTAACAGGCAGAAGGAAGCATCTCCGACCCCATAAAGTATATATATTCTTGATCAGCGTCAACAGCCGAGACGATATAGCCATGTCCGTCTGTCTGTCCGTATGAACACCTAGATCTCAGAGGCTATAAGAGATAGAGCAACAAATTTTTCGGGACAGTATGTCTTATTGTTTCACACAGATCAAGTTTGTTTTTTATTTTGGCCACGCCCCCTCCCGCTCCCGTAAATCGAATAAAACCGAATTTCAAGCGTCGTTTTAAATCTAGAACGTTCAATTTTAGGCGTTACCACGTGCAACTGCTAGTGCTGCCTAGTTAGTTGCTATGACACTCCGTGACAAAATAATGGTGTTCAATAAACCAACTAAAGTGCCGCCAAGCTAATAATTTCGAACAAAGAAAATGTTGATATATTATTTTGGTATTTTTTAGTATTTTTTTAGTATATTTTGAAAAATATAATATTTGGATGGTAAAATTGGGTGACGGGTATCTCACAGTCGAGCACACTCGACTGTAGCTTTCTTACTTGTTTCTTTAGTTTTTGTCCCTTTAAATGTTCAGCGTTCTTTATCACCCTTTGAATCGCTGATTTGCTCGTGTTAACACCTCTTTTTTCACGGATTTTGGCAGAGGAGTCGTGGGAGTTGGAAGCCTCTCCGAGTATTGCGCTGCGATCTGCCTTGGTAATGACTCGGTTATTGCCACCTTTAAAGTTCTTTCCATAGGTATTCCTGTTTTGAAGGAAATTGGTTATCGTTTTGCGATGTCTACCGGTTTTTTCAGCGATTTTATTAAAAGATAGTCCGCATTCATAGAAAGCTGTGATTTTTGATTTTTCCTCCTTAGAAAGGACCGTTCCTCTTCCCATTTTTACAAAAAACTATATCAAACTTTCCAATTAATCACCGTAAAAAATTTTATTGCTGTGCCTATCATATTAAGAAAGAAAATCACAATTGCATTTGCAGGCGCTAATCTGATAATGCAAAACACGTGTTAGCTTTTTCATCGAAAGTAAGACAAAGCAGAAATAAAAGTATAACGGTTCTTCTCACGCGTTCTTTTTTTCTCTCAAAGAAAAATAGAATATCAGTGAACAAAAAACAACAATATTGATGAATTTGCGTGCAATAGCGGATTAGATAACAGAAGAAGAAATAGTGCAAGACAGGGAGCGCTAACCTGATGACGCGCAGTGTATATTTCAAAAAAACATAAATATTAAAATTAAATTAAAATAACTCCATTAAATTACGTTTTTTTTCAAAAGGAGGAAGATGTAGTGTGCACACATACACACATACGTGTATATATTATATATATGTACGTTAAGGGCAGTGAACTTAATTACACAATCATGAGATACTGACACATTGTTGCACTCTGCTGCAATTCATTCATAAATAGTCAAGCGGAAGTGTAAGCGTAATACGAGCACCCATTTGGTGCTAACGTACATAACTGCATGGTCAACGTACTCACGCTGGCCAAACGCTGATGGCTTACCATGCACGCTTACCAAGCATAGTTATACTTTATACATTATAGATATACATTATTATATATACATAAGATATGCATATAAGCTTCGCTGCGCTGCAGGCTACGCTGGCAGCACTGCTATTCAATTTAGACTATAAAACCTTTGTATGTAGATCTTAAGAATAAATTAACGAATTAACTTTGAAATTGAGCGGGACCTTCCCTGCTCAACTTAATATTAATAAAGATATATTGAATAAAAACACAAATATAAATATCTTTGTTTACACTTACTACACTATCTATCTATCCTATATAGACTTAGGATTGCTAACCAATAAGTCTGCTGAAAGCTACAGAGACTATGAAAAGCTCCATCTCGACTTGGCCAGGAAGGTCAAACCTAATATACTGATGGTCTGATAACGTGACTTCGTCTGTGACCCGCCAGTTGACTAGCGAATTCGCTATCGAGTTGCTGATTAGGGTAAGGTCTAAAACAATAAGTAGTCTAAGAGGGACTCACCACGTTTGTTGACGTCGCTGCTCCTCCAGATCGTGTGATGTGCGTTGGCATTACAGCCGATCACGAGCGGCTTGTTGTTCCGACGACAGAAATCAACCAGTCGCTGGACCTCTGCTGGGGGTAATTAATCCTCGTCGCCCGAGAAGTATGGAAAGGTGATTACAACTTCCCGGACACCGTCCGCAGTGGCTACCTCAATATCCGTTGCCACAAGGTCTCTGAGGATGAAGTTGGTTAATGGGAAATGTCTTACACTGTTATCTAAAAATATATATATATATAAAAATATATATACATATATTGTAAACGGGGCGCAGTGGCGATAACAAGCGCTTTCGCTCGGTACGAACCCTTCGCAAGTGCAGCTTTAAAATCTTCTTCTCGCGGCTCTTCAGTTTCATAAAGGCGTACTTCGATTCCAGCCGCAGCAACTGGATCTGAGAGCCTGATTCCGTGAGGCCTGACCTCTGAGAGGCCACGGAAGCGTCGTCAGCAAAGCGGATTCGGTCGCAGTCATCTTTCTCGTCAGAGTACAATACATAGTCGGGTTACTGCCGGAAGTTCAGTACTAGCGAACTCTGTGTCCAAGGGGGTTCGCGGCCTAAGCGGGTCCCCTAAATTACTAGAGTCGAGACGCGTGGCATTGGGGGTTGAAGCCAGCAGCCCACTGGCTGCAGTGCTGGTGTTGGGGTCAGCCATGAAGGCATCGCCCATGGATAATACAGTCGAAGTCGCATCAGACTTTTCTAATTTTTTTAATAGATCCATGAAAATTGATCCCACGATTAGGCGGGAAGGGAAGGTCACCCACGGCCACGACCCAGTAGCCCGTGTACCGTGGTATCCACATACTAGAGACCGGGATACCCACCGGCCATGCATCCATCAGCGTATGCTGTTCCGCCTTGGATTGGAGTGATTTATAGATTCACGATCTTCGCCCGACTACAATTAGTCAGCACCAATAGCAGAGACATGACCGTGCTAGGGGCCTGCTTCCAGCCGCCCTCGCGTGGAGAGTATAGCCGCACTTCCGACAGTAGGAGCAAGGACGGCACGTGCCCCAGCCCATACTGGGATTACATGTTGATCCCCTTACTGCCTCTGACGGTTGACGGCCAATTTTGCACGAAAGGCAATACGGTTCCAATTCCGTAACCTGTTGAGTATCCGTTTGTTATTAAATGTGGGCCTCGTGCTCACCCTGGCAATAGGAACGAACATAAAGAAGCCGTCGAGAGGTATCGGAAGAGTTTTCTTTTCTGTTTTATAGACGTACTACCATGGAAGTTTTTCTCAGAAAGATATGGTAGATAGGCTAGAAGAGCATGACATATACTGTTGTGTCGATATTTTCTCCTCGGACCTTGAAAATTTATGGGGTCACGCAAACTTCTTGCAGCTGGTCTCCAAGGTGAAGAGTCTCTAGTCGGTAGAATAATGTAGGTAAGGGAAGTCGGCAAATTAGATCCGTAACTTCGGGATAAGGATGGGCTCTGAAGATTGAGATAGTCGGGCTTGATTGGGAAACAATAACATGTGCTCGTTTTGGGTAAATAGAGTTTCTATCATTTATGGTAGTTTCTTGTTCCCCGGATATTTTAGTTCCGTAGCCAATTGTGGAACTTTCTTGCTAAAATTTTTTAGAATACTAACTGGGCAACCAGTTAGTTCTTTTAAATTAGAATGATTATCAATTAACAATCAATTCAGAACTGGCATGGACTTGGGGAATCCGACTGTCTAATTAAAACAAAGCATTGTGATGGCCCTAGTTGGTTCTGACACAATGTGGTTTCTGCCCAGTACTCTGAATGTCAAAGTGCGGGTCAATGGAGGGAGTAACTATGACTCTCTTAAGGAGGACTAAAGACCAATGCAGAATTGGAACTATAGTAAACCTGAAAGGGAGCTACCGTAATTCGTAAATCTAGGTCAAGTCGACCCATAACCTCTACGTGGAGTCCTCTGGGTAATAACTGACGATATTGCAAGATATCGGTTAGTAGCAGATATGAGCGGCGAAATGGTCTATTGGGCTACCAATCCAATGAACCTACAACTGATGGGGCAAACAATTTAATACAGCCTCGGATACCTGTTGTAAATTCAAGGAATATTTCTCCCACGGTAAACGTAGGAGCCCATCAGGAAAGGAACGTAGATGCGAGTAATCAATATGGGACGCATCTATGTGTGGAATGTAACCGAAGTTTTAGTACAACCGGTTTAGGTGTCCACATGTCGTGGATGCACAAAGACAGGCTCGATGAGCTTCGTTTGCGTGTTGGCGTGAAAGCCAGGTGGAACGAGGAAGAGATATCAATGATGGCGAGAAAGGAACTTGAGCTCACAGCAAATGGCGAAAGATTCATTAATAAAAAGCTTACGGATAATTATAAGGCAATAATTGAGCAGTTTAAGGGGCAAGCTGCTATTATTCCCGAAATTAATGAATCTGAAACCACGACGCGCCGCCCTAGTTTACGTGAGCCTGAGTCTTCTTCTTCAAGATCAAGATCAATTCCAATCGATTCATCGATACATTCGGACGACGGTCTCATGCCCCGTAGAATGCAGTCGAACGTGGAGAGTCGAGGTCTTGCAATCTATCGTAGATAGTGCGCAAACCTCGGGCAAAGTAGCAACTCTCCATCCTGAGCCTCGCAATAGGAGACAAAATAGAAGGCAGGCAAACAGGGTTCAGCGTAACTGGGACAAGCATAAATGGAGATGCATTGGATCTTTGCTTGATGGACCCGACGAGTCGGTAATGCCAAACGAAGAGATTATGGAACCATTCTGGAGAGAAGTCATGACGCAACAAACCTCTTTTTCTTGTAATACCGTCGTACCAACTATGGCGCATTTTGGGACCTGCAACTGCACAAGGTGTCACTGACTTCCTCTCCCAGACCGGACGGAATAACTCCAAAAACTGCCAGGAGTATTCTCAATGGTGTGATGCTTTGCATAATGAACATTATTCTCTGGCGCGGCGAAATACCCGTACTTTTCCGAATGGCCCGAACCGATTTCATCCCAAAAACGGGGAAGGCATCCCAACCTCATGACTTTCGTCCGATATCGGTTCCATCCGTCATAGTCAGACAACTTAATGCCATTTTGGCATCCCGATTTGCGTCAAGCGTCGATTGGGATCCGCGTCAGCGGGGGTTTATGCCTACTGACGGTTGTGCCGATAACGCGACGATAGTTGACTTAGTTCTGAGGAATTACCATAGACAGTATAAGTCTTGCTATATTGCCACGTTGGATGTGAGCAAAGCGTTTGACTCCGTGTCACACGAAGCAGTGCTGGATACCCTCACAGCATATGGGGCATTGACTTAGTTCTGAGGAATTGCCATAGACAGTATAAGTCTTGCTATATTGCCACGTTGGATGTGAGCAAAGCGTTTGACTCCGTGTCACACGAAGCAGTGCTGGATACCCTCACAGCATATGGGGCACCAAGGAACTTTGTCAACTACGTATGAAGAATGTACAGTGGTGGGGGCACCTACTTTAGTGGAAGAGGCTGGAGGTCAGAGGAATTCGTCCCTGCTAGAGGTGTAAAGCAGGGTGACCCTCTGTCTCCACTAATGTTCAATCTGGTCATCGACCGATTGCTCAGGTCTCTACTCGAATATGTAGGTGTCAATTTTGGAAACGACAAAATAAACGTGGCAGCATTCGCAGATGATCTGGTGCTTTTCTCCGAAACTCCCAAGGGCCTTCAGGAACTACTGGATACCACGGTTGAATTTCTAAAAACCGTAGGGCTAACCCTTAATGCTAATAAATATTTCACGATAAGTGTTAAAGGGCAACCAAAACAGAAGTGTACTGTGGTTGAACCACGTAACTTCAAAGTGGATTCACGCATATGTCCAGTCTTGAAGCGCACGAAGGAATGGAGGTATTTAGGTATCCAGTTCACTGCAGAGGGGAGAGCTCGTTATAATCCAGCTGAGGACCTGGATCCAAAGTTGGATATAATATCGCGTTCCCCCCTGAAGCCTCAACAGAAGTTATTTGCACTCAGGACTGTCCTTATTCCACAGCTATATCACAAGCTAACTCTTGGTAGTGTGGCAATAGGCGTTCTGAGAAAGTGTGACAGACTGGTACGGTCGGTCGTAAGGAGATGGTTAGATCTTCCTATGGATGTGTCAGTTGCGTTCTTCCACGCCTCCCAGAATGCTGGGGGTCTCGGTGTACCCTCAGTTCGATGGACAGCCCCAGTGCTGCGCATACAAAGGTTGAATAGCATTAAGTGGCCTCACCTCGAGCAACAGAGACGGCTCCTTCTTCAGTGCGGAACGTCGGAGGGCCCGGGATAAATGCCAGGGAAAGGAAGTTGCACTGTTTACACGCCATGAGATCGATTCGTACTGGGAAAATAGATTGTACAATTATGTTGATAGAAGCAGGCTCCATAAAGCAGGTCGTTATGCTCAACAACCCGGATAGATAGTCGACTCCACACGTTAAGTAACCGGTAAAGCTTATGTGAATGGGATCAAGCTGCGGATAAATGCCCCACCAACGAGGTCTCGAACCACGAGGGGAAGGCACGAATTGGAGAGGCAGTCTCGTGCAAGATGTGATGCTCCCGAAACACTAAACCACATTCTGCAGAAATGTCATCGTACGCATGGGAGGCGGGTGGCTAGACACAACAGTGTGGCTTCTTATCTTAAGCAGGGGCTTGAGTTACGGGGTTACACTGTCATTGCTGAACCAAGTCTGCAGGGGGAGAACAGGATGTATAAGCCGGACCTAGTGGCCTTCCGACCAGATCACACTTTAGTGATCGACGCGCAGGTTGTGACAGACGGACTTGATCTTGACCAAGCTCATCGGAGTAAGGTTGAGATCTATGACAGACAGGACATACGAACTACATTGATAAGGGATTATCAGGCACATGAGGATATAAGAACCGTTTCTGCCACTCTAAACTGGAGGGACATCTGGAGTTATCAGTCCGTAACATGAATGAGAGCACTCGGTGTCCTAAACGCTGCTGAAAGCAATGTTATCAGTACCAGGGTAGTAGTTGGCGGAGTTTGCGGATTAAAAAAAAACAAAACAAAAAAAATATTTATGTTCCATGCTGGATACCACCATAGAGTGAGCTAACATTTATTGTAATACTTTCCTTATACTTATTAGTCTGCTACCTAGGCCAACATCTGTTCGACTGTCATAGCAGGCAAACGTGTTGTCGGTAGTTCGATCCGCATTGTGCAATTTTGTGGTCACTGTAATTGTTATTTGCGTGCAGTTAGTGCGAATACCGGAATTGGCGGAACGAAAAAGTTCCGTTCGTTCGCTGTTTATCTCCCCGTGCGTGTGAGCGCTTGCGCTAGTGTGCGTGTGTTTTATCGAAAAATCATACGGTATTTTTGTTTTAGTGTTAATAAGTTTGCTTATACACGTGTGCTGTCAGTACAGCAGAGGGCATAATTATGCCTGCCTTCAAAAAGCCGGCCGTCGGTACTGAGGCTGCGTCTGTTGAAGACCTGTCAACAGTGATGGATGGTAAGGTGAAGCGAAAGGAGGGTACGGGGTCGAAGCAGAAGATGAAGAAGGCAGCTTCCTTATCTGCTGTTGGCGGCCCCGGTGTACTGAATGAGTACAGTACTGTCGGTGTTGCTAGTGTCGCTGGCAGTGTTGTTAGTATGGATGAGGAGCATTTGACTTCTGCAGATGCTACGCCAATAGGCTCGCTGGAATGCCAATGTGGAAGTATGAAGGGTGACTTGTCAGCGGAGGCTCGTTCTGCTCCATTGAGCAAATTGGTGCTGATGAAGCGCAAGGGCAGACCAATGGAGAAGATGAAGGCCATCAGCAAAGATGTGGTGATACACTCTCTAAGTGAGGGAATGAGTGCCAGACTACTAAGTGACCCTTGGTAGTCCGGTGGACTACCTTGGAGAGCTGGAGACGCTGCTCTTTAGCCAGATGGCCGAGAACGAACGACTGCAGGGGTGGCTGGAAGCGTATGGTGGCCAGGAGGGCCCCTTTTGCTTGCCAGCGCCGGTTTCGCAGCGGGTTACCGCCACCAAGAGTGGCTCCAAGTCGCCAGTGCCGTCTACCCCGGAGACGCCCAAGCCAGTTGAGACTTGGTCCTTGGTGGTACGTAGCAGAAATGCTGGGAACACCGAAAAGGACAAGGTGGTGAAGGAGGTAGGTCCCACTCTTGGTGTACGAGTGCTTGAGGTTAAGCCTCTTAAGGATGGCGGCGCGATTATTCGCACAGATGGTAGAGAACACTAAGGAGGTTAGCGTGAACGATAAGCTTGGCCCAAAGGTGGTTGTCCAGGGCGTTCACTCGCAGGATACCCCTGATGAATTCATGGGTGATCTGTACGAGATGAACCTCAAAGACGTAAAGTCTCCTGAGGCCTTTAAGAAAGTCCAAATGGTCAGCAAGCCGTGGGGTATGAATGCTGAAGCAGCCGTCAATGTTGTGCTAGAGGGTGATGGCATTGCTATGCAATCTCTGCTTGACGTAGGCCGCTGCTATATTAAGTGATTTTCGTTTCGCTTGCGAAACCTTGACCCAGTTGTGACCTGCTTCCGTTGTCCGGGCATCGACCACAAAGTGGTGGATTGCAGGGCAAAACACGATGTATGTCGTCGCTGCGGCCAAATGGGGCATGGCGTGGCTTAGTGCACGAGTGCACTGAACTGCCGAAATTATGGGTTCAAAGGACAGCCTTCGGAGCATCTACTGATGTCTTCGACCTGTCCGATTTACAGTCAAATTGTCGCGAGGGCCAAAGCTAGGCATTAATATGGCTAGCAAAATCCTCCAGTTGAACTGCCAAGGGTCGTACGCAGTCATGTGTGATGTTGGAGCATTAATGTGTGAGAGTGGTAGTGTTGTGGCCCTGTTGCAGGAGCCCTACGCAACCAATGGTTGTGTACGCGGCTTACCCGCTAATATGCGAGTTTTTCCTGATAGGTCGTTATCGAGTGCACATTAGAGAATTCGACCGATTATGATGTATGTGTTTGTATGCATGGCCATTTTGGCAAAATTTTAGTAGCGAGTTCGGGGATCCCCTCGAACCGTATATACAGTATATGGATGAGGTGCTACTACTGGCAAGTAGCGTTCCAATCCTCCTTGGTATTGATGCGAATGCGTCGTCCCTCATGTGGTTCAGCAAGATATCTAGACAAGCGTCTGGGTATCAGAATCACATTAGGGGTGAGGCGCTAGCCGAGTGGGCCGTATCCCAAGATGTGCGGTTCGTTTACGAACCCAGTGAGTTGTACACGTTTGATGGTCCGATAGGTAAAAGTGACATAGATGTCACCCTGGTGAATGAAGCAGCGATGCTGTTTTCAGTAACAGCAACCCGTTTAATGCCCTCATTGGATAACACAGGGGTAGTGGGCTTCCGCCTCTTCCTATTACGATGCTTACGTTGGACAACTGAGCTGCACGAGCTTACGTCACTCAGCTCCCCGCTAGTCGATCAGCTCATAGCCGATGACATCGTTGCCTTGTAATTATTTATTACAACTAAAGTTTGCAATCAAAAGAACCAAAAAGAACAAGTAAGAAAACTACTGTCGAGTGTGCTCGACTGTGTCGCCACCCAATTTTACTTTCGAAATTTTATATTTTTCAAAAATATACTGAAAAAATATACTAAATATATACAGAAATAATATACCAACATTTTCTTTGTTCGAAATTATAAGCTTTGCGGCATTTTAGTAGGCTTATTGAACACCATTATTATGTCACGAAGTGACATTGCAACTAACTAGGTGCAGCTGCACGTGATTACGCCTTATAAAAGTAATTTCTTAATAACTTCTGTGTTTTTTATCCGATTGCAACCAGAGATAATTAAGATGGTGATAACAATACTTATCACCGTGCCAAAATTGAACGTTCTAGGCTTAAAATTACGCTTGAAATTGAATGAATGAATGAAATTAATGAAAGTCAGGTTGCATGCATACGTGCAATACAAAATTTACTGTATTTACGGCTAAGCTTTTCAAAAATATGTAACTGAATGAGCGCGACTGAGCGCAATGCGCGTAAGTAACGGAACAATATCACTCACTTTGTTGATAAGACACACGAGAAACAGTGCGGCGTGTGCGCACGAAGAGAAAAACGATAGGGACAGATCGAGAACGATCCCTCGTCACTTGTTTAACGTGGCATTTACCAATCTAGGTATACAACCACGGTGCCCAGATATGCACAAGTATATATGGCACAAGGAGTCTGGTACAATGCGCCAACTAACTCCCCTTCAGGTTAGTAACTTAACCTTCAGGTACCAAATAGATACATATTGCCTGATATGCATCCACCCTTGGTGGGGGCCGAAATGTATCTAGCCATCTCTGCTGATCTATGGGATCACAGCACCCGGTTCAGACCGCGTCGAGGATCCTAAAGCTAGGGGCCTCTACCTGTAATTGGGTGCAACCACAGCCACCACGATACTCCCATAAGGGGGCCAACCTCAAATGGGCAGTGCTTGAACAACTGCCCAAGCCCGTGGTACCGACTTGTGAGCTCGGTGGGCCTTCCCCTTATAGCCCCGACCGGCTCGGATTTGGAGAAACAATACCGGCACTTTTAGTCGTCTCGTACGACAAGCAGTAGAACACTGAGGTGTATATCAGATATCAGTACTGAGGTGGAAATCAGTTTTGACCAAAGTCCGGGACTGATAGACCAGGTGTTCTTTTAGTCGCCTCTTACGACAAAGCAAAAACGTACTGTGGTGAATATATATTATATTGCTTATGCCGGCAAGGCAACACTCCACTGACATTTGATTTTTTTCATATAAAAATTTTTAATATGACATGCCTTGCGCGACACCATTCCCCTATAAAGGTTTTGTGACACGTTTTTTACAAAATCAACATTTTCCTTGGTGTTACCCTCTATACATTTTTTGGGTCCATTAATTTAAAAATACACCACTAAACTTCATTATTTATGCCGTTTATATATTATATTGCTTATGCCGGCAAGGCAACACTCCACTGTCATATGATTTTTTTTATATAAAAATTTTTCATATGACATGCCTTGCGCGACACCACTCCCCTATATAGGTTTTGTGACACGTTTTTTACAAAATCAACATTTTCCTTGGTGTTACCCTCTATACATTTTTTTGGGTCCATTAATTTAATAATACACCACTTAACTTCATTATTTATGCCATTTATATATTATATTGATTATGCCGGGAACGCAACACTCAACAATCATATAACTTTTTTCATATACAAATTTTTCATATGAAATGCCTTGCGCGACACCACTCCCCTATATAGGTTTTGTGACACGTTTTTTACAAAATCAACATTTTCTTTGGTATTACCACCTAAAACTTTTTTTGGGTTTAATGGATCACATAACACACTGCTATACTGAATTTGTTGAATAAACCAAATATCACACTGCTAAACTTTATTTTTTCAATAAACCCATTCATACATTCAATACATAACGCACTGCTAAACTTTATTTGTTCAATAAACCACATAACATACGGCTAAACATTACTTGTTGACTAAACCATATATCACACTGCTAAATTTTCTATGTTTAGTAAACCATAATAACACACCGCTATACCAACTTTGTTCAATACATGACGCACTGCTAAACTTTATTTGTTCAATAAACCACATAACATACCGCTAAACATTACTTGTTCACTAAACCATATATCACACTGCTAAACTTTCTATGTTTAGTAAACCATCATAACTATGGTTATATACAAATACTATTGTGGAATACAGTTATTAACTATTGTCAGACCATCATGAAATAAATAGGCACTTTGTTGTTTTCTTTTTATGTCTCTTTATTGTAAGAACAACTGCACACTCTCGCTTTCATAAATCGACTGACGCTGCGTAGATCATACGAGTATGTACACATACTAGGCCACACACCACAAAGCTACAAAGAGAATGAAGCTTAGCTGCAAATGAGCGACTCATCTATATATATTCCTGCATAGCAGAGAGTTAAGCTATGTGACTTCTGCATACATACATATTTTCCAACACGCCACCTCAAAAGTTACATTGCAGTACTTTTATTAATTACGAGGCTGTGCATGTTCTTCTGGGGAATAATTTTGATCCAGCATTTGCTGCGAGGAGTTGGGGAAACCCAGTAAAACCCAACCAGATCAATCGAACATATTATTTACATCAATTCAGTTTTGCAAACAACTAAAAATTAATATTATTCATCTTTGTAAGAAATTCAAAGTTATCAATAAACTTAATTAAATTTAATTAAATTATACTTTATGTCACGAGCCCCAGTTCAGTCTGGTTCCTCTGTAGTTTGATCTAAGAATATAACGTTTTACTTCATTCTGAGAGTCCAAGTCCACTTCTCAATGTAATGAATCTTACAGATGGTAACGGCTTAGTTAGTATATTGGCAAGTTGTAAATCTGTAGAAATATACTTAATACAAATAAGTTTATTTTCAACTTGTTCCCTTGTAAAATGATATTTAATGTCTATGTGCTTAGTTCTCTTGTGACAAGTTGAGTTATTTGCAATACTAATACAACCTTGATTATCTTCATAGATATCTATTGGACCTTTTAATTCTAGTTTTATTTCTTCCAATAAAGACTTGAGCCATAAGGCTTCTCTAACACCTTCAAATAAGGCCATGTACTCTGCTTCGGTGGATGAAGCTGCAACAGATTTTTGCTTCATTGTACTTCATGAAATTAAACAACTTTCAAACATCTAAAATAAATATCCCGTAGTACTTCTTCTGTCTGTCTCATTTCCTGCCCAATCAGAATCAGCATATCCAATAAGAATATTACTAAACTGTACATTTTTCTCAAATTTCAATCTCAAATCAACATTTCCTTTTAAATACCTTAAAACTCTTTTAAGACATAGCCATAATTCTTTATTGTTGTTATTCGAATATCGACTTAAAATACTTATTGATGTACTTAAGTCTGGACGAGTACATAACATGATGTACATCAAACAACCAATTAAGTTTCTACATGGTGCCTCACATGATTCTACAAATTGTAGAGCCTCATAGTTTAGTATGCTTGGGAGAGGTGTACTAACTGCATTGCAGTCTTCCATATTAAACTTTCTCAACACATTCTTTATATATGCAGATTGACTGAGACATATCTGACTTTTATTTCTATCAATTTTAATTCCGATAAAATATCGAACTTCTTTCAAATCAGTCATTTTAAATTTATGTAGAAGGTATGATTTAAATTTAGACATAGTTTCAGACTTACTAGTGGCAATTATTACATCGTCCACATATAATAAAATATAGATATTATCTGAGAAATTTCCTTTATCTAAAATATAGATACAACGATCAACTTTTAGATTTTCAAATCCAACATCTTTTAGCATATTTTATTAAGCTGCATTCTCATCGCAGTATGGCAACCCTTTTGGAACCTTCATGTCGATTTCATCTTTTAGTGTTCCATTCAAGAATGTTGTTTTCACATCCATATGATGGACTTGTAAATCGTATTGGTTTGAAAGAGCCAACAAAAAACGAAAACTGGAAATTCGTGCAACTGGTGCAAATGTCTCATCGTAATCAGTCATATATTCTTGTGTAAAGCCTCGTGCTACTAGCCTTGCTTTATACTTTACTAAGTTTCCAAACTCATCTTGTTTAATACTAAAAACCCATTTGCAATCTACTATGTTTTTATTATTAGGCTTCTGCACCAAACTCCATGTTTTATTTTTTGAATGCGAATCAAGTTCATCTTGTATGGCTTTTTCCCAAAAGGATCTGTCATCACGAAATTCAATTTCATCAAATGTACTGGGAATATCATTTAAACTGACTTGAGTATTCATTAGACATTTTTCTAAAAATCTATACAATAGTTGAGGTATACCTTTATTTCCTTCACTGCGTCTGATTTCTTGCTCACTTTTGTTTTCGTTTATTTTATCACCAGTTTCTATAACTGGATCGGCATTCTTTAGACATGTGGAATTTTCACTATGTTGTACATTTATTATTGAATCAACAGATTCATCATTTTCCAACATTGGAAAATCGGACTCTACATTTTCTTTATTTAAAGAATCATCAACACTTTCAAGTTGAACCTTCGAGTCTTCTTCATGTACCAACTTAGACTTTAATATGTTTATTTCATCCACCACAACATCCCTAGCAGTCATAAATTTTCTTGATTTCTCATTCCACAATTTGTACCCATTTGGTTCGTAACCGACAAGTATTGTTTTAATTGACTTGTCATCAAATTTTCTTTTCTGCACTTTATTAAGTGCATATACTGTTGAACCAAATATCTTAAGATATTTTAAGATTAAGATTAAGATTGGCTTTTTATTATGCCACATTTCATACGGTGTCTTCTTTTCTTTTAACGCTCTACTTGGGGACCTGTTAATTAGGTATGTTGCTGTTAAAATAGCTTCACCCCAAAAACATTTATTAAGCTTAGAGCTATTAATCATTGATCGAGCCTTTTCTGTGATTGTTCTAATCATCCGCTCTGACACGCCATTCAATTGTGGGGTATGAGGAATCGTTAAATGATAGCTTATGCCTTTTTCCACACAGAAATCACGCATTTCACTTGAAAGATACTCCCTACCGTTATCGATATAAAGGTTAACTAATTTTAAATTGAAATGAGCCTCACTCTTGGCGATAAAGTCTTTAAATACAGAGAACACATGTGATTTATATGTTACTATATGTGTCACACAGTAATGTGTGTATTCATCAGTAAAAACAACGTAATAGTTTTTATTATCAATAGTAGAGGGTGTGATTGGCCCACAGACATCGGAATGGACTACAAACAAAGGTCTCTGGATATTTTCTTTGTTTTTAAATTTATTAAATTTTAATCTAGATTGCTTGCCGTTTATACAAGCCTTACATAGATCTTGATTTACTTCTATGTCTTTTAATATATTTATATCTTCAAATAGTTCATTTTGTTTTATCTCTAAGAATTTGTCTGCACTTACATGACCCAATCTTTCATGCCACAAGCGATACTCAGCACTATTTCTAACTTTTGATGTATATACTTTACTATTCATAGTAAATCTTATTATTGGTACATTGTACTCACATGTTCCAGCAAATGCTAGATTACCATCTTTAGTTACTCTGATGCCATCAGGGTTAAACTCAATCGTCATTCCAGCATCTTGCATCTTCTAAACAGATAATAGATTATGTGGAATTTCTTCACAATACAGCACATTCTTCAGCGTTATCTTCCTTCCACTACTGGTAAGGTTAACCACGTCTTTGGCAGTTGCATGTATGTATATACTCCCCACGCTTTGCAATTTCGGTGGCAATATGATTTTCAAAGTTTTCATGTTCAGAAAACAACGCCATGTCATTTATGAGATGATCCTATGCACCGGATTCCAGAATGAATTTAATCAGGCCCATATTTTTATTTATGTTTTCCTTTCTAATCATGAACGCAAAGCCTCGTTCAGAATTAGTTGTTGCAATTTGAGCCTGCTTTTCTTGTCCACTATTATTACGAGCAACATTCTGATTTCCTGTCTGTCGTTTTAATAACAAACAATCTCTCTTAAAATGTCCTAGCTTTCCACAATGAAAACATTTCGGCTTCGATCTAAATTTTGTTAAATAGCCGCTCGTGTGAATTAATTTTTTTAATTTTATTTTTCCTGGCAAGAGCTAGATTTATCCAGAATTTTAACGAAGAGCTTTTCTGGCGGAAATGAGTAGTTTTTTTTTTAAATTAATTTAAAGTTTTCGAAAATACCATGTATTTTGTTGTTGGCAATTCACTCTCATTTGTATGTACCGACCGCTCGTTGTTCTCTCTCACTCTCCTTTTTTTTCTACAGTGGCCAAAATCGATTTTATGCAAACCAAATATTGCATTCATACAACATGAAGAAGAAGTGCCACGTGTGAGGTGGTGAGAAAATAATTCACCTAATATGGAGAAAAATGGGGGGAAGGTAAGAAAGAAAGTAGCGCCGCAGGCGAAAAATTTTTGAAAAAAAAAATCGCGCGATTTTTTCTGGATAAATCTAGCTCTGTCCAGGAAAAATAAAATTAAAAAAATTAATTCACACGAGCGGCTATTTAACAATTACCTTTATTTTCTTTAACTTCTTTATTGCCTATCGCTTGAAGAACTTTTGCGCTTGTGTCCTTGCTTGTATTTTTTAATTTTGTCTCTTGGTCAAGTAGTCGAGTTTTTACAAATGCTAAAGTCAAATTTGCTTCAGAAAGTGTCTCTATTGCAGTTATGACCCCATCGTAGCATGTTGGAAGAGTTAGAAGCAAGTGTGAAATTTGGTCCATTTCATCTATTTTTGCACCTGACGCAATGAGCTCTGTTATTAAGTTATCAAACAAATAGAAATGATTTTGTAGCGAAGTATCCCCTTTAACTTTAACATTAATAGTTGTTTTCTTAATGAGAGCTGTGAAGCTAAACTTTTTCTTTCATAGATTTCGTCTAACTTAGCAAAAATCTCCTTAGGTGTGCTTGCATTATTTGCATGAAACAAAAACGAGTCATTCAAGTATTCAACAATTATGCTTTTTACTTGTCTATGTGCCTTTTTAATTTCATCAGTCACTATATTTTGTTCGTCATCTATTACACTCAATAAATCATTTTCTTCTAGAAGCACTCTCACTCTATACTTCCAAATAGAATATTTTTCCCCATCAAATGGTTTAATATTTCGCTTTGCCTTATCCATTTTTCCTTATTAATCAATACACACAACTTGTATTCGTTTTTGCATGGACTTGTCTTCTTAGAAATGCTGATGGTGACGCTAGAATAAAAAGAGAGAAAGAGGAAAAAAAAATGTTACCGGCGCCAGCTACGGCGCGCCGCGGCGTCGTGATTTTCACGGCGTCGTGGTTTTCGCGGGAAAAAAAAAACGCTTCTGTGTATGCGACGAAGTTGTGAAATTATGATAAACGTTTACAATGCGCACAAATTAAATTGCCGTACGACTATATGTATGTAATTATATTATGCATGTATATACATATATTAGCAACTCAATGCAATGTACTTATATATATACACATGTATCATTTTTTTTCACGTTTTATTTTAGCTTGTTATTAACAATCAAAGACTTACATATTTCAATGCTTTGTGTCTGGGTCCATAACCTAAGGTTATATACAAATATTACTGTGGAATACAGTAATTTTGCGTCATAATGATAGGAAGAGCCGACATCGAAGGATCAAAAAGCGACGTCGCTATGAACGCTTGGCCGCCACAAGCCAGTTATCCCTATGGTAACTTTTCTGACACCTCTTGTTAAAAACTCTTTAAACCAAAAGGATCGATAGGCCGAGCTTTTGCTGTCCCTGTGTGTACTGAACACCGAGATCAAGTCAGCATTTGCCCTTTTGCTCTATGTGTGGTTTCTGTCCGCACTGAGCTGGCCTTGGGACACCTCCGTTATTATTTGAGAGATGTACCGCCCCAGTCAAACTCCCTACCTGGCAATGTCCTTGAATTGGATCAGACCTGAGTAATTGGAGTTATACCAAATTTTTAAATCAAGAATACATAAATGCACTCTCTCATTAATGAATTTGTTTGCGATTATATAACAAACTCGTGATACTTTGATCAAGAAGCTTGCATCAAAACCCAATACCATAAGATATAATAAATATATCCGTATAATGGCTAGGAAATGATACACGTTCCATTTAATCAAGTAAGTAAGGAAACAATAAGAGTAGTGGTATTTCATTGTCGATACTAAACCGAAATCTAATATCTCCCACTTATTCTACACCTCTTATGTCTCCTTACACTGCCAGATTAGAGTCAAACTCATAAGGGTCTTCTTTCCCCGCTAATTATTCCAAGCCCGTTCCCTTGGCTGTGGTTTCGCTAGATAGTAGATAGGGACAGATCGAGAACGATCCCTCGTCACTTGTTTAACGTGGCATTTACCAATGTTGGTATACAACCACGGTGCCCAGATATGTACAAGTACATATGGCACAAGGAGTCTGGAACAATGTGCCAACTAACGCCCCTTCAGGTTAGCCACCGAAGCAACTTAGCCTTCAGGTACCAAAATAGATACATATTGTCGGATATGCATCCACAAGGGGGCCAACCTCAAATGGGCAGTGCTTGAACAACTGCCCAAACCCGTGGTACCAAGTTATGAGCTCGGTGGGCTCTCCCATTTTAGCCCTGACTGGCTCGGATTTGGAGAAACAATACCGGCACTTTTAGTCGTCTCGTACGACAAGCAGTAACCTACTGTGGTGGATATTCTAAGACCCGCCAACCACACGGGTGAGCCAGTTTTGACCGAAGTCCGGGACTGACAGTCTAGGTGTTCATTTAGTCGCCTCGTACGACAAGCAGAAACACACTGTGGTGGATATTCTAAGACCCGCCACCACACGGGTGCTCTTGTATGGAGAAACGCGTTCAGCGAACCATAACCAGTCAGAATAAATCCGGCTTTCATAGAGAAACCAAAGTTTAGATTTTTGAAGACGGCACAGACACAAACTTCAGTCCGACTCCATCTATACTGCCATGCTTCCAGCATGCATTCATCTAGTTGCGCCAATCTCAACTTCAATGAAAGATTCGTCAGATCTGCGCCATGAAGCCAATCACTAACCTCTAACGGGTATCCGCGCGTAAGCTTAAATGTAATTGCCAATTTCTTGGCAACCAAGTCAAGTGGGGGAGTTCCTGCAAGGGTCTGAAGTGCAGCAGTGGACACTGTGCGACATACCGATAGGCATCCAAGCAAGATAAGCCTTTGGCAGCTCAGAAGGCGCTTCTTGGCAACACTCTGGCTTGACGTCATGTAATACCATACCGAGGCACCTTAAAGTGCACAGGGTACCATGAGTCCAGCATATATTGTCCGCTTGTCGCGAGGACTGACACCCCAGTCAACTCGCAGAACGCGTGCCAATGCTCCGACGACTCCGCTAAACTTATCCCGTAAAGATGCAATATGCGCATTGAAATTCAGTCGCTCGCTGACTATAGTGCCAAGGTAATGGATCCTTTTTGCGTACGGCAAGCCAGCTCCAGCAAACCGCACAGACGGGTGCCTCCTGTCGGAGAAAAGGCCCTTCAGGAGCATGGTTGCCGTTTTACTGGTTGACACCGCAACACCAGCCTCAGCTCCCCATGCGCCCACGATGGACATTATCTGCTCGCCATTCGCCTCAAGATCAAGGCGTGAGTTTCCCTCGATGATGAGAAACAAGTCATCTGCATACGCGCTGAGCACACAGTGTTGCTCTAAGCGCTGAAGAAGCACGTCCATCATGAGGTTCCAAATAAATGGACCACTGATGGACCCCTGTGCGCAACCTCGTGTCACCGGAACAGTGACTTCTCCATGACTGCTGACCATTTTTGCGCTCCTGTCTGAGAAGAAGCTCCTCCATAAACCAGCTTCTCTGCACTCAAGATCAAGAAGGCGTCGCAGTACTGCGTTCCACTCCACGTGGTCAAAGGCACCCTTGAAGTCGATGAAAATGCCGTGCGCATATCGCGTCCTACAGGCAGCGACAGCTTCCTTAACATGATTCCAAGCGTCCTCAGTGCAGCGTCCTGATCGGAACCCAAATTGCCATCTATGACCATCGCCGAGCACATCGTCCAGGCGGTTCACCATGATTCCCTCCAGTATCTTGCCAAACACCAGCAACAGGCATATGCCCCGATAAGATGAGAGATTATCCCTCACCTTGTCGGGTCCCTTGAGCAACGGAACTACCCGCGGGCATTTTCACTCAATCGGGAAGTATTGCTCAGCTAAGCAGCGAGAATAAAGCGCCATCATGTACTGAGGGATGGCACGCCACACCTCTTTGGCTATAGCCCCGGTTATACCGTCGAGTCCAGGTGAGCGCCTGCTCCGTAACTTCTTGACGCGGCTGTTAACCTCCGAGAACTCAAGACTTCTAGGGGCTTCCAGCGGGATCCCGGGTGCTGTAGTCGACTCAGCAGCAGGGAAAAAACTAGTGAGGAGCACTTGTACACAGTCGTTCCAGGTTATAACATGTTGACCGTCCACATGAAGACATCCAATATCGGTGACTCTCTTGCGGCTCCGGACGATCTTATAGACCTGTCCCCAAGGGTCATCTTTGTGCTCTCCCATGAAGCGGCGCCAGTCTTCATTTTCGGTTGAGAGGATAAGCTTTTTGAACTGTGCTGTGGAAAACCTCAGTTCAGTGGCAAGCTGCTCAGCGTCATCGCTAGCACGGCGACGGGCATCCTGGAGCCGTCGTCTAAGTCTTCTGACCTCTCGGCGTTTCGAGGATAGCTCGGCAGTCCACCAAACTATACCACGACGACGAGCTCTCACGGGTCTTCGGCCGAGCACATTGTCGCACACACCTTGAACAAGGGTGCGCAGTGCTGACGCCTGGTCATCCAGTGACCCAACGAAAACTGATTGGTCACCTACCTCACGAGCCAACTCATTGCTAAACATATGGCAATGCGCCAAAGTAGATAGGGACAGTAGGAATCTCGTAAATCCATTCATGCGCATCACCAATTAGATGACGAGGCATTTGGCTACTGTAGGAAATGATCTTTTGCCCACACACTGACGCCAATCAAATATGACGCAGCGCATGGCTATTTTCCCTTTTCTTTGTACCTTTAAGATGTTGGCCTAAGTAGCAGACTAGTATAAGGAAAGTATTACAATAAATGTTAGCTCACTCTACGGTGGTATCCAGTATGGAACATACATGTTTTGAATCCGCAAACTCCACCAACTACTATCCTGACACCGAGTGCTCTCAGTCTTGTTATGGACTGATAGCTCCAGATGCCCCTCCAGTTTAGAGTGGCAGAAACGGTTCTAATATCCTCATGTGCCTGATAATCCCTTATCAATGTAGTTCGTAAGTCCTGTCTGTCATAGATCTCAACCTTTCTCCGATGAGCTTGGTCAAGATCAAGTCCGTCTGTCACAACCTGCGCGTCGATCACTAAAGTGTGATCTGGTCGAAAGGCCACCAGGTCCGGCTTATATATCCTGCTCTCTCCCTGCAGACTTGGTTCAGCAATGACAGTGTAACCCCGTAACTCAAGCCCCTGCTTAAGATAAGAAGCCACACTGTTGTGTCTAGCC
This sequence comes from Drosophila pruinosa, assembly GCA_018150935.1. Taxonomy (NCBI): domain Eukaryota; kingdom Metazoa; phylum Arthropoda; class Insecta; order Diptera; family Drosophilidae; genus Drosophila; species Drosophila pruinosa. Next base: position 873,098 of record JAECWR010000154.1, read on the forward strand.
ACCCGCCTCCCATGCGTATGATGACATTTCTGCAGAATGTGGTTTAGTGTTTCGGGAACATCACATCCTGCACGATACTGCCTCTTCAATTCGTGCCTTCCCCTCGTGGTCCGAGACCACGAGCATTTATCCGCAGTTTGATCCCATTCACATAAGCTTTACCGGTTAATAAACGTGTGGGGTCGACTACCCATCCGTGTTGTTAAGCATAACGACCTGGTTCACGGATACCGCTACCATCAACAGAATTGTGCAATCTATTTGCCCAGTACGAGTCGATCTCATGGCGTGTAAACAGTGCAGCTTCTTTTGCCTGGCATTTATCCCGGGCCCTCCGACGTTCCGCACTGAGGAAGGAGCTGGCCGTCTCTGATTGCTCGAGGTGAGGCCACTTAATGCTATCCAACCTTTGTATGCGCAGCACTGGGGCTGTCCATCGAACTGAGGGTACACCGAGACCCCCAGCATTCTGAGGGGCGTGGAAGAATGCAACTGATACATCCATAGGAAGATCTAACCATCTCCTTACGACCGACCGTACCAGTCTGTCACACTTTCTCAGAATGCCTATTGCCACACTACCAAGAGTTAGCTTGTGATATAGCTGTGGAATAAGGACAGTCCTGAGGGCAAATAACTTCTGTTGAGGATTCAGAGAGGAACGCGTTATTATATCCAACTTTGGACCCAGGTCCTCAGCTGGATTATAACGAGCTCTCCCCTCTGCAGTGAACTGGATACCTAAATACCTCCATTCCTTCGTGCGCTTCAAGACTGGACATATGCGTGAATCCACTTTGAAGTTACGTGGTTCAACCACAGTACACTTTTGTTTTGGTTGCCCTTTAACACTTATCGTGAAATATTTATTAGCATTAAGGGTTAGCCCTACGGTTTTTAGAAATTCAACCGTGGTATCCAGTAGTTCCTGAAGGCCCTTGGGAGTTTCGGAGAAAAGCACCAGATCATCTGCGAATGCTGCCACGTTTATTTTGTCGTTTCCAAAATTGACACCTACATATTCGAGTAGAGACCTGAGCAATCGGTCGATGACCAGATTGAACATTAGTGGAGACAGAGGGTCACCCTGCTTTACACCTCTAGCAGGGACGAATTCCTCTGACCTCCAGCCTCTTCCACTAAAGTAGGTGCCCCCACCACTGTACATTCTTCATACGTAGTTGACAAAGTTCCTTGGTGCCCCATATGCTGTGAGGGTATCCAGCACTGCTTCGTGTGACACGGAGTCAAACGCTTTGCTCACATCCAACGTGGCAATATAGCAAGACTTATACTGTCTATGGCAATTCCTCAGAACTAAGTCAACTATCGTCGCGTTATCGGCACAACCGTCAGTAGGCATAAACCCCCGCTGACGCGGATCCCAATCGACGCTTGACGCAAATCGGGATGCCAAAATGGCATTCAGTTGTCTGACTATGACGGAAGGAACCGATATCGGACGAAAGTCATGAGGTTGGGATGCCTTCCCCGTTTTTGGGACGAAAACGGTTCGGGCCATTCGGAAAAGTACGGATAGTTCGCCGCACCAGAGAATAAGGTTCATTATGCGAAGCATAACACCATTGGGAATACTCCTGGCAGTTTTTGGAGTTATTCCGTCCGGTCCGGGAGAGGAAGTCAGTGACACCTTGTGCAGTTGCAGGTCCCTAGACGTAATCGGTGACCATACCCCCTCAAGTAAATGCGCCATATTTGGTACGACGGTATTACAAGAAGAAGGGCTTGGTTGCGTCATGACTTCTCCCCAGAATGGTTCCATAATCTCTTGGTTTGGCATTACCGACTCGTCGGGTCCATCAAGCAAGGATCCAATGCATCTCCCTTTGTGCTTGTCCCAGTTACGCTGAACCCTAGCGTACTGCTGCCTTCTATTTTGTCTCCTATTGCGAGGCTCAGGATAAACTCTCGTTGGAACCAGACCATTGTTCCGTGCCGGAAAAATTTCCAGGAGATAGTTGGACAAGCACTGGAGAGTTGCTACTTTGCCCGAGGTTTGCGCACTATCTACGATAGATTGTAAGACCTCGACTCTCCACGTTCGACTGCATTCTACGGGGCGTAAGCCTCGTAGTATCCGCATGAGGACGTCGTCCGAATGTATCGATGGATCGATTGGAATTGATCTTGATCTTGAAGAAGAAGACTCAGGCTCACGTAAACTAGGACGGCGCGTCGTGGTTTCAGATTCATTAATTTCGGGGATAATAGCAGCTTGCCCCTTAAACTGCTCAATTATTGCCTTATAATTATCCCTCTGTCGACATTTTTTGATAGCATCAACACTGCGGCTTGGAAAAACCTCCGCAAGCTTTTTATTAATGAATCTTTCGCCATTTGCTGTGAGCTCAAGTTCCTTTCTCGCCATCATTGATATCTCTTCCTCGTTCCACCTGGCCTTCACGCCAAAACGCAAACGAAGCTCAACGAGCCTGTCTTTGTGCATTCGCGACATGTGGACACCTAAACCGGTTTTTGTACTAAAACTTCGGTTACATTCCACACATAGATGCGTCCCAATTTGATCACTCGCATCTACGTTCCTTTCCTGATGGGCTCCTACGTTTACCGTGGGAGAATTATTCCCTGAATTTACAAGAGGTATCCGAGGCTGTATTAAATTGTTTGCACCATCAGTTGTAGATCCATTGGATTGGTAGCCTAATGGACCATAGTTACTCCCGCCGTCGACCCGCGTTTACTTGAATTTCTTCACTTTGACATTCAGAGCACTGGGCAGAAATCACATTGTGTCAACACCCGCTAGGGCCATCACAATGCTTTGTTTTAATTAGACAGTCGGATTCCCCAAGTCCGTGCCAGTTCTAAATTGATTGTTAATTGATAATCGTTCTAATTTAAAAGAACTAACTGGTTGCCAAGTTAGTATTCTTAAAAATTTTAGCAAGAAAGTTCCACAATTGGCTACGTAACTAAACTTTCTGGGGAACAAGGCATTTTTTTTTATTAATTGAATTACAATGTTGAAATTGATGCCCCACAGCGCCATCCCTTTACTTTTCTTCTGGTTTACTAAACACAAAAGTTAAGTTGCACTTGCCGCAGTAATGACGGTCCTCGCGAGCAGCCATAAAGACTCCCGCACCACAATTCTCTCTGGGATATTCACGTCTTAGACGATGGATTTTTCCATTTTCGTCAACCTCAAGAGTGATGGTCTTACCCGTGAGGGTTTTAACGAATATTTGCATCGTTCACTGAATCCAACTTAATTCAGCAGAAGTATGATAGGAAAGGAAGAAACTATCATAAATGATAGAAACTCTATTTACCCAGAACGAGCACATAAACCATGTTATTGTTTCCCAATCAAGCCCGACTATCTCAATCTTCAGAGCCAATCCTTATCCCGAAGTTACGGATCTAATTTGCCGACTTCCCTTACCTACATTGTTCTATCGACTAGAGACTCTTCACCTTGAAGACCAGCTGCGGATATTGGTACGGCCTGTTGAGAAGTTTGCGTGTCCCCACCATAAATTTTCAAGGTCCGAGGAGAAAATATCGACACAACAGTATATGTCATGCTCGTCTAGCCCATCTACCATATCTCTCTGCGAAAGATTTCCATGGTAGTACGGCTATAAAACAGAAAAGAAAACTCTTCCGATACCTCTCGACGGCTTCTTTATGGTCGTTCCTGTTGCCAGGATGAGCACGAGGCCCATATTTAATAACAAACGGATACTCAACAGGTTACGGAATTGGAACCGTATTCCCTTTCGTTAAAAATTATTCAAGTTTATGATACACACAATATTTATATAAATGACAACTTTTTACTTGAAAATTTTCGGCTTTCGCCTTGAACTTAATACCGACTAACTCGGTATCAACCACTGTTCACATGAAACCCTTCTCCACTTCAGTCCTCCAAGGTCTCATTCGATTATTTGCTCCATGCAGGCTTACGCCAAACACATTGCACATCATTGTACCTTCCTACTCACTAAAGTTTCAAAATTTATATTACAAGTAATATAAATCATCTACTCTAGCGGTAGTGTATAGGTATACAACTTAAGCGCCATCCATTTTAAGGGCTACTTGCTTCGGCAGGTGAGTTGTTACACACTTCTTAGCGGATTTCGACTTCCATGATCACCGTCCTGCTGTTTTAAGCAACCAACGCCTTTCATGGTTTCTGAATGAGTTGTTAATTTGGGCACCGTAACATTACAATTGGTTCATCCCACAGCGCCAGTTCTGCTTACCAAAAGTGGCCCACTGGGCACATTATATCATAGCCTTAAACCTCATATCAAGAAAGTTAAGGTTCTTACACCCATTTAAAGTTTGAGAATAGGTTAAGATCGTTTCGACCCTAAGGCCTCTAATCATTCATTGTACCAGATAAGATTATTTTATACAACAGTTAAATGCACCAGCTATCCTGAGGGAAACTTCGGAAGGAACCAGCTACTAGATGGTTCGATTGGTCTTTCACCCCTATAGTCAATTCTGACAATCGATTTGCACGTCAGAACTGTTTCGGTCTTCCATCAGGGTTTCCCCTGACTTCAACCTGATCAAGTATAGTTCACCATCTTTCGGGTCACAGCATATAAGTTAACATAAGTTAATGTCGCTACGGCGACTATATGAAATATGACAACAACGGCATTCTGCAATGTAAGCATAATGCCGGATGTCATTACGTAGCCGGCAAAACACTGCTTGTTGGCGTGGCCGCTACGAATATGAAACCGCAACAATATGTTTCGTTTTCATTTTTAGCTCTTAATTTTAATTTTTGTATTCTTAGCTTCAGTTCTTTTATTCATTCAGAAGCAGCAGCACTCGCTCTGCTAAATAAATATACGTATTGAAAGCCACTCCGTCTTGTATTAATTGCGAAGCCACCGGCTTCCATATCGGGACGTTAAAGTCAAATACAATAAACATTTCATTACCGGTAAATCGGTTAATTGGCGCCCAACTAGTGGTATTTGACAGTGCGTTAGTCATTACCCACGCAATAAACAATCACTATTAACTACAAGTGATTAATTGAACCAAGTGAACCAAACTCAGCCACGTCAACAGCGCTGTAGTGATAAAAGCAAGTGTTTGTGACTTCTATTATTATTACAACAGAACAATACAACAAGTAGCTGTTGCTGACTGACCTACGTCAACACAGCGAAAACTTAATTAACCTCGCTTCTTAAGTGCAGTTGGCTGAGGTGCGCTATAGCGCAAATTTGATTTTACAATACACCGAAGCCGCTGGAGCTCTTCGGGCAGCGACTTATCGCCAGATCAGCGCGCAAGCTATCTGGACAGCCGGCAGCGAACAACAGCAGACAACAGCAGATAACAGCTTCAATCTACAACAAAACACTACACTACACTACACAACACAAAAAATGTAAGTGGGCACCTTTATTTAAGCTCTTCTTACATCTGCAAACCATAAATAAATATAAACGTACAATTTTGCAAGTGTCTTTATCTTAAACAGTAAAAAGTTTCATTGAATCGTGTAGGTAGTGGTAGGTTAATTTGACGGAAATGAATAAATAATTGGCAGCAAGATTAATTATTAAAATCAGCGTATTAAATGCATGCACACACAAATTTTTTTCCATCTGCGTTTGTCTCCTTCGTTTTATTTTATCGTTCAGCGTAATACGATCCGTGGAATTTTTTCGTTTTTTATATTGGAAGCATATGACTTCACCCTTCCGCTTTCGGTTCGCCTTTGTCTCGTTCGTATTGGGCCGTCGCTCAGTGTAACACGATCCGTTCAATTTTTGCAACTTTGTCACCTTGGCCCTCAAGCGTCGCGCTTTGAATTGCCCTGTCTACGCTTGAAGCCCATGAGTTCACCCTTCAGCTGTTATAGGGACCCCCGCCAGCAACCAAGTGATTCAGACTCTGACTGCGACAGTCGCGTCCCAGCCCCAAGACGTAAAATTTTGCTACCCCCCACACCATCAAGCATGGACGCTGAACAACTCAAGCTGATAGTACAAACGGCTGTCACCGCTGCCTTGGCTGAACAAGCAAGAGCGTACCAGCCCCTTGTTGACAAGGTCGAATTGTTATCCCAGCAGATAGCGGAAACGCATCTGGCACCACCAGTGGTAGAAACTTTTGCCGACATAGAAATAACAAGCGATGTTGATTGTAACGAGCCATTAGATGCCGTCAAAAGCCTACCCGAGTTTTCAGGGGTACAATCAAAGTATGCCTCATGGCGACGGGCAGTTCTCATGACTTACTGCATCTTCAGACCGTACAATGGCACCGCGCACCATTATCCGGCTGTCGTAATTATAAGGAACAAAGTCACTGATGCCGCAGATGATGAACTAGCCTCATTTGAAACAGCGCTTAACGTTGACGCGATCATAAGTCGCCTTGATTTCGAATATAACGATAAGCGGCCGATGCACGTCATCGAGCAGGAGTTGGCTACGCTCAGACAGAATGGCATGCCTCTGCTGAAATATTACGATGAGGTCGGAAAAAAACTCACGCTGTTGTCTAATAAAGCCAACATGTCGCATGAGCCGGCCTTTGCAAGAGGCCTTTGTGAAAAATATCGCGAAGACGCTCTACGAGTATTCGTGTCAGGTTTAAAGCGCAGTCTTACGGATGTGCTCTTCGCCGCAAAACCGAGAGATTTGCCGTCGGCTCTGGCACTCGCCCAAGAGGTCGAGTCGAACCATGACAGGTATGCTTTCGCGGAAAGCTTCGCGAGAGGCATCGAAGAAAAAGAGCAGAAGGCAAATGCCAATCAGCGACGTAGGCCATATCAGCAAGCCGAAGTGCAACCATGCGGTTCAAAAAACCCACACTTTAGTAATCGGCACAACCAGCAGGGCAAGCGCAGCGCTGAGCAGCAAGGTCGCGTTAACGCGCCACTACCAATGGGTTGCGTGGCGTCCGTCCGGTTAACTCGCAGTTCACCTTGCGTTCGATCCATGGCTCAACCACCGTCACACAAAAATGCTTTGTTGCGTTGTTCAACGTAAAAGCAACATTTTTCATTCTTCCAGACTTGTCAACCTTTGATGGGATAATCGGCCTCGATTTGTTAGCTCTGGCCGGGGAGTCACTCTGTTTAGCATCCAGTCAGCTCAAATGGGGTACGGAAGTCGAGAAAATCTCCTTCCACAAATGCGCTGATGTTAACTTCACCGATGTGGATTGCTCAGACGCGCCCGCTTCAGTGCGGGAGGCATTTCGAAAACTGCTAAAGACCAGAAAAAAGGCCTTTGCAGACCCAAACGAGGCCCTGCCATACAATACTTCGGTGGTTGCCACCATCAGAACAGTGGGCGAAGAGCCCACTATGCCAGGCACTACCCATATCCCATGGGCGTAGCCGACTTCGTCAATAAGGAGATCAAAGATCTTCTAAAAAATGACATAATTCAAAAATCGGCATCCCCTTTCAACAACCCGATATGGGTAGTAGATAAAAAGGGCACCGATGTTGCGGGTAACCGCAACAAGCGCTTGGTGATAGACTTTCGCAAACTCAACGAGGGAACTATACCAGACAAATATCCCATGCCAAATATATCGATGATACTAAGCAATTTGGGCAAAGCCCGCTATTTTTCGACCCTGGATCTCAAATCCGAATATCATCAGATCGTGCTAGCGGAACGTGATCGCGAAAAAACTTCTTTCTCGGTAAACGGGGGAAAATATGAGTTCAAGAGATTGCCGTTCGGCCTCAAGAACGCCGCCGGCACCTTCCAGCGAGCGATCGATGATATCTTAAGGGAACAAATAGGCAAATTTTGCTATGTTTATGTTGATGACGTGATCATCTTCTTGCAAGACGAGGAGGCTCACATCAAACATGTAGAGTGGGTGTTAAAGAGCCTACAAGAAGCAAATATAAGAGTTTCGGTCGAGAAGTCCCGTTTTTTTAAGAAAAGCGTGAGCTTTCTTGGGTTCATAGTCACCAGTAACGGTGCAACTACGGACCCAGAAAAAAATCAAGGCCATAAAGGAATTCCCAGAGCCCAAGACGGTATTCGAAGTCAAATCGTTCCTGGGCCTCGCAAGCTACTATAGATGTTTCATCAAAGACTTCGCTGCCATAGCAAGTCCCATTTCAAACATATTAAAGGGCGAAAATGGAACAGTTAGAAGGATAGATCGAGGAACATTCAGGTGCATTTCTCTGAGTCCCAGCAAGAGGCGTTCCAAAAGCTGCGCAATATATTAGCATCAGAAGATGCCATGCTCAGCTACCCTGACTATAAGAAGCCATTTGATCTAACGACAGATGCTTCGGCCTACGGTATAGGTGCGGTGTTGTCCCAAGAGGGCCGCCCTATAACAATGATTTCAAGGACGCTTAAAGACAGTGAAGCCAACTACGCGACTAACGAGCGAGAGTTATTGGCCATCATTTGGGCCCTGGCTAAACTGCGGCATTACTTGTATGGAGTGAAAGATATAAATATCTTCACTGACCACCAGCCCTTAACATTTCCTGTGTCCGAATCAAACCCGAACGCCAAAATTAAGAGGTGGAAGGCCCGCATAGAAGAGTTCAATGCTCGGCTATTTTACAAGCCCGGTAAAGAGAACCTGGTAGCGGACACCTTGTCCAGACAGCAGCTTAATGCGCTGGAACAAGAAGAGCCCGAATCTTGCGCAGTAACAATTCACAGTGAGGTGTCTCTCACCCACACAATCGAATCGACAGACAAGCCGTTGAACTGCTTCCAGAACCAGATAATACTGGAGGAAGCGCGTTTCTCGTCTAAAAAAACCTTTATTCTATTCGGGAATAAAAGGCGCCACACGGTTAACTTCGTCTGCAGGGAGTCTTTGTTGGAGGAGCTGGTAGACATAATCGTCCCAAGGGGCGTAAACGCTTTCCATTGTGATTTGCACACGCTTGCAATGATTCAGGATGAGGTAGTCCGGAGGTTCCCAGCCACAAAGTTCTGGCATTGCAGGACCCGCGTCGTGGACGTACTCAGATTTGAAGAAAGAAGGGAAATCCTAACTGCTGAGCACAATAGGGCACACAGAGCAGCGCAGGAGAATGTAAAGCAGGTATTGTCAGAATACTATTTCCCCAAAATGGCCAAGCTTGCCAACGAGATCGTGCAAAATTGCAGAACTTATGCGAGGGCCAAGTATGACAGGCACCCAAAGAAGCAAGAACTTGGTGAAACGCCAATACCGTCACACACAGGGGAAATGTTGCATATAGACATTTTCTCTACTGACAAAAAGTTCTTTCTCACTTGCGCCGACAAGTTTTCTAAATTTGCCGTCATACAACCTATCGCCTCGAGAACTATTGAAGACCTCAAGCCAGCGCTGCTTCAGCTCATGAACTTATTTCCAAAGGCAAAGACCATTTATTGCGACAACGAACCGTCGTTGAAATCGCACACGATCGTGTCCATGCTCTATAACAACTTTGGTGTAAGCATTACAAATGCACCACCACTGCACAGTACATCCAACGGGCAGGTGGAGCGTTTCCACAGCACGTTACTGGAGCTAGCCAGATGCATAAAGCTAGACAAGGGCATGAGTGATACGGTCGAAATAGTAATGTTGGCCACTATCCAATACAATAAGTCGATTCACTCGGTCATCAATAGGAGACCGGCTGACATCGTCCTAACGCATCCTGATGAGCCACAGGTAGAGACCCACAATAGGATTCAGAAAGCTCAAACCGCGCTAAGGGCCAGAGAAAACGCCTCGCGGCAGAATAGGGTATTCGATGTTGGCGAAAAGGTGTTGGTAAGATCCAACTGAAGACTCGGCAACAAGCTCACGCCGTTGTGCGAGGAGAGAGCTGTAGAAGCGGACATGGGGTCCACGGTCCTTATTAAGGGGAGGGTGGTCCACAAGGACAATTTAAAATAACGCGCTCAGTAGCAAGGTCCGTGTACCGCTTAGTTTTAAATTTTTTAGCCACTTGGCGTAATTTGTAGTAGATCTAAGCTTATCGCCATCCGCGCATATTATATTCTTAAGCATTTTTTTTATTTTTTATTATTGGTGTTGGGTTCCCCCTTGTCTACAGAACACAAAAATCAACCATTTAACTTTCACCCACAGGACCAATCTTATCCTACTCGTGTATCTGTCTTTGGCATCGGCGCTCATCACCGACTACTCGCGTGCCAAATACATTCCCATAATCGACGGCAAAATCTTGGTGTGGGAAAATTCTGCCTATGTGAGGCACTCCGCGAATCTTTCGGAGTACGCACATGTGGTAGAGGAGACGGTCGGCCTGCTCGACCACTTTCCACAATTACACATGAGAAATCTGCTGAGTGTAGATTCGGCACATCTCAGGGACTTGCTGGATGCGCTGGGCGCGCACCATCGAGTGGCCAGAAGCCTGGACTTCCTAGGCTCCATAATAAAGGTTGTAGCCGGCACATCTGATGCCAGTGATTTGGAGAGGAGTAGCGTCTTAGAGGCGCGGTTGATCGACGCGAACAATAGGCAAATAGAAATCAATACCAAAACACAGAGTCAAATCAATTAATTAACTGCCACCGTCAACTTAATCCTCAAGGCAACAAAAGACACTGGTCGCAAATTGACACTGGTCATTTGCATGCTCACCAGAAATAGAATGCAGATGATGGAGCTTCAAAATTTAATGTTAGCCGAGACACTTGCAAAAATGAACATTGTTAGCCCAAATATTCTCGATCACGCAGATTTAAGATCAGTTTGGCTGGAGGAGCCCACCAACACCCCCATAGGGGACCTCATGTCCATGTCGTCCGTAAAAGTACTGCAATCCCATAACGAATTACACTTTATTATTAAATTTCCGGTAATTAAGTTCGCATGTAAGAAAATTACTATTTTCCCCGTCAGTCACGAAGGAACCATGCTACGTTTAGATGATGGCGTTATCGCAGAGTGCAACAACGAGGTCTGCATCGTTAAGGCCTGCACCGCATCAACCAGCGCCACCTTCTGTCAACTATCAGCAGGCAGCTCATGCGCGAGAGAACTGCATGCAGGCGGCGCGGCGCACTGTGAAATACAACCCAGCAGCCTGGATCCCATCACCCATGTGGATGAGGGGATCGTCATCATCAACGACAGGGCAGCTAAGGTGCAAGTAGACAACGGCTCTGAAAACTGGGTGCATGGTACGCACCTTGTTACCTTCGCCCGACGTGCCGTCATTAACGGAACTCTGTACGTCAACCAGAACGGAGTACAGAGCAGAGTGCCGGGGGTAGCAAATTTTCCTCTGCTGAACGTAACCTCCCGCCAAAGCGTGCTCAGTCTCCAGTACCTTCATCGCCTGAATGAAAATTTATGAAATTTATTTTATGTTAAAATGCAAGCATTCTAATTTAAATAAACATTAATCACAATCGTTTTATAAATTATTTACACTAATAGATTGCAATGTCCTTATATGGAAAAAATTCACACTATTATTATAATATTGAATAAATATTACAACTCTAATGATGAATTTTCCATAACGGATATTCAGGTTCATCGGGCTTAACCTCTAAGCAGTTTCACGTACTATTTAACTCTCTATTCAGAGTTCTTTTCAACTTTCTCTCACGATACGTGTTTACTATCGGTCTCATGGTTATATTTAGTTTTAGATGGAGTTTACCACCCACTTAGTGCTGCACTATCAAGCAACACGACTCTTTGGAAACATCATCTAATAATCATTAACGTTATACGGGCCTGGCACCCTCTATGGGTAAATGGCCTCATTTAAGAAGGACTTAAATCGTTAATTTCTCATACTAGAATATTGACGTTCCATACACTGCATCTCACATTTGTCATATAGGCAAAGTGACTTAGTGCTGAACTGATTTCTTTTCGCTCGCCGCTACTAAGAAAATCCTTGTTAG
>JAECWR010000154.1:890000-913827 GCA_018150935.1 Drosophila pruinosa
ACCACTCCCCTATATAGGTTTTGTGACACGATTTTTACAAAATCAACATTTTCTTTGGTATTACCACCTACAACTTTTTTTGGGTTTAATGGATCACATAACACACTGCTATACTGAATTTGTTGAATAAACCAAATATCATACTGCTAAACTGTATTTGTTCAATAAACTGCATAACACACCGCTTTACCAAATTTGTGTAGTATATAACGCACTGCTAAACTTAATTTGTTCCATAAACCAAATATCACACTGCTAAACTTTCTATGTTTAATAAACATCATAACACGTCGCTATACCAAATTTGTTCAATACATAACGCACTGCTAAACTTTATTTGTTCAATAAACCACATAACATATCGCCAAACATTACTTGTTCACTAAACCATATATCACACTGCTAAACTTTCTATGTTTAGTAAACCATCATAACACACCGCTATACCAAATTTGTTCAATACATAACGCACTGCTAAGCTTTATTTGTTCAATAAACCACATAACATACCGCTAAACATTACTTGTTCACTGAACCATATATCACACTGCTAAACTTTCTATGTTTAGTAAACCATCATAACACACCGCTATACCAAATTTATTGAATACGTAACGCACTGCTAAACTTTATTTGTTCAATAAACCACATAACATACCGCTAAACATTACTTGTTCACTAAACCTATATCACACTGCTAAACTTTCTATGTTTAGTAAACCATCATAACACACCGCTATACCAAATTTGTTCAATACATAACGCCCTGCTAAACTTTATTTGTTTAATAAATCACATAACATATCGCTAAACATTACTTGTTCACTAAACCATATATCACACTGCTAAACTTTCTATGTTTAGTAAACCATCATAACACACCACTTTACCAAATTTGTTCAGTAAGTAACGCACTGTTAAACTTTACTTTTTCAATTATTTTCTTAACATTCCACATTTAGATATTGCATAACTAAATTTTTTTTATACATACATTTATATCGCATCATCATAATATATATTTCTTAAATATCGGGCAAGTTTTAAGGCTAGTGTATACTATTTTTTTTAATCTTAATACGTACATTTATATATGCTTAAATATATATGCACATATATTTAAAATATTTAGATACATACATATATATGTATATATATATATATATATATATATATATATATATATCTTATGTGTATTGATGTTCATAAAATTATATTTTTATCGAATGCTTAGCTTTAGTGGAGTGGATCGCTTTATGGTTTCTGCTCTACCATTACCATTTTCTTTATATATAAATTGTATCATTATTATATATTAATATATTTTACACATACATGTAGGAATTAAGAATTAACATAGCTGTAAGAGAAATGAATTAACATAGAATTAAAAGCGAACGAACTAGATGAGCGAGTGAATCAGAAAAGTTAACAAGCGAGTGAGCGAATTAGAACAAGGGAGTAGAAGTTGAAACTTAAGTGAAGACAGACGCGTGTGATCGCAGCAAAAGGTGAAAAGTAAATTGAAAGAACAGAAACAATTAGTCAAATGAATATGACTTAATAAGACTATAAGTTAATTTGTGAAACTTGAGTTAAATAAACATGTTATCATAAGTTGATTAAATAAACATTTACAATACTTCATATATGTATATGTCGTGGCGAAAATAATAGATATGCGCGTAGTCGCTATTTACTTCTTTTCCATGTTCCCTTTTACTATTATGCGTATTCCCATTTATTGTCAATGTGTGAGGATGAATAGATGAATTATCTATGAACGGGATTCTGCGAAAATGAGAACGATAGAGCTGTTGCTGAACGTGGCCACTTGCGCTGCTTGGTTAGAGTGAGAAAGCGACATAATGAAAAGGAAATGTCAAAAATTGAAAAGACAAAAAGCAGTGAGAGTGATATTAATCGCACTAAATGGTGATATTAATCGTTGAGAAGCCCAAGCAGACGCACGTGGACTCGTTGATTGCGCACAGCTGTACCAATTAAATAGTGTTGAACGTTATGAGTGACGCTAATATGGACGGATGGACGGACGGTGAAGCCGCTAATATTATTAACCCGACATCAGAAGTGGGATCTGTGCCACACCCTGCATTTTCTGAGGAGCAGTGGCGTGCAGTTGTCGAAATGCAAAATCGAAATTTGGCTGAACTTGTAAAAATCATACAAGTGACGCCGGCACGTGACCAACAATCCAGTTATGATGTTAAGCTTCCCAAATTTAACCCTGATGCTGCATGCGTAGAGGCAGCAAAGTGGTGTTCAACAACCGATATAATTCTATCGGAGCACCCTCTTCAAGGAAGTAAATTGATCATGGCACTGAGCAACTGCATGGAGGAAAGTGCATCTCAGTGGCTTACACAAATTTCGTACCATGGCATGACTTGGCGAGAGTTCCAGGATTTATTTCTGCAGCGCTTTGAAACCGAAGAGACGCCGGCCGCTACGTTTTTAAATTTACTCAACAGCCGCCCGACTGGCGCCGAATGTTACGCGGTATATGCGAGTCGGTTGGTGACGACGCTGACTACAAAGTGGCGAAATATGGAGATCGAAGAAATTGCCGTTACAACTGTTCTTGCGCATCTGGCAAACATTGACAGCCGTTTGCAGCGCGTCCTCTTCACATCGAATGTGCGTACCAGAAGCAAGCTACAGGCGGGGTTAAAAGCGTTTACATTCGACAAGAAGCGACATGCTCGAGATGACAACCTTGGACCTGACCAGAAGAACCGTAAGGCATCGCCAGTTGTATGCCACTTCTATTCAAAGCCGGGACATCGAATTGCTGAATGTCGAAGTAAAATGCGACAAGATAGAGAGGCGAAACCACAGCGTGAAAAATCAAACGTTACGTGCTATCGGTGCGGCCAACTGGGACATTTCTCCAATCAGTGCTCGAAAAACGGAAGTGCAGCCAAACAAGTTGTGACTCAACAGAAGACTGTTAACCAGTGTTGTGTGTCTGAGCCAAAGGGAAGTTTGCATCAACGAGGTGAGATCTATCCAATTTGTTTCGATTCCGGTGCAGAGTGCTCCCTTATTAAAGACGACATTAGTAATAAGTTATCTGGTAAACGTATAAACAATATCGTAATGATAAAAGGCATTGGTGGTGGCAGTGTGTGCAGTACATTGCAAATTTTGAGTGAAGTCACTATAAACGAAAATTTTCTAGAAATATTATTTCATGTAGTCCCGAACGAGCAATTGAGAAGTGATATTCTGATAGGGCGAGAAATACTTAAACAAGGCTTTTATGTAATTTTGGCATCCGATAATTTTAAAGTTGTAAAATCAAAAACTGTTAATAATTGTTCCGTTACTGAGCGATCGTTTACTTTGCCCGATATTGACACCGAATTAGTTGATAATGAGAAAGCTCAATTAATCGAGCTACTTGAAAAGCACTCGACTTCATTTACCAATGGGATACCTCATACTCGAGTAAACACAGGCGAAATGAAAATCCGCTTGATTGACCCAACTAAAACTGTTCAGCGCCGACCTTACAGACTTAGCCCCGAAGAGAGAGAAGTAGTGCGAATGCAGGTGAGCGAATTGATAAGGTGTAATATAGTTCGCCCAAGTTGTTCTCCCTTTGCTAGCCCCATGTTGCTCGTCAAAAAGAAGAATGGAACCGACCGTCTATGTGTTGACTTTAGAGAGCTTAACTCGAACACGATTTCGGATAAATACCCCTTGCCGCTTATCAGCGATCAAATTGCTAGACTTCGCGGAGCAAATTATTTCACATGCCTGGATATGGCAAGTGGTTTCCACCAAATTCCGATTCACTCTGAATCCGTGGAATATACTGCATTTGTGACCCCAGACGGCCAATTCGAATTTCTTACAATGCCTTTTGGCCTCAAAAATGCGCCATCTGTTTTCCAGCGCGCAGTCATAAATGCACTTGGTGACCTTGCTAACTCTTTTGTAATTGTTTACATGGACGACATAATGGTAGTATCGCCAACCAAGCAATTGGCTTTGGAAAGGCTAAAAACTGTTTTGGATGTTCTTACAAAGGCTGGTTTTACCTTTAACCTGGCTAAATGCAGTTTTCTCAAAACAACGGTTCAGTATTTGGGCTATGAAGTGCGAGCGGGAGAGATTCGTCCGAATGTGCGAAAGATAGCTTCATTAAGCTCCTTGCCTCCTCCTCAAACTGTCTCCGGCGTTAGACAATTCATTGGCTTGGCCTCTTACTTTCGCAAATTCGTGCCCGGATTCTCCCAACGCATGAAACCTTTGTATTCACTTTCGTCAGGTAACGGCAAGATTACATGGAGCGCTGAGCTAGAAGAGATCAGACTCAAAGTTGTGACGATCCTCACCAATGAGCCTGTTCTGGTAATTTTCGACCCGCAATATCCTATTGAGTTGCACACTGATGCAAGTTCTTGTGGATATGGAGCGATACTTTTTCACCGTATAGAAAGGAAGCCCCATGTAATCGAGTACTTCAGCAAAACAACAACCTCTGTTGAATCTAGATATCACTCTTACGAGCTGGAAACCTTGGCAGTGGTAAAAGCCGTTAAACATTTTCGCCATTATCTTATTGGCCATGAGTTTGTTGTCTACACAGACTGCAATTCACTAAAAGCTTCTCGCACAAAAGTAGATTTAACCCCCAGAGTTCACCGCTGGTGGGCCTACTTACAATCGTTTAATTTCGAAATTCAGTATAGGGAGGGTAAGCGTATGGCTCATGTCGATTTCCTATCAAGAAATCCTTTATCACCCGAACACATTCTGTCAATAAACCAGATTCCCGAAAAACGAGTAAATCTGTCTGAAATATCAAGTACTTGGCTTCTTGCTGAGCAACGGTTAGACCCAGAGATAATAGAAATTGTTAACAAATTGGAGTCAGATGAGTTGGCCGAAAACTTAGCCACAACGTATGATCTGCGAAAAGGTGTATTATATCGCAAGGTCCAAAGACGAGGTAGAACAAGTTATTTACCAGTTGTACCCAGAGCTTTCAAATGGTCAGTAATTAACCAGGTACACGAGTCCGTAATGCATTTAGGGTGGCAAAAGACACTTGATAAAGTGTACCAATATTATTGGTTCCCTAAAATGAACAAGTACGTTCGAAAATTTGTTTCAAACTGCATAACTTGTAGATCCGTGAAATCATCTTCCGGGAAGGTTCAGGCGGAACTTCATTCCATTCCGAAGACAAGTATACCGTGGCATACCGTTCATATAGATATAACGGGGAAATTAAGTGGCAAGAGCGATTTGAAGGAGTATGTCATTGTTCAGATCGATGCCTATACAAAGTTTGTTTTTCTATATCACACCTTAAAGATAGATGCCGAAAGCTGTGTTAATGCTATGAAATCTTCCATATCCTTATTTGGAGTACCAGATCGCATCATCGCCGACCAAGGCAGATGTTTCACTGGCTCAAAGTTTTCAGAGTTTTGCGTATCACAGAAAATTAAACTTCACTTGGTTGCTACGGGAATGAGCCGTGCAAATGGGCAAGTGGAACGGGTGATGGAACCACTGAAAAATTTGTTGTCAGTGGTAGAATCAAGTCAACGATCGTGGCAGGACGCACTTGGCGAAGTCCAACTTGCACTGAATTGCACAATTTCTCGTGTCACTGAGGCAAGTCCGTTAGAGATGTTAATTGGTAAACAGGCTCGACCCCTTGGATTAGTTCCCCCATGTGAGACCGAATGTGAAATAGATTTGGCAACTGTTAGAGCTCATGCGACAGAAAATATGACTTCGTCAGCGTCTTACGACAAATCCAGATTTGATAGCAGTAGGGCAGCCGTTGACAAACATCACGTAGGTGACTATGTGCTATTGAGAAATGAAGAAAGACACCAAACCAAGTTAGATCCGAAATTCAGAGGACCGTTTTTGGTAACTGAAGTATTAGAGGGCGACAGGTATACGCTAAAGTCGTTGACGAGTAACTGATCGTTCAAGTATTGCCATGAAGATATACGAAAAATGCCGGATGCAGAAATCCCGAATGAGTTAAACGAGAATGTAGAGAAATAACTGAAATATAGAAATAGATGAATGAAGAGAAAAGCCCGCCAATGAGTTCTTTTGTGAACGAGAGATATCCGTCTAGGTGAGACGATGAATTGAGAGATATCCGTCTAGGTGAGACGATGAGTTGAGAGTTATCCGTCAAGATGAGACGATGAATAAGTAATAAAGAGTTATCCGTCTAGAGACGAAGAGATATCTGTGTCACCTGTTGTTTGTAACAAGAGAGATCCGTCCAGGAGAGGCGATGAATTTTGATTGAATCAATAGTCAAGTGTGTGTGAACTGGCGGAAGATCGATACATAGCAATCGATAAATGGTAATGTTAAGATAAGTTATAAGCTGATGTATTACTGGTCAATTAAACTAAATATGAAAAAAATGTTATGAAACTGAATATGAAAATGAGTTATCTCAGCAACAATGAAATAAAAGTTGTTTTGTTTGTTCACAGAATTAAGATTTAAGAAATACACCTAATAAAGTCAAACTAATGAAACGAAATGTTATTGAATAGTGATGAAAGTATGTGATCTTGATACCCTGGTATCTCGGTATCAAAAGCTTACACGAGGACGTGTAAATGTCAGAATGGCCGTGTCGTGGCGAAAATAATAGATATGCGCGTTGTCGCTATTTACTTCTTTTCCATGTTCCCTTTTACTATTATGCGTGTTCCTATTTATTGTCAATGTGTGAGGATGAATAGACGAATTATCTATGAACGGGATTCTGCGAAAATGAGAACGATAGAGCTGTTGCTGAACGTGGCCACTTGCGCTGCTTGGTTAGAGTGAGAAAGCGACATAATGAAAAGGAAATGTCAAAAATTGAAAAGACAAAAAGCAGTGAGAGTGATATTAATCGCACTAAATGGTGATATTAATCGTTGAGAAGCCCAAGCAGACGCACGTGGACTCGTTGATTGCGCACAGCTGTACCAATTAAATAGTGTTGAACGTTATGAGTGACGCTAATATGGACGGATGGACGGACGGTGAAGCCGCTAATATTATTAACCCGACATATATAAAAAATGGAATGAACCAGAGTGTTTTTAATTTAAAAACGAAAAACCTAATTCTACTCCTACAATAATTGGAGGCTCGTCCAGGATCCATTTTATATGAAAGTAGTGTAAATACATTGAACACAATCATCAAATTGTGTGGCAATATATGTATTAGAAATCAACAGTGACATTTGATGACAAATTATGCGTAGTGACGAAATTACGCATTAGAAAATGGCATAGATGAGAGCGACCGAGTTCACACGAAAGTAGCGGTTCAGCAGCAGAGTCAGAGGATAGCAACGATAAGCAAGAGAGAACGCTTAGAATTGCTTAAGAGAGAAAAGTCAACGCATCAGAGACGGCGAATTAAGACGAAGTTTCGGGAGCGAAACATCAGGTCGAATTCGCTTATTGCAACGACGTAATTACGCTGCAGAATTGCTAAAGAGAGAAAGGTCAGAGCATCAGAGACGGCGAATCGAGACGAAGTTTCGGGAGCGAAACATCAGGGCGAATTCGTTTAGAGAGAGTTTGTTAAAGGCGAAGAACAAAGCAGAGGCGGAAAGTGTGCACCAAGTGCGCACAACGGATAAAGAAAATCTACGAAGCAGAGGCGATACACACTAGCTGTGTGTGTATACAACGCTGGAATTGTGTGCGACGAGTGCAGGCAACAACAGAGACGTAATTGCCACGCAGACGAGAGACAAAGAGTTGATAGAGGAGACTTCGATAATACGCAGTCACATAAGTTTGGTAATAAGTATACTAAATTGAGAGTTTGCATATTTTGAATAATTTGTAGGTTATTGATATTGATTTTTATTTACACATTAAGGTAAATTTTAATTCTTTTGCAAATAACTAAGTTTAAAATAACATTTTTAAGTTAAGTGTAAAAAAGAAATGCTGCAAGAAGAGATCACACAATTAACAGTAGCAGGGTTAAAAATTAAGCTCAGAGAGTTAGGATTATCAACCCAAGGACTTAAGCAGCAGTTACAGAATCGCTTGCTGACTCATTTTGGAATAGATAGACTCAACGAATCAGTGTACGAAGATTCTATATATGATAATTTAGAGGATAGAGTAGCGCCAGTTAAAATAAACACAATGTCGTTCACACTGAAAGATATTCAAGATTCCTTAGCAGATTTTGACGGCAGTAACCAGAGCAATGTCACCGATTGGCTGACAGACTTTGAAAGTATAGCTGTTACTGTACAATGGAACGAGTTGCAGAAGTTTATATATGGGCGACAATTGTTAAAGGGAGCAGCTAAGTTGTTTGTAAATAGCCAAGATGGTCTTACAAATTGGGCAACACTTAAAGAGGCTTTATCAGAGGAGTTTACCGTGAAATTGACAGCCAAGCAGATACATAAACAGCTAGAGAGCAGAAAGAAAAAGGCGAATGAATCATTAATAGAATACTATTATACAATGAAAGGTATTGCTAAAAATCGAATCTAGATGAAGAGAGCATTATTGAGTACATTATCGAGGGTATTCAGGATTTGAAACAGAACAAAATGGTACTATATCAATCAACTGATTTGAAAGAATTGAAAGAGAAATTGAATGTTTATTCAAAGATATCTGTAAGTGTGGCACATAAACCAAAAGCAAAACAAGAAAAAGCAGAAACTTCAGGTAGTGGAAAAAAAGAGTTTAGATGCTTTAAATGCGGAAACAAAGATCATTTAGCCAGAGATTGCAAAAAGAACCAGTTTGCTTTAAATGTCATAAGCCAGGACATAAGGCAAATCAATGCGATGCTACGTATACCAAAGTGGAGAATTCTGATAGGAAAGCGAAGGCTAACATACAGCAGTTAACACAGGCGATGTTTAACAGAGTTTTCAAAGATGTGCAAATTGGTAAACAGGCAATATCAGCTGTTATAGATACAGGCAGTGATATATGTACCATAAGCGAGAATTTATATAAGAAAGCCTATCCTGTCAGGTTGAACCCAGATATTAAAGAGCTCGTTGGTATATTATTATTATTATTAGAGAAAGGGAGTCTCCCAATAGAGAAGGTGCGAGGCACTGCGACCATGGAGGTCTTTTGTGCCTGTAGGCTCTCCCTAGCTAGACAAAAGTAGCTCTGCTTCCCTAATGAAGCAGAGCAGATCTTTTGTCGAGGAACGCACAATATGCTCGGGACCTGCGGTATCCACGTGCAGATGTTTCCTCCTAGTCCACACCAAGGCTGGACAGTCGCACAGAATGTGTTTGGTTGTCTCGTCGTCCTCTTTGCAAAGTCTGCACTCAGCATCAGAAGACAGACGCATTTTGGTGAGGTGATAGTTCACCGTGTGATGGCCACTAAGATAGCCAACGAGGAGGTGAAGATCCCTCCTGGAGAGTAAGCTGGTTTTCCGGTCGACCACGGGATTGATAAGCTCCTTGGCTTGCCGCATCCCTGGTTGGACCGACCAGTAGCGATCAGTCAACCTAACAGCCCAGGTTTTAACAATAGCTGAGATGGTTGACCAACTCAAGCCACAGCAGGGCTCAGGGCCGGAAAAAGTAGCTGACGAACCGGCCCTAGCAAGTTGGTCCGCCAGCTCATTGCCCTGGATACCAGAGTGTCCAGGTACCCATAGAAGGGTGACGTTGTTAGTAAGAGACAGTCTCTGGAGGCAGTTCCAGCAATCGGCCACCAGTCGAGAGCTTACTCTTTTGGAGGAGAGGGCTAAGTTGGCGGCTTGACTGTCAGAGAAGATATAGATGTTCGCTCCTCTAATCCCCTTCTCTAGGATCAGACGGCAGCAGAACTCGATGGCATGAACCTCAGATTGGAAGACTGTGGGCCATTTGCCCATAGCAATTGAGGTTTTAGAGTTGGGTCCAAAGATCCCAGCTCCAACCCCCTGATCAGTTTTAGACCCGTCGGTATACCAGTGAATACCGTAGGGGTCGCTGATGGGTTGCCAGTGTCCCAGTCCTTCCGGTCCGGGATGAGGGTTCTGAATTTAGCACCAAAGAACAGTTCCTTAGTCATAGTATCTGATCTAGTGCAGATATCTATGCCAGGAATATCTTTGATCAGGCTAGCATGTCCTGATTCGGTAGCTAGAAGCCCTGATTGGAGCTTGATTCTAAGAAGGCTCAAAGCAGCGACTTCTTTAATTTGGATGTGCAGCGGAGTCAGATTCAGTATCGATTCCATTGCTGCGGTGGGACAGGTACGAAGTGCACCTGTCAGTGAGAGGCACAGCAGCCTGTGCAATTTATTGCATTTGCTGATGGCAGTGACCCGCGTAACCTTTGGCCACCACACAATAGCAGCATAGGTGACGATCGGTCTGACCATCATGGCAAAAAGCCACCGGATGGTGCAGGATTTAAGACCCCAAATTCTACCAAAGAATCTCCTGCAGGCCCACATGGCATGGGTCGCCTTTTGTGAGGGTGTTGCTGAGGTGGGAGTTCCAATTTAGTCTTTTATCGAGGGTCACCCCTAGATATTTGACTTCGTTGGATAGCCCCACCTGGGAGCCGCTGATATAAAGTTGACCAATGTCAACGGAATAGCGCCTAGTGAAAGGAACTATAATAGCTTTTTGTGGATTGATGCTAAGACCAACATCTGTGCACCATCTACTTACCGTGTTCAGAGCTGATTGCATCAACTCCGTCACGGTGCTGGTATAGTTCCCGGTCACTATTAGAGCCAGGTCATCAGCATAGCCGATAGCTTCAACGCCCTGCTCGGAGAGTAAGACTAGTAGTTCGTCAACTACTAAGGACCAGAGTAGGGGGATAGAACCCCCCCTGGGGACAGCCTTTGACTGCATTAATGCATGCAGTCGTGGAGTCCAGGGTGGAAGTGATAATCCGGTGTTTGAGCATAGCTTCAATCCACCGGATCAAAGGACGGGCAGTTCCTCTACGTTCTAGAGCAGTAGAGATTGACCCGTAGCCGGTATTATCAAAAGCACCTTCTATATCCAGAAAAGAGCACAAAGCAATGTTCTTGGATACAAAGGCTCTTTCAATTTTTCCCACTAACCTGTGGAGAGCGACCTCCGTCGATCTGCCGGCTATGTACGCAAACTGCGTGGGATGCAGAGGTGTCGACGTCTGCAGAGAGCACCGAATGTGCATATCTATAAGTCTTTCCGCCGTTTTAAGCAGAAAGGAAGTAAGACTGATCGGCCGATAGGACTTAGGCTGGTCAAGCGGACGATTCCCTTGCTTGGGGATGAATACTACATTAACTCTCCTCCAAGAGATGGGTATGTATCCCCAAGTAAAACTAGCTCTAAGAAGGCCGACCAGTGGATCAAGAATATGAGCCATGCTGTTTTGAATAAGGGCTGGGAAGATTTTGTCACCCCTGGGGCTTTGAAAGGAGCAAAAGAATCTACAGCCCATTTGACCTTTTCGGGGTCGAAGATGGATCCAGATAGCCTGAATCCGCGTGAGTCCGGTGACAAAGTGGCGTCATCGCGACCGGAGAGATCTGGATTCGCCACAGAACCCGGGAAGTGGACTTGCAGTAAAAGCTCAAGTGTTTCCCTGCGATCTTGAGTGAAAGAGCCATCTACTCTTTTAAGAAGCCCTATTCCATTAGACGACCCTTTAGCCAATACTTTGTGAAGCCTCGCTGCCTCTGGCAGCGATTCTAAGCTACCACAGTAGCTGCGCCATGTATCGCGTTTAGCTCGTCTAATGCTTTTGTTGTAGTTGGTAAGAACGTCCCTATAAACGTCCCAACTAGTACGGTTAGATTTAGCCTTATTAAAAGGCTTCTAACCCTCCTTCTAAGGACAGCCAGTTCCTCATTCCACCACGGAATTTTCCGATTGACCCTTAGGGTCTTCTGGACTGAGTTGTCCTCGAAGGATGAGACAAGCACATCTTGGAGCAGATTGGCAGCCAGTTCTATCTCACTGATAGAGCTAGGATTGCTGACCAATAGGTCTGCTTTGAAAGCTACAGAGGCTTTAAAGAGCTCCCAATTTGTCTTTTTGGGACAGAAGGAGATTTGGCGAATTTCGACTTGGCCAGGGAGGTCAAACCTGATGTGCTGATGGTCTGACAAACTTGCTATCGACGTGCTGATTAGAGTGAGATCTAAATCCTCTTCCCTAATAGCATTTATAAAAGTGGGTTTGCACCCTATGTTAGCTACATCTAATTGACAACACAATAAGTAGTCTAAGAGGGACTCACCACGTTTGTTGATGTCGCTGCTCCCCCCAGATCGTGTGATGTGCATTGGCATCACAGCCGATCACGAGCGGCTTGTTGTTGCGGCGACAGAATTCCACCAGCCGCTGGACCTCTGCTGGGGGTACATCATCCACATCGCCCGGGAAGTATGCGGAGGCGATCACAACTTCCCGGACACCGTCTGCAGTGGCTACCTCAATAGCCGTTGCTACTAGGTCTCTGTGGATGAAGTTAGTTAGTGGGAAATGTCTGACACTGTTATCCATAAGTATAGCAGTGCGCGGGGCACCTCCCATACGGTCATATAACAACTTACATGATCCACATGAAAGTCCACGTATTCGGCCACCGATCAACCATGGTTCTTGGACGAGAGCCAGGTTGATTAGATCTTCACAGACGACCCTGCACAGTGTGGCCGACGCTCCTCTAGCGTGGTGCAGGTTCGCCTGGAGCACTTTAAGCTTGCTCATCTTCCCTCCTGATGGCGGTTGAGACAAGGCCACTTGCCTTGCCCCCCGAGAGTCGTTTCCGCGAATGCCCTTCGGCGGTCGGGACGAGCCACTCGGGGAGGTCGCCCTGCGACCCCGCTCGTGGGAGGTGCCCTTGCGGGTGGGTTGCGGCCTGAGGTGCTGGCAGTGGGCCTGGCCGAGGCACCTCTGACGGTTGACGGACGGTGACCACTTGTCACCCGTCTAGTTGGGCCCTTCGGGGCTGTGACCACAATGGCCGGTGGGGTGGGGGAAGGAACCTTGGGTACCAATCCGGCCGCAGCGCTCGTGGAGGCCACAGGGTCAGCCAATGCTGAAATCCCTGAGGGAACCACTGGCGCCGTAGCCGGAGCGGCACTGGCAAGAGAGGGAGCGGGTGAGGATGTGGATGGAGCAGGGGTGGCGGAGGAGGCTTTGGGAGCTGAATTCTTTAGGATCAGTTTGACCCTGCCAAAGCAGAATTTCACCTTCCCTTGGCACTCCGTCAGAGCCCTGTACGACTCCTCGTCAACCAACATTGCGAGGTGAGTCGTTGTGCCGTTAAGGCTGTGCTGCACCACCCGCCACAGCTTCGTGGAGAAGCTGCTGGCGTTCTGGAGCCCAATGAATTCCAGGATGGTTGCAGGAGTGTACTCAGCACTACTGGGGAAGTAACCTCTGATGAGGTGAGCCTTGGGGAACCTCCGTTTCCTCCAGCAATTTGACGTCGAGGGCGCTGATGGACCTGATGTGTCCAACAGCTCCCTGACCCAATTGGCAGTACTGTTATCCTCGCACACCAAAAGCAGCCACTCATTTCGGGGTATACAACCCTCGAAACCCGGACTAACCGTTGGTGAGGAGTGCAACAGCACCGCCTTTAGAATGCTGGACTTCAACGTAGCCAACTGCTCCGCTGAGAGGGGTTTGGTAGGATCAGCCGAAGTGAAGCCCAATTTGACGCTGCTAACCACTTGGCTGAAGAGTGGTTTCGTGGACTCCTTATGAGTCTTTTTGGACCTCTTTGAAGAGCTGGTGGGCTCGACGATGGTATCGTCAGCGCGCGTCCGTTTAGCCTTGGTGTTAACGGGGGCGCAGTGGCGATAGCCAGAGCCTCCTCTCTGTTAGAACCCTTTGCGAGTGTAGCTTTAAAAAGCTTCTTCTCGCGGCTCTTCAATTTAATAAAGGCGTCCTTAGATTCCAGCCGCAGCAACTGGATCTGAGAGCCTGCTTCCGTAAGGCCTGACCTCTGAGAGGCCACGGAAGCGTCGTCAGCAAAGCTGATTCGGTCGCAGTTAGCTTCCTCGTCCGAGGACAATACCTCGACGGGTTGCTGACGGACTGAACCGCTACTGGACGGAAGTTCAGCACTAGCGAACCCTGTGTCCAAGGGAGTTCGTGGCCTATCCGGGTCCCCTAGAATACTAGAGTCGAGACCCGTAGTATTGGGGGTGGAAGCCAGCAGCCCACTGGCTGCAGTGCTGGTATAGGGATCGGCCGTGAAGGCATCGCCCGGAGATGATACTTTTAAAGCCGTATCAGACTTTTCTATTTTTAAAAATTGATCCATTAATTAAGATCCCACGAGTAGGCGGGAAGGGAAGGTCATCCACGGCATAGCCCGCATACCGTGGAAAGTCTAAATGAAACTGGAGGACGACAGGTATCCAGAGTCCGCATACTAGAGACCGGGCTACCCCCCCGGCCATGCATCCATCAGCGTATGCTGTTCCACCTTGGATTGGGGTGATTTATAGATTCACGATCTTCGCCCGACTACAATTAGTCAGCACCTCTAGCAGAGACATGACCGTGCTAGGGGTCTGCTTCCAGCCGCCCTCGCGTGGAGAGTATAGTCGCACTTCCGACAGTAGGAGCAAGGACGGCACGTGCCCCAGCCAATACTGGGATTACATGTTGGTCCCCTTGCTTCCTCTGACGGCTGACGGCCAGCTCGTTGGTATAGGGAACTCAAAGATTTAAACATTATCGTTTGAAATTGACACACAGTTGGATCGTATTCCAATAAGAATATGTTTTCATGTAGTGCGAGATATTGATACTCTCTATAGTGGTGTTATTGGCAACGATGTTTTTGAGTTTGTGGACGTCACAATTGGTAAAAACGGAGCAACCTTTTGTCGCAAAAATAATGAATTGTCAGGGCTAGTTGATGATGGTATCCATGCAGACGCAATTACTTTAGGCTTGGAAGAAGTAGATTTGCAGGAAGCTTTACAGCAGATGATGGCAGTAGATACTTTTGATAGAAACTCAGAGATAGACTTATCACATTTGCTAAAAGAAGACAAGGATAGTGTCCTAAGTGTAATAAACGGTTATGAACCAATTAAACCGGATAAAAGTCCAGTAGAGATGAAAATTATACTCACTGATTATATTCCAGTTTTTCAAAAACCCAGACGTTTGTCCTATGCTGATCAGGAGAGAGTGAACAAGCAAGTGCAGGATTGGATGGTAGAAGGGATCATTCGAAATAGTGTTTCCGAATACGCTTCCCCATTTGTTTTGGTTTCAAAGAAAGATGGCAAGCATAGATTGTGTTGTGATTATAGGCAGTTGAATTTAAAAATAGTACGAGACAACTTCCCGACAGCCTTAATCGATGATGTGTTGCATAAACTACAGAGAGGAAAGGTCTTCACGACTTTAGATTTGTGTAACGGGTTCTTTCACGTTCCTATATCGGAGGAATCGCGTAAGTTTACCTCGTTTGTGACACAAAGCGGCCAATACGAGTTTAATTTTGTGTCATTTGGAATCAGCAATTCCCCAGCCGTATTTATGAGATACATTTTCGCTGTTCTGAGACCATTAATTGAAGATCGCACATTGATTTTGTATATGGATGACCTTATAATACCATCGATTGACGAGAAAGAGGGCATAGAAAAGCTAAAGAGAGTGTTGAGTTTGGCAAGAATATCTGGTTTGAAGATAAAGTGGGCTAAATGTCAATTTTTGATGCGTAAAGTTCAGTTTCTAGGTTATATAATTGAAAATGCGACAATCAAGCCATCAAAGGAGAAAACCTTGGCCGTAGAAAACTTTCCAGTACCAGGAACTAAGAATACGCTTCAGCGTTATTTGGGGCTAACTTCATATTTCCGCAGATTTGTCAAGGATTTTGCGGTGATAGCTAAACCATTGACTAATTTGATGCGACAAAACGTTACGTTTGAAATGGGTAATGAAGAGTTAGCATCGTTTAGTCAACTGAAGACTTGTTTATCGAATCCAACATTGTTACGTCTGTTTAATCCAAAAGCCATTACACAGATACATTGTGATGCAAGTATGTATGGCTATGGCGCAATGTTATTACAGAGAGATTCGGAAGACCAAAATTTTCACCCAGTAGAACACATGAGCCGCAAAACTAGTACAGCAGAAGAGAAATATCCTTCGTATGAGTTGGAGGTTTTGGCTATTGTGCAGGCTCTTAAGAAGTGGCGAGTTTATGAGGATTACAATTGTCACTGATTGTAATGCCTTTGCTATGACAAAAAACAAAAAGGACGTTCCATTGAGAGTAGCTCGTTGGGCCATTTTCATGCAAGACTTCGATTACACAGTAGAGCATCGTTCGGGCTCGAAGATGAAGCATGTGGACGCTCTCAGCAGAGTATATTGTCTTTTGATGCAGGATTCATTGAGAAACAGGATCGCACAGGCTCAGATCGCTGATGATTGGACCGCTGTTGTCATTAAATTGTTAGAACACTGTGTGTACGATGATTTTTATATGCAGAATGGAGTGTTATGCAAAGATCCTCTCAAAAAATTAATTGTAATACCAGCCAGTATGCAAAAAGAAATTATTACGTTGGCTCACCGGCAAGGGCACTTTGGAGTGAAAAAGACAGTTGATCTAATAGAGAGAGAATATTTTATACCACAGGTTTCGGAAAAGGTTGGAAATATTGTTAAATCGTGCCTTGAGTGTATAATGAGTGATACTAAAGCACGGCGTAAGGAAGGATTCTTGAATGTTATCAGCAAGGGAGATAAGCCGTTAACAACGTACCACATTGACCACGTTGGTCCAATGGACTTGACCAAAAAGTTATACAACCATATTTTGGTAGTAGTTGACGCATTCTCTAAGTTCGTATGGTTATATCCCACTAAAAGCACAGGTTCAAATGAGGTTATTGATCGGTTGCAGAGACAAGCTGAAATTTTTGGTGATCCTAGTTGCATCGTTACTGATCGTGGAACTGCATTCACTTCAAGTTTATTTGAGAGCTATTGTGAGTCGAATAATATTAAGCATTTACTGATTGCAACTGGAGTTCCAAGAGGAAATGGGCAGGTAGAGCGCATAAACCGAATTGTTATTTCTCTGTTAACTAAGCTTTGTGCTGAGGACTCTAAAACCTGGTATAAGAGTGTAGGTAGAGTTCAACAGTTTATTAATTCATCACCTCCCAGAAGCACGAAAATATCGCCTTTTAGAATTTTAACAGGATTGGAAATGAGGACAAAGTATGACAAACAACTCAAAGATATTTTAGATGAAGACATGCTAAATGAGTTACAGGAAGAGAAGGACGAGATCCGTAGAGTAGCTAAAGAAAATATAGCAAGTATTCAGACAGAGAATCGTAAGGCATTTGATAAGAATAGAAAAAATGAGAAAGAGTATAAAATTAATGATTTGGTTGCTATCAAAATAACGCAGTTTGGCCCAGGATTAAAGCTTAAAAGGAAGTACTTAGGTCCGTACAAGATCGTAAGAAAGCTAAGGCATGGCAGGTATGCGGTAGAGAAAGTTGGAGAAGAGGAGGGTCCTAATAAGACAAATACTGCGGCAGAGTATATGAAAGAGTGGTGCCCATAATGCGGGACGATTATGAATGTAGGATGGCCGAATGTAGGAATTAAGAATTAACATAGCTGTAAAAGAAATGAATTAACATAGAATTAAAAGCGAACGAACTAGATGAGCGAGTGAATCAGAAAAGTTAACAAGCGAGTGAGCGAATTAGAACAAGGGAGTAGAAGTTGAAACTTAAGTGAAGACAGACGCGTGTGATCGCAGCAAAAGGTGAAAAGTAAATTGAAAGAACAGAAACAATTAGTCAAATGAATATGACTTAATAAGACTATAAGTTAATTTGTGAAACTTGAGTTAAATAAACATGTTATCATAAGTTGATTAAATAAACATTTACAATACTTCATATATGTATATAAAAAATGGAATGAACCAGAGTGTTTTTAATTTAAAAACGAAAGACCTAATTCTACTCCTACATACATATATTTCATCATGATCATAATGTACAGTTCTTTAATATCGGGCAATTTTTTAATATAACATTTTTAAACTGTAGCATTATTAGATATTAATAAATTTTACAAATATATATTTAATCATTATCATAATATATACATATTTCTTTATTATTTGGGCCCTTTTAATACAATATCTCTGTTGTATTTATATTTTAAACAAGTATTTTGTATATAACTTTCGTTCTTTTATATGCACACTTATATATATTAATATATAATATATATGATGTGCATATATTTTAAATATTTATATATATAAATATTCATATATACATTATGTATATATATCTATATTACATATATATATATTATTTTATGAATTTTGATGTTCATAAAAATATAATTTTTATCGAATCATCAAGCAAAGGATAAGCTTCAGTGGATCGCAGTATGGCAGCTGCTCAACCACTTACAACACCTTGCCTGTTATAAAAGTCGTTTACAATTGATTCAAGGCTTTGTCATTGTATTAAATAATGTTTTAATATATAACTAGCGCGGCACCAGGTGATCGAAGATCCTCCCAATTTACAATGTTATATGTAACATTGGCATCACATCCATTGTCGTCTATTAAATGAATAATAAACTTTTAATGGTTTAGAAGCCATACAATGCAAATTGCCCCTTATTTATCATTGCAGTCCAGCACGGATACGACCTTAGAGGCGTTCAGGCATAATCCAACGGACGTAGCGTCATACCACTGTTCGCTCGAACAAGTATTGTGCCATTGGTCCGTACCTGCGGTTCCTCTCGTACTACGCAGGAATGCTGTCGCAACAACGTTTTGTCATTAGTAGGGTAAAACTAACCTGTCTCACGACGGTCTAAACCCAGCTCACGTTCCCTTGCATGGGTGAACAATCCAACGCTTGGTGAATTTTGCTTCACAATGATAGGAAGAGCCGACATCGAAGGATCAAAAAGCGACGTCGCTATGAACGCTTGGCCGCCACAAGTTAGTTATCCCTATGGTAACTTTTCCGACACCTCTTGTTAAAAACTCTTTAAACCAAAAGGATCGATAGGCCGAGCTTTTGCTGTCCCTGTGTGTACTGAACACCGACATCAAGTCAGCATTTGCCCTTTTGCTCTATGTGTGGTTTCTGTCCGCACTGAGCTGGCCTTGGGACACCTCCGTTATTATTTGAGAGATGTACCGCCCCAGTCAGTGTTAGCTCTACAGCTCGGGACTGGCAACCCAGGTACCTCATTTAGTCGCCTCGTACAACAAGCAGAGATGCACTGTGGTGGAACTCTAAGACCCGCCAACCACACGGGTGAAAGCAGTTTTAGCTTATTTAGCTCGGGACTGGCAGCCCAGGTAAACCATTCAGTCGCCTCGTACGACAAGCAGAGATGCACTGTGGTGGAATTCTAAGACCCGCCAACCACACGGGTGTAACCAGTTTTAGCTTTTCAGCTCGGGGCTGGTAACCCAAGTGTCGCCTCCACGGCACGCATTTGTCGGCGTCTTACGAACAAGCCACCGGCAAATGCTTGTAGTCGCTGCATACTCTCGTATGTCTGTACCGCTCCAGTCACACTCCAGGTACCATGGGTTAGTCGAACTCCCAGTCCATCGAGGTTCCGCAAGTCCGCATACAGGGGGCATTCACACAACACGTGTAGCCAGTCTTCACGATCAGCACCGCACATGCATGCGCGCGTCTCGCTTAGACCTCTGCTATGCAGAAATGCATTTAGCGATCCATAGCCTGTCAGCAGAAGCCCGCATGTAAAGTGAAACTAAAGTCTCGCCTCTTCAAGACGCATCTGGGATGAATAGGTGTGTCACCCGGCCGGGGTCATCATCATTATCCCATCTGCTTTGCCACTCTTGAAGCATCGGTCGTCCAGCAGCGTCAGCTTCTGCTTGTGGTCAAGTCCAGCCAGATCCTGACCATACAGCCAATCGCCTTCCTCCAACGGGTGGTTACGCTTAAGTTTGAATCTGATTGCCATTTTCATGGCCTCCAGGTCAAACGGGGGAGCTCCAGCAAGAACTTGCAGTGCCACAGTGGACACTGTACGGCAAACCGGCAGACATCCAAGAAGGATCAGCCTCTGGCAGGACAATAGGCGCCTCCTGGCCACCACCTGTCTCATCGCCACGGCATACCAAACTGAGGCACCAAACAGTGCACAAGGTACCATAAGTCCAGCATAGATGGTTTGCTTAGCGCGAGGACTGAACCCCCAGTCAACTCGCAATACGCGTGCTATGGCACCTACCACTCCGGCCAGCCGATCACGTAAAGACGTGATATGCGGGAGGAAGCTCAACCGCTCGCCGACCGTGATGCCTAGATACCGGTACTTATCGACATAAGGCAGGCCTGCTCCTGCAAATCGTACCCTTGGTCGCCTGTTTGCCGATAGCCTACCTTTCAGTAGCATGACAGCCGTCTTGCTGGTTGAAACCGATACACCGACTTCAGCTCCCCAAGCTCCCACGATGGACATGTACTCCTGACCTTTCGTCTCCAGATCGCTACGAGAATTTCCCTCAACAAGAAGCAGCAGGTCGTCTGCATACGCGCTGAGCTTACACTGAGGCTCCAAGCGCCGAAGAAGCACTTCCATCATCGTGTTCCATATAAATGGACCACTAATGGAACCCTGTGGGCAGCCTCGTGTCACCGGGGCTAAGGCTTCTTCGTACCTGCTGACGATGCACGCACTCCTGCCAGAGAAGAAACTTCTCCAGAAGCTGGTTTCCTGACGACCAGAGTCAATCAGTCGGCGAAGCACTGCATTCCACTCCACTTGATCAAATGCTCCCTTGAAGTCCACGAATATCCCTAGTACGTACCTTGCCGGGGTGGCCTGTACCGTACTCTGGACGTGTCTCCAAGCATCCTCCACACAGCGTCCGGGTTGAAATCCAAATTGCCATCTGAACCCATCTGGGAGCATGTCTTTCATACGGTTGACCATGATACCCTCCAACACCTTACCAAACACTGGTAGCAGGCATATTCCTCGATATGAGCCAGGATCACTCCTGTCCTTATTGGGCCCCTGGAGCTATGGCACAACACGTGGGCATTTCCACTCGGTTGGGAAATGACCCTCCGTAAAAAGGAATACAATGTTGTCAAGTGTTGGGGACAGCACGCCAAACCTCCTTGCAGATCACTCCAGTGATGCCGTCCATGCCAGGCGAGCGTTTGCTCCGTAACTTGGCGACACAAGCACTCACTTCGTACTCTTCGAGTGTGGGCGGAGCCTGTTCGGGATGGCAATCGGTGCACTCGACTCCGCAACTGGGAAAAAGTTGCGGAGGAGCACTCGCACAGTCTTGCCATGTTACGACTAGCTCGCCATCCGAGCGCGGGCATCCCAACTCGGTATTCCGTTTGTGACCGCGACATATCCTGTAGACATGCCCCAAGGATCTTCCTTATGCATTCTCACGAAGCGACGCCAGTTGTCCTCCTTAGCTAACAGAATAAGCTTCTTATACTCACCCACAGACATCCGTAGGTTAGATATAAGTCGCTCAGCATCGTCGCTGCCACGACGACGAGCATTCTGTAACCGTCGCCTCAGTCTCCTGACCTCTCGGCGTTTCGTACTCAGGTCGGCATTCCACCAGACCACTTTCCGAACGGCTCTCGGCTGCCTGCGTCCAAGCATACGATCGCACACATCGTGCACCAGTGCTCGCGTTACGGACACTTGATCATCGATGGGCATATCTTGGTATTCCTGCGGAAGATCCTCTTTTTCCTCACCAACTCACCACGGAACAATTGCCAACATGCATTGGAGATGTTCCAGGACGGAACAGGAGAGTCCCTCTCAACTGTGTCTCTGGATCCTCGAGTAACCTCAACACGTATTATGTTGTGATCACTGAGGTCCCACTCGTCCACTCTCCAGTCATATGTGGCCCACATAGACGCTGCTTCGTTGACAATCGTGACGTCGATATCGCTCTGTGCTCGACGATTATCAAACGTGTACAAACTATTGACCTCGTTGAGCACTCCGGCTCCGCTTCCTACGATCCACTCGGACAGCAGTTCACCCCCTATGTTGGTTCAAGTCACCACGAGCACGCTCGAGTGATTTGCTGAACCACATGGGTGACACTGAGTTAGCATCCAAGCCGAAGATGACTGGATTGCTACTGGCCTGCAGTAGCACCGCATCCAAATAGGCGAGGTAGGGTTCCAAATCAGTGTTGAATTGACAGTATACGGAGCTCAAGAAGATTGAACCAAATCTTCCAGTGACACTCACGCATACGCCAAACTCCGTGATGAGCGGTTCGATGGGCATACAGATGGCATCAAGGTCGTTTACAAAGATGGCAGCCTTTGAACGGCGATCAGCAAATACACGCATTCCAGATGGAATGCCTGTAATGCGGTGAAAGGCATCAACATACGGTTCCTGCACCAGAGCGAACATGTGGCGGGAGTTTCGCACCCGAACTAAGAGGTTCAATGGTAGCGGCTCGACTTGACCACAATTAGCTTGGATGAAGCTAAACATTTTAATGTCTAGCTTGCACCCTCGCTAAGACAGCGCCGTATATTGGGCACGTCTCCGACAGCATATAGTGCCCGGGGCCTTGAAATGACAGTTTCGGCAGTCCCCGGGTTTGTACATTTCGCAGCTGCATGACCTGTCTGCCCGCACTGGCGGCATACTTCGCTCTTCAAACGGCATTGGGAAACCTTATGGTCGAATCCAACGCAGCGATGACACGCATACGTACGAACGAGCGACCTACAGCGGAAGAGAACCACTGATGTAGACCCGGCCGGTCTTATCAAGCACCGCTTGCGCCTTTTCATCACATTCGAGTGTCAGATTGACTCTGGCACCGTCAGTGACCGACCACGGCTTCGTCTCCAGATGCACCATCTTTGCAAATGCCGACGGCGAGAATTCTCCCTAAAATGATTCTCGTAGAGCTCCTCCATGAAAACCTCCGGGAGTATGGCAGTGTCAACATCAAACACCGTGATTCTCGACCGGATTCCTCGGTTCTGCTCAACATCCAGGCCGACCTCGTTGAATTTTTGTTCGCAACGATCTTTTCATCTCGCTAACGGAAGGGTGCGGATAACGGCACCGCCTCGCTTCAGCTCACGCACCTCGTGAACTCGCACACCTAGGGCCGGAGCAACCTGGCTCATCACCTTATCGGCGATCTCCTTACCCGAAACCTTTGGGTCCCGACTCATCACTACTGCCGACCACGTTTCAACGGGTCTCGGGCCGCAGGAGCACTCCTGGGCGCTGCAATGGGGCTAGCGAAGGGGACGGCTGGATGGGTGGCAGCGTAGCCACTTGCCGGCGGAACGAACTGTGCAGCTGTAGGACGGGGCATCGCAAGCTTTTCCTCCAGCACCGCATTCTTGAGCGTAAGAGCTGTTGCTATCTCCTTTACATTGGCCGCAGCTTCCAGCACAGTGCGTGCGACCTCCGGCATAATTTCGCAGTACTGCATTGCGCGAGACTTCGTCGAAGCTCGCAAGTGCCGATAATATGGAATACGCGCCACTTTGCACTATCACTGATGCAGCATTCCTCTTGGGACCGGCGCTGTGGGTAGCACATCCAAGTCGGGCGGCGGCGGACATGCCAGCTGGAGACGGGAGGGCGAAGGCTGCGGCCGCACTAGCGTCGGTTTCTGCAGTTACTCCTTCATGAGCTGCTACGGTGGCTCCCGTGGTACCAGTGGCTCCCGTGGCTCCAATTGATCCAGTGGATCCCCGGTGGCTCCAAATGGGTCCAGTGTCTGCAGCGGCTC
>JAECWR010000156.1:0-31284 GCA_018150935.1 Drosophila pruinosa
TTAATAAATTAATAAATTAATAAATTAATAAATTAATAAATTAATTAATAAATTAATAAATTAATAAATTAATAAATTAATAAATTAATTAATTAATAAATTAATAAATTAATAAATAAATAAATTAATAAATTAATATATTAATAAATAAATTAATACATTAATAAATTAATAAATAAATTAATAAATAAATTAATAAATTGATAAACTATAAATTAATAAATTAATAAATTAATAAATTAATAAATTAATAAATTAATAAATTAATAAATTAATAAATTAATAAATTAATAAATTAATAAATTAATAAATTAATAAATTAATAAATTAATAAATTAATAAATTAATAAATTAATAAATTAATAAATTAATAAATTAATAAATTAATAAATTAATAAATTAATAAATTAATAAATTAATAAATTAATAAATTAATAAATTAATAAATTAATAAATTAATAAATTATTAAATTAATAAATTAATAAATTAATAAATTAATAAATTAATAAATTAATAAATTAATAAATTAATAAATTAATAAATTAATAAATTAATAAATTAATAAATTAATAAATTAATAAATTAATAAATTAATAAATTAATAAATTAATAAATTAATAAATTAATAAATTAATAAATTAATAAATTAATAAATTAATAAATTAATAAATTAATAAATTAATAAATTAATAAATTAATAAATTAATAAATTAATAAATTAATAAATTAATAAATTAATAAATTAATAAATTAATAAATTAATAAATTAATAAATTAATAAATTAATAAATTAATAAATTAATAAATTAATAAATTAATAAATTAATAAATTAATAAATTAATAAATTAATAAATTAATAAATTAATAAATTAATAAATTAATAAATTAATAAATTAATAAATTAATAAATTAATAAATTAATAAATTAATAAATTAATAAATTAATAAATTAATAAATTAATAAATTAATAAATTAATAAATTAATAAATTAATAAATTAATAAATTAATAAATTAATAAATTAATAAATTAATAAATTAATAAATTAATAAATTAATAAATTAATAAATTAATAAATTAATAAATTAATAAATTAATAAATTAATAAATTAATAAATTAATAAATTAATAAATTAATAAATTAATAAATTAATAAATTTAATAAATTAATAAATTAATAAATTAATAAATTAATAAATTAATAAATTAATAAATTAATAAATTAATAAATTAATAAATTAATAAATTAATAAATTAATAAATTAATAAATTAATAAATTAATAAATTAATAAATAAATAAATAAATTAATAAATTAATAAATTAATAAATTAATAAATTAATAAATTAATAAATTAATAAATTAATAAATTAATAAATTAATAAATTAATAAATTAATAAATTAATAAATTAATAAATTAATAAATTAATAAATTAATAAATTAATAAATTAATAAATTAATAAATTAATAAATTAATAAATTAATAAATTAATAAATTAATAAATTAATAAATTAATAAATTAATAAATTAATAAATTAATAAATTAATAAATTAATAATTAATAAATTAATATAATAAATTAATAAATTAATAAATTAATAAATTAATAAATTAATAAATTAATAAATTAATAAATTAATAAATTAATAAATTAATAAATTAATAAATTAATAAATTAATAAATTAATAAATTAATAAATTAATAAATTAATAAATTAATAAATTAATAAATTAATAAATTAATAAATTAATAAATTAATAAATTAATAAATTAATAAATTAATAAATTAATAAATTAATAAATTAATAAATTAATAAATTAATAAATTAATAAATTAATAAATTAATAAATTAATAAATTAATAAATTAATAAATTAATAAATTAATAAATTAATAAATTAATAAATTAATAAATTAATAAATTAATAAATTAATAAATTAATAAATTAATAAATTAATAAATTAATAAATTAATAAATTAATAAATTAATAAATTA
This sequence comes from Drosophila pruinosa, assembly GCA_018150935.1. Taxonomy (NCBI): domain Eukaryota; kingdom Metazoa; phylum Arthropoda; class Insecta; order Diptera; family Drosophilidae; genus Drosophila; species Drosophila pruinosa. The sequence continues at coordinate 2,004 of JAECWR010000156.1, forward strand.
ATAAATTAATAAATTAATAAATTAATAAATTAATAAATTAATAAATTAATAAATTAATAAATTAATAAATTAATAAATTAATAAATTAATAAATTAATAAATTAATAAATTAATAAATTAATAAATTAATAAATTAATAAATTAATAAATTAATAAATTAATAAATTAATAAATTAATAAATTAATAAATTAATAAATTAATAAATTAATAAATTAATAAATTAATAAATTAATAAATTAATAATTAATAAATTAATAAATTAATAAATTAATAAATTAATAAATTAATAAATTAATAAATTAATAAATTAATAAATTAATAAATTAATAAATTAATAAATTAATAAATTAATAAATTAATAAATTAATAAATTAATAAATTAATAAATTAATAAATTAATAAATTAATAAATTAATAAATTAATAAATTAATAAATTAATAAATTAATAAATTAATAAATTAATAAATTAATAAATTAATAAATTAATAAATTAATAAATTAATAAATTAATAAATTAATAAATTAATAAATAAATTAATAAATTAATAAATTAATAAATTAATAAATTAATAAATTAATAAATTAATAAATTAATAAATTAATAAATTAATAAATTAATAAATTAATAAATTAATAAATTAATAAATTAATAAATTAATAAATTAATAAATTAATAAATTAATAAATTAATAAATTAATAAATTAATAAATTAATAAATTAATAAATAAATTAATAAATTAATAAATTAATAAATTAATAAATTAATAAATTAATAAATTAATAAATTAATAAATTAATAAATTAATAAATTAATAAATTAATAAATTAATAAATTAATAAATTAATAAATTAATAAATTAATAAATTAATAAATTAATAAATTAATAAATTAATAAATTAATAAATTAATAAATTAATAAATTAATAAATTAATAAATTAATAAATTAATAAATTAATAAATTAATAAATTAATAAATTAATAAATTAATAAATTAATAAATTAATAAATTAATAAATTAATAAATTAATAAATTAATAAATTAATAAATTAATAAATTAATAAATTAATAAATTAATAAATTAATAAATTAATAAATTAATAAATTAATAAATTAATAAATTAATAAATTAATAAATTAATAAATTAATAAATTAATAAATTAATAAATTAATAAATTAATAAATTAATAAATTAATAAATTAATAAATTAATAAATTAATAAATTAATAAATTAATAAATTAATAAATTAATAAATTAATAAATTAATAAATTAATAAATTAATAAATTAATAAAATTAATAAATTAATAAATTAATAAATTAATAAATTAATAAATTAATAAATTAATAAATTAATAAATTAATAAATTAATAAATTAATAAATTAATAAATTAATAAATTAATAAATTAATAAATTAATAAATTAATAAATTAATAAATTAATAAATTAATAAATTAATAAATTAATAAATTAATAAATTAATAAATTAATAAATTAATAAATTAATAAATTAATAAATTAATAAATTAATAAATTAATAAATTAATAAATTAATAAATTAATAAATTAATAAATTAATAAATTAATAAATTAATAAATTAATAAATTAATAAATTAATAAATTAATAAATAAATTAATAAATTAATAAACTATAAATTAATAAATTAATAAATTAATAAATTAATAAATTAATAAATTAATAAATTAATAAATTAATAAATTAATAAATTAATAAATTAATAAATTAATAAATTAATAAATTAATAAATTAATAAATTAATAAATTAATAAATTAATAAATTAATAAATTAATAAATTAATAAATTAATAAATTAATAAATTAATAAATTAATAAATTAATAAATTAATAAATTAATAAATTAATAAATTAATAAATTAATAAATTAATAAATTAATTAATTAATTTATTAATTAATAAATAAATTAATAAATTAATAAGTAAATAAATTAATAAATAAATAAATAAATAAAAAAATAAATTAATAAATTAATAAATTAATAAATTAATAAATTAATAAATTAATAAATTAATAAATTAATAAATTAATAAATTAATAAATTAATAAATTAATAAATTAATAAATTAATAAATTAATAAATTAATAAATTAATAAATTAATAAATTAATAAATTAATAAATTAATAAATTAATAAATTAATAAATTAATAAATTAATAAATTAATAAATTAATAAATTAATAAATTAATAAATTAATAAATTAATAAATTAATAAATTAATAAATTAATAAATTAATAAATTAATAAATTAATAAATTAATAAATTAATAAATTAATAAATTAATAAATTAATAAATTAATAAATTAATAAATTAATAAATTAATAAATTAATAAATTAATAAATTAATAAATTAATAAATTAATAAATTAATAAATTAATAAATTAATAAATTAATAAATTAATAAATTAATAAATTAATAAATTAATAAATTAATAAATTAATAAATTAATAAATTAATAAATTAATAAATTAATAAATTAATAAATTAATAAATTAATAAATTAATAAATTAATAAATTAATAAATTAATAAATTAATAAATTAATAAATTAATAAATTAATAAATTAATAAATTAATAAATTAATAAATTAATAAATTAATAAATTAATAAATTAATAAATTAATAAATTAATAAATTAATAAATTAATAAATTAATAAATTAATAAATTAATAAATTAATAAATTAATAAATTAATAAATTAATAAATTAATAAATTAATAAATTAATAAATTAATAAATTAATAAATTAATAAATTAATAAATTAATAAATTAATAAATTAATAAATTAATAAATTAATAAATTAATAAATTAATAAATTAATAAATTAATAAAATAAATTAATAAATTAATAAATTAATAAATTAATAAATTAATAAATTAATAAATTAATAAATTAATAAATTAATAAATTAATAAATTAATAAATTAATAAATTAATAAATTAATAAATTAATAAATTAATAAATTAATAAATTAATAAATTAATAAATTAATAAATTAATAAATTAATAAATTAATAAATTAATAAATTAATAAATTAATAAATTAATAAATTAATAAATTAATAAATTAATAAATTAATAAATTAATAAATTAATAAATTAATAAATTAATAAATTAATAAATTAATAAATTAATAAATTAATAAATTAATAAATTAATAAATTAATAAATTAATAAATTAATAAATTAATAAATTAATAAATTAATAAATTAATAAATTAATAAATTAATAAATTAATAAATTAATAAATTAATAAATTAATAAATTAATAAATTAATAAATTAATAAATTAATAAATTAATAAATTAATAAATTAATAAATTAATAAATTAATAAATAAATTAATAAATTAATAAATTAATAAATTAATAAATTAATAAATTAATAAATTAATAAATTAATAAATTAATAAATTAATAAATAAATTAATAAATTAATAAATTAATAAATTAATAAATTAATAAATTAATAAATTAATAAATTAATAAATTAATAAATTAATAAATTAATAAATTAATAAATTAATAAATTAATAAATTAATAAATTAATAAATTAATAAATTAATAAATTAATAAATTAATAAATTAATAAATTAATAAATTAATAAATTAATAAATTAATAAATTAATAAATTAATAAATTAATAAATTAATAAATTAATAAATTAATAAATTAATAAATTAATAAATTAATAAATTAATAAATTAATAAATTAATAAATTAATAAATTAATAAATTAATAAATTAATAAATTAATAAATTAATAAATTAATAAATTAATAAATTAATAAATTAAATTAATAAATTAATAAATTAATAAATTAATAAATTAATAAATTAATAATTAATAAATTAATAAATTAATAAATTAATAAATTAATAAATTAATAAATTAATAAATTAATAAATTAATAAATTAATAAATTAATAAATTAATAAATTAATAAATTAATAAATTAATAAATTAATAAATTAATAAATTAATAAATTAATAAATTAATAAATTAATAAATTAATAAATTAATAAATTAATAAATTAATAAATTAATAAATTAATAAATTAATAAATTAATAAATTAATAAATTAATAAATTAATAAATTAATAAATTAATAAATTAATAAATTAATAAATTAATAAATTAATAAATTAATAAATTAATAAATTAATAAATTAATAAATTAATAAATTAATAAATTAATAAATTAATAAATTAATAAATTAATAAATTAATAAATTAATAAATTAATAAATTAATAAATTAATAAATTAATAAATTAATAAATTAATAAATTAATAAATTAATAAATTAATAAATTAATAAATTAATAAATTAATAAATTAATAAATTAATAAATTAATAAATTAATAAATTAATAAATTAATAAATTAATAAATTAATAAATTAATAAATTAATAAATTAATAAATTAATAAATTAATAAATTAATAAATTAATAAATTAATAAATTAATAAATTAATAAATTAATAAATTAATAAATTAATAAATTAATAAATTAATAAATTAATAAATTAATAAATTAATAAATTAATAAATTAATAAATTAATAAATTAATAAATTAATAAATTAATAAATTAATAAATTAATAAATTAATAAATTAATAAATTAATAAATTAATAAATTAATAAATTAATAAATTAATAAATTAATAAATTAATAAATTAATAAATATAAATTAATAAATTAATAAATTAATAAATTAATAAATTAATAAATTAATAAATTAATAAATTAATAAATTAATAAATTAATAAATTAATAAATTAATAAATTAATAAATTAATAAATTAATAAATTAATAAATTAATAAATTAATAAATTAATAAATTAATAAATTAATAAATTAATAAATTAATAAATTAATAAATTAATAAATTAATAAATTAATAAATTAATAAATTAATAAATTAATAAATTAATAAATTAATAAATTAATAAATTAATAAATTAATAAATTAATAAATTAATAAATTAATAAATTAATAAATTAATAAATTAATAATTAATAATTAATAAATTAATAAATTAATAAATTAATAAATTAATAAATTAATAAATTAATAAATTAATAAATTAATAAATTAATAAATTAATAAATTAATAAATTAATAAATTAATAAATTAATAAATTAATAAATTAATAAATTAATAAATTAATAAATTAATAAATTTAATAAATTAATAAATTAATAAATTAATAAATTAATAAATTAATAAATTAATAAATTAATAAATTAATAAATTAATAAATTAATAAATTAATAAATTAATAAATTAATAAATTAATAAATTAATAAATTAATAATTAATAATTAATAAATTAATAAATTAATAAATTAATAAATTAATAAATTAATAAATTAATAAATTAATAAATTAATAAATTAATAAATTAATAAATTAATAAATTAATAAATTAATAAATTAATAAATTAATAAATTAATAAATTAATAAATTAATAAATTAATAAATTAATAAATTAATAAATTAATAAATTAATAAATTAATAAATTAATAAATTAATAAATTAATAAATTAATAAATTAATAAATTAATAAATTAATAAATTAATAAATTAATAAATTAATAAATTAATAAATTAATAAATTAATAAATTAATAAATTAATAAATTAATAAATTAATAAATTAATAAATTAATAAATTAATAAATTAATAAATTAATAAATTAATAAATTAATAAATTAATAAATTAATAAATTAATAAATTATTAAATTAATAAATTAATAAATTAATAAATTAATAAATTAATAAATTAATAAATTAATAAATTAATAAATTAATAAATTAATAAATTAATAAATTAATAAATTTAAATTAATAAATTAATAAATTAATAAATTAATAAATTAATAAATTAATAAATTAATAAATTAATAAATTAATAAATTAATAAATTAATAAATTAATAAATTAATAAATTAATAAATTAATAAATTAATAAATTAATAAATTAATAAATTAATAAATTAATAAATTAATAAATTAATAAATTAATAAATTAATAAATTAATAAATTAATAAATTAATAAATTAATAAATTAATAAATTAATAAATTAATAAATTAATAAATTAATAAATTAATAAATTAATAAATTAATAAATTAATAAATTAATAAATTAATAAATTAATAAATTAATAAATTAATAAATTAATAAATTAATAAATTAATAAATTAATAAAATTAATAAATTAATAAATTAATAAATTAATAAATTAATAAATTAATAAATTAATAAATTAATAAATTAATAAATTAATAAATTAATAAATTAATAAATTAATAAATTAATAAATTAATAAATTAATAAATTAATAAATTAATAAATTAATAAATTAATAAATTAATAAATTAATAAATTAATAAATTAATAAATTAATAAATTAATAAATTAATAAATTAATAAATTAATAAATTAATAAATTAATAAATTAATTAAATAAATTAATAAATTAATAAATTAATAAATTAATAAATTAATAAATTAATAAATTAATAAATTAATAAATTAAATTAATAAATTAATAAATTAATAAATTAATAAATTAATAAATTAATAAATTAATAAATTAATAAATTAATAAATTAATAAATTAATAAATTAATAAATTAATAAATTAATAAATTAATAAATTAATAAATTAATAAATTAATAAATTAATAAATTAATAAATTAATAAATTAATAAATTAATAAATTAATAAATTAATAAATTAATAAATTAATAAATTAATAAATTAATAAATTAATAAATTAATAAATTAATAAATTAATAAATTAATAAATTAATAAATTAATAAATTAATAAATTAATAAATTAATAAATTAATAAATTAATAAATTAATAAATTAATAAATTAATAAATTAATAAATTAATAAATTAATAAATTAATAAATTAATAAATTAATAAATTAATAAATTAATAAATTAATAAATTAATAAATTAATAAATTAATAAATTAATAAATTAATAAATTAATAAATTAATAAATTAATAAATTAATAAATTAATAAATTAATAAATTAATAAATTAATAAATTAATAAATTAATAAATTAATAAATTAATAAATTAATAAATTAATAAATTAATAAATTAATAAATTAATAAATTAATAAATTAATAAATTAATAAATTAATAAATTAATAAATTAATAAATTAATAAATTAATAAATTAATAAATTAATAAATTAATAAATTAATAAATTAATAAATTAATAAATTAATAAATTAATAAATTAATAAATTAATAAATTAATAAATTAATAAATTAATAAATTAATAAATTAATAAATTAATAAATTAATAAATTAATAAATTAATAAATTAATAAATTAATAAATTAATAAATTAATAAATTAATAAATTAATAAATTAATAAATTAATAAATTAATAAATTAATAAATTAATAAATTAATAAATTAATAAATTAATAAATTAATAAATTAATAAATTAATAAATTAATAAATTAATAAAATTAATTAATAAATTAATAAATTAATAAATTAATAAATTAATAAATTAATAAATTAATAAATTAATAAATTAATAAATTAATAAATTAATAAATTAATAAATTAATAAATTAATAAATTAATAAATTAATAAATTAATAAATTAATAAATTAATAAATTAATAAATTAATAAATTAATAAATTAATTAATAAATTAATAAATTAATAAATTAATAAATTAATAAATTAATAAATTAATAAATTAATAAATTAATAATAAATTAATAAATTAATAAATTCATAAATTAATAAATTAATAAATTAATAAATTAATAAATTAATAAATTAATAAATTAATAAATTAATAAATTAATAAATTAATAAATTAATAAATTAATAAATTAATAAATTAATAAATTAATAAATTAATAAATTAATAAATTAATAAATTAATAAATTAATAAATTAATAAATTAATAAATTAATAAATTAATAAATTAATAAATTAATAAATTAATAAATTAATAAATTAATAAATTAATAAATTAATAAATTAATAAATTAATAAATTAATAATAAATTAATAAATTAATAAATTAATAAATTAATAAATTAATAAATTAATAAATTAATAAATTAATAAATTAATAAATTAATAAATTAATAAATTAATAAATTAATAAATTAATAAATTAATAAATTAATAAATTAATAAATTAATAAATTAATAAATTAATAAATTAATAAATTAATAAATTAATTAATAAATTAATAAATTAATAAATTAATAAATTAATAAATTAATAAATTAATAAATTAATAAATTAATAAATTAATAAATTAATAAATTAATAAATTAATAAATTAATAAATTAATAAATTAATAAATTAATAAATTAATAAATTAATAAATTAATAAATTAATAAATTAATAAATTAATAAATTAATAAATTAATAAATTAATAAATTAATAAATTAATAAATTAATAAATTAATAAATTAATAAATTAATAAATTAATAAATTAATAAATTAATAAATTAATAAATTAATAAATTAATAAATTAATAAATTAATAAATTAATAAATTAATAAATTAATAAATTAATAAATTAATAAATTAATAAATTAATAAATTAATAAATTAATAAATTAATAAATTAATAAATTAATAAATTAATAAATTAATAAATTAATAAATTAATAAATTAATAAATTAATAAATTAATAAATTAATAAATTAATAAATTAATAAATTAATAAATTAATAAATTAATAAATTAATAAATTAATAAATTAATAAATTAATAAATTAATAAATTAATAAATTAATAAATTAATAAATTAATAAATTAATAAATTAATAAATTAATAAATTAATAAATTAATAAATTAATAAATTAATAAATTAATAAATTAATAAATTAATAAATTAATAAATTAATAAATTAATAAATTAATAAATTAATAAATTAATAAATTAATAAATTAATAAATTAATAAATTAATAAATTAATAAATTAATAAATTAATAAATTAATAAATTAATAAATTAATAAATTAATAAATTAATAAATTAATAAATTAATAAATTAATAAATTAATAAATTAATAAATTAATAAATTAATAAATTAATAAATTAATAAATTAATAAATTAATAAATTAATAAATTAATAAATTAATAAATTAATAAATTAATAAATTAATAAATTAATAAATTAATAAATTAATAAATTAATAAATTAATAAATTAATAAATTAATAAATTAATAAATTAATAAATTAATAAATTAATAAATTAATAAATTAATAAATTAATAAATTAATAAATTAATAAATTAATAAATTAATATAATTAATAAATTAATAAATTAATAAATTAATAAATTAATAAATTAATAAATTAATAAATTAATAAATTAATAAATTAATAAATTAATAAATTAATAAATTAATAAATTAATAAATTAATAAATTAATAAATTAATAAATTAATAAATTAATAAATTAATAAATTAATAAATTAATAAATTAATAAATTAATAAATTAATAAATTAATAAATTAATAAATTAATAAATTAATAAATTAATAAATTAATAAATTAATAAATTAATAAATTAATAAATTAATAAATTAATAAATTAATAAATTAATAAATTAATAAATTAATAAATTAATAAATTAATAAATTAATAAATTAATAAATTAATAAATTAATAAATTAATAAATTAATAAATTAATAAATTAATAAATTAATAAATTAATAAATTAATAAATTAATAAATTAATAAATTAATAAATTAATAAATTAATAAATTAATAAATTAATAAATTAATAAATTAATAAATTAATAAATTAATAAATTAATAAATTAATAAATTAATAAATTAATAAATTAATAAATTAATAAATTAATAAATTAATAAATTAATAAATTAATAAATTAATAAATTAATAAATTAATAAATTAATAAATTAATAAATTAATAAATTAATAAATTAATAAATTAATAAATTAATAAATTAATAAATTAATAAATTAATAAATTAATAAATTAATAAATTAATAAATTAATAAATTAATAAATTAATAAATTAATAAATTAATAAATTAATAAATTAATAAATTAATAAATTAATAAATTAATAAATTAATAAATTAATAAATTAATAAATTAATAAATTAATAAATTAATAAATTAATAAATTAATAAATTAATAAATTAATAAATTAATAAATTAATAAATTAATAAATTAATAAATTAATAAATTAATAAATTAATAAATTAATAAATTAATAAATTAATAAATTAATAAATAAATTAATAAATTAATAAATTAATAAATTAATAAATTAATAAATTAATAAATTAATAAATTAATAAATTAATAAATTAATAAATTAATAAATTAATAAATTAATAAATTAATAAATTAATAAATTAATAAATTAATAAATTAATAAATTAATAAATTAATAAATTAATAAATTAATAAATTAATAAATTAATAAATTAATAAATTAATAAATTAATAAATTAATAAATTAATAAATTAATAAATTAATAAATTAATAAATTAATAAATTAATAAATTAATAAATTAATAAATTAATAAATTAATAAATTAATAAATTAATAAATTAATAAATTAATAAATTAATAAATTAATAAATTAATAAATTAATAAATTAATAAATTAATAAATTAATAAATTAATAAATTAATAAATTAAATTAATAAATTAATAAATTAATAAATTAATAAATTAATAAATTAATAAATTAATAAATTAATAAATTAATAAATTAATAAATTAATAAATTAATAAATTAATAAATTAATAAATTAATAAATTAATAAATTAATAAATTAATAAATTAATAAATTAATAAATTAATAAATTAATAAATTAATAAATTAATAAATTAATAAATTAATAAATTAATAATTAATAATTAATAAATTAATAAATTAATAAATTAATAAATTAATAAATTAATAAATTAATAAATTAATAAATTAATAAATTAATTAATAAATTAATAAATTAATAAATTAATAAATTAATAAATTAATAAATTAATAAATTAATAAATTAATAAATTAATAAATTAATAAATTAATAAATTAATAAATTAATAAATTAATAAATTAATAAATTAATAAATTAATAAATTAATAAATTAATAAATTAATAAATTAATAAATTAATAAATTAATAAATTAATAAATTAATAAATTAATAAATTAATAAATTAATAAATTAATAAATTAATAAATTAATAAATTAATAAATTAATAAATTAATAAATTAATAAATTAATAAATTAATAAATTAATAAATTAATAAATTAATAAATTAATAAATTAATAAATTAATAAATTAATAAATTAATAAATTAATAAATTAATAAATTAATAAATTAATAAATTAATAAATTAATAAATTAATAAATTAATAAATTAATAAATTAATAAATTAATAAATTAATAAATTAATAAATTAATAAATTAATAAATTAATAAATTAATAAATTAATAAATTAATAAATTAATAAATTAATAAATTAATAAATTAATAAATTAATAAATTAATAAATTAATAAAATAATAAATTAATAAATTAATAAATTAATAAATTAATAAATTAATAAATTAATAAATTAATAAATTAATAAATTAATAAATTAATAAATTAATAAATTAATAAATTAATAAATTAATAAATTAATAAATTAATAAATTAATAAATTAATAAATTAATAAATTAATAAATTAATAAATTAATAAATTAATAAATTAATAAATTAATAAATTAATAAATTAATAAATTAATAAATTAATAAATTAATAAATTAATAAATTAATAAATTAATAAATTAATAAATTAATAAATTAATAAATTAATAAATTAATAAATTAATAAATTAATAAATTAATAAATTAATAAATTAATAAATTAATAAATTAATAAATTAATAAATTAATAAATTAATAAATTAATAAATTAATAAATTAATAAATTAATAAATTAATAAATTAATAAATTAATAAATTAATAAATTAATAAATTAATAAATTAATAAATTAATAAATTAATAAATTAATAAATTAATAAATTAATAAATTAATAAATTAATAAATTAATAAATTAATAAATTAATAAATTAATAAATTAATAAATTAATAAATTAATAAATTAATAAATTAATAAATTAATAAATTAATAAATTAATAAATTAATAAATTAATAAATTAATAAATTAATAAATTAATAAATATAATAAATTAATAAATTAATAAATTAATAAATTAATAAATTAATAAATTAATAAATTAATAAATTAATAAATTAATAAATTAATAAATTAATAAATTAATAAATTAATAAATTAATAAATTAATAAATTAATAAATTAATAAATTAATAAATTAATAAATTAATAAATTAATAAATTAATAAATTAATAAATTAATAAATTAATAAATTAATAAATTAATAAATTAATAAATTAATAAATTAATAAATTAATAAATTAATAAATTAATAAATTAATAAATTAATAAATTAATAAATTAATAAATTAATAAATTAATAAATTAATAAATTAATAAATTAATAAATTAATAAATTAATAAATTAATAAATTAATAAATTAATAAATTAATAAATTAATAAATTAATAAATTAATAAATTAATAAATTAATAAATTAATAAATTAATAAATTAATAAATTAATAAATTAATAAATTAATAAATAAATAAATTAATAAATTAATAAATTAATAAATTAATAAATTAATAAATTAATAAATTAATAAATTAATAAATTAATAAATTAATAAATTAATAAATTAATAAATTAATAAATTAATAAATTAATAAATTAATAAATTAATAAATTAATAAATTAATAAATTAATAAATTAATAAATTAATAAATTAATAAATTAATAAATTAATAAATTAATAAATTAATAAATTAATAAATTAATAAATTAATAAATTAATAAATTAATAAATTAATAAATTAATAAATTAATAAATTAATAAATTAATAAATTAATAAATTAATAAATTAATAAATTAATAAATTAATAAATTAATAAATTAATAAATTATAAATTAATAAATTAATAAATTAATAAATTAATAAATTAATAAATTAATAAATTAATAAATTAATAAATTAATAAATTAATAAATTAATAAATTAATAAATTAATAAATTAATAAATTAATAAATTAATAAATTAATAAATTAATAAATTAATAAATTAATAAATTAATAAATTAATAAATTAATAAATTAATAAATTAATAAATTAATAAATTAATAAATTAATAAATTTAAATTAAATTAATAAATTAATAAATTAATAAATTAATAAATTAATAAATTAATAAATTAATAAATTAATAAATTAATAAATTAATAAATTAATAAATTAATAAATTAATAAATTAATAAATTAATAAATTAATAAATTAATAAATTAATAAATTAATAAATTAATAAATTAATAAATTAATAAATTAATAAATTAATAAATTAATAAATTAATAAATTAATAAATTAATAAATTAATAAATTAATAAATTAATAAATTAATAAATTAATAAATTAATAAATTAATAAATTAATAAATTAATAAATTAAATATAATTAATAAATTAATAAATTAATAAATTAATAAATTAATAAATTAATAAATTAATAAATTAATAAATTAATAAATTAATAAATTAATAAATTAATAAATTAATAAATTAATAAATTAATAAATTAATAAATTAATAAATTAATAAATTAATAAATTAATAAATTAATAAATTAATAAATTAATAAATTAATAAATTAATAAATTAATAAATTAATAAATTAATAAATTAATAAATTAATAAATTAATAAATTAATAAATTAATAAATTAATAAATTAATAAATTAATAAATTAATAAATTAATAAATTAATAAATTAATAAATTAATAAATTAATAAATTAATAAATTAATAAATTAATAAATTAATAAATTAATAAATTAATAAATTAATAAATTAATAAATTAATAAATTAATAAATTAATAAATTAATAAATTAATAAATTAATAAATTAATAAATTAATAAATTAATAAATTAATAAATTAATAAATTAATAAATTAATAAATTAATAAATTAATAAATTAATAAATTAATAAATTAATAAATTAATAAATTAATAAATTAATAAATTAATAAATTAATAAATTAATAAATTAATAAATTAATAAATTAATAAATTAATAAATTAATAAATTAATAAATTAATAAATTAATAAATTAATAAATTAATAAATTAATAAATTAATAAATTAATAAATTAATAAATTAATAAATTAATAAATTAATAAATTAATAAATTAATAAATTAATAAATTAATAAATTAATAAATTAATAAATTAATAAATTAATAAATTAATAAATTAATAAATTAATAAATTAATAAATTAATAAATTAATAAATTAATAAATTAATAAATTAATAAATTAATAAATTAATAAATTAATAAATTAATAAATTAATAAATTAATAAATTAATAAATTAATAAATTAATAAATTAATAAATTAATAAATTAATAAATTAATAAATTAATAAATTAATAAATTAATAAATTAATAAATTAATAAATTAATAAATTAATAAATTAATAAATTAATAAATTAATAAATTAATAAATTAATAAATTAATAAATTAATAAATTAATAAAATAAATAAATTAATAAATTAATAAATTAATAAATTAATAAATTAATAAATTAATAAATTAATAAATTAATAAATTAATAAATTAATAAATTAATAAATTAATAAATTAATAAATTAATAAATTAATAAATTAATAAATTAATAAATTAATAAATTAATAAATTAATAAATTAATAAATTAATAAATTAATAAATTAATAAATTAATAAATTAATAAATTAATAAATTAATAAATTAATAAATTAATAAATTAATAAATTAATAAATTAATAAATTAATAAATTAATAAATTAATAAATTAATAAATTAATAAATTAATAAATTAATAAATTAATAAATTAATAAATTAATAAATTAATAAATTAATAAATTAATAAATTAATAAATTAATAAATTAATAAATTAATAAATTAATAAATTAATAAATTAATAAATTAATAAATTAATAAATTAATAAATTAATAAATTAATAAATTAATAAATTAATAAATTAATAAATTAATAAATTAATAAATTAATAAATTAATAAATTAATAAATTAATAAATTAATAAATTAATAAATTAATAAATTAATAAATTAATAAATTAATAAATTAATAAATTAATAAATTAATAAATTAATAAATTAATAAATTAATAAATTAATAAATTAATAAATTAATAAATTAATAAATTAATAAATTAATAAATTAATAAATTAATAAATTAATAAATTAATAAATTAATAAATTAATAAATTAATAAATTAATAAATTAATAAATTAATAAATTAATAAATTAATAAATTAATAAATTAATAAATTAATAAATTAATAAATTAATAAATTAATAAATTAATAAATTAATAAATTAATAAATTAATAAATTAATAAATTAATAAATTAATAAATTAATAAATTAATAAATTAATAAATTAATAAATTAATAAATTAATAAATTAATAAATTAATAAATTAATAAATTAATAAATTAATAAATTAATAAATTAATAAATTAATAAATTAATAAATTAATAAATTAATAAATTAATAAATTAATAAATTAATAAATTAATAAATTAATAAATTAATAAATTAATAAATTTAATAAATTAATAAATTAATAAATTAATAAATTAATAAATTAATAAATTAATAAATTAATAAATTAATAAATTAATAAATTAATAAATTAATAAATTAATAAATTAATAAATTAATAAATTAATAAATTAATAAATTAATAAATTAATAAATTAATAAATTAATAAATTAATAAATTAATAAATTAATAAATTAATAAATTAATAAATTAATAAATTAATAAATTAATAATTAATAAATTAATAAATTAATAAATTAATAAATTAATAAATTAATAAATTAATAAATTAATAAATTAATAAATTAATAAATTAATAAATTAATAAATTAATAAATTAATAAATTAATAAATTAATAAATTAATAAATTAATAAATTAATAAATTAATAAATTAATAAATTAATAAATTAATAAATTAATAAATTAATAAATTAATAAATTAATAAATTAATAAATTAATAAATAAATTAATAAATTAATAAATTAATAAATTAATAAATTAATAAATTAATAAATTAATAAATTAATAAATTAATAAATAAATTAATAAATTAATAAATTAATAAATTAATAAATTAATAAATTAATAAATTAATAAATTAATAAATTAATAAATTAATAAATTAATAAATTAATAAATTTAATAAATTAATAAATTAATAAATTAATAAATTAATAAATTAATAAATTAATAAATTAATAAATTAATAAATTAATAAATTAATAAATTAATAAATTAATAAATTAATAAATTAATAAATTAATAAATTAATAAATTAATAAATTAATAAATTAATAAATTAATAAATTAATAAATTAATAAATTAATAAATTAATAAATTAATAAATTAATTAATAAATTAATAAATTAATAAATTAATAAATTAATAAATTAATAAATTAATAAATTAATAAATTAATAAATTAATAAATTAATAAATTAATAAATTAATAAATTAATAAATTAATAAATTAATAAATTAATAAATTAATAAATTAATAAATTAATAAATTAATAAATTAATAAATTAATAAATTAATAAATTAATAATTAATAATTAATAAATTAATAAATTAATAAATTAATAAATTAATAAATTAATAAATTAATAAATTAATAAATTAATAAATTAATAAATTAATAAATTAATAAATTAATAAATTAATAAATTAATAAATTAATAAATTAATAAATTATTAAATTAATAAATTAATAAAATTAATAATAAATTAATTAATAAATTAATAAATTAATAAATTAATAAATTAATAAATTAATAAATTAATAAATTAATAAATTAATAAATTAATAAATTAATAAATTAATAAATTAATAAATTAATAAATTAATAAATTAATAAATTAATAAATTAATAAATTAATAAATTAATAAATTAATAAATAAATAAATTAATAAATTAATAAATTAATAAATTAATAAATTAATAAATTAATAAATTAATAAATTAATAAATTAATAAATTAATAAATTAATAAATTAATAAATTAATAAATTAATAAATTAATAAATTAATAAATTAATAAATTAATAAATTAATAAATTAATAAATTAATAAATTAATAAATTAATAAATTAATAAATTAATAAATTAATAAATTAATAAATTAATAAATTAATTAATAAATTAATAAATTAATAAATTAATAAATTAATAAATTAATAAATTAATAAATTAATAAATTAATTAATAAATTAATAAATTAATAAATTAATAAATTAATAAATTAATAAATTAATAAATTAATAAATTAATAAATTAATAAATTAATAAATTAATAAATTAATAAATTAATAAATTAATAAATTAATAAATTAATAAATTAATAAATTAATAAATTAATAAATTAATAAATTAATAAATTAATAAATTAATAAATTAATAAATTAATAAATTAATAAATTAATAAATTAATAAATTAATAAATTAATAAATTAATAAATTAATAAATTAATAAATTAATAAATTAATAAATTAATAAATTAATAAATTAATAAATTAATAAATTAATAAATTAATAAATTAATAAATTAATAAATTAATAAATTAATAAATTAATAAATTAATAAATTAATAAATTAATAAATTAATAAATTAATAAATTAATAAATTAATAAATTAATAAATTAATAAATTAATAAATTAATAAATTAATAAATTAAAATAAATTAATAAATTAATAAATTAATAAATTAATAAATAAATTAATAAATTAATAAATTAATAAATTAATAAATTAATAAATTAATAAATTAATAAATTAATAAATTAATAAATTAATAAATTAATAAATTAATAAATTAATAAATTAATAAATTAATAAATTAATAAATTAATAAATTAATAAATTAATAAATTAATAAATTAATAAATTAATAAATTAATAAATTAATAAATTAATAAATTAATAAATTAATAAATTAATAAATTAATAAATTAATAAATTAATAAATTAATAAATTAATAAATTAATAAATTAATAAATTAATAAATTAATAAATTAATAAATTAATAAATTAATAAATTAATAAATTAATAAATTAATAAATTAATAAATTAATAAATTAATAAATTAATAAATTAATAAATTAATAAATTAATAAATTAATAAATTAATAAATTAATAAATTAATAAATTAATAAATTAATAAATTAATAAATTAATAAATTAATAAATTAATAAATTAATAAATTAATAAATTTAATAAATTAATAAATTAATAAATTAATAAATTAATAAATTAATAAATTAATAAATTAATAAATTAATAAATTAATAAATTAATAAATTAATAAATTAATAAATTAATAAATTAATAAATTAATAAATTAATAAATTAATAAATTAATAAATTAATAAATTAATAAATTAATAAATTAATAAATTAATAAATTAATAAATTAATAAATTAATAAATTAATAAATTAATAAATTAATAAATTAATAAATTAATAAATTAATAAATTAATAAATTAATAAATTAATAAATTAATAAATTAATAAATTAATAAATTAATAAATTAATAAATTAATAAATTAATAAATTAATAAATTAATAAATTAATAAATTAATAAATTAATAAATTAATAAATTAATAAATTAATAAATTAATAAATTAATAAATTAATAAATTAATAAATTAATAAATTAATAAATTAATAAATTAATAAATTAATAAATTAATAAATTAATAAATTAATAAATTAATAAATTAATAAATTAATAAATTAATAAATTAATAAATTAATAAATTAATAAATTAATAAATTAATAAATTAATAAATTAATAAATTAATAAATTAATAAATTAATAAATTAATAAATTAATAAATTAATAAATTAATAAATTAATAAATTAATAAATTAATAAATTAATAAATTAAATTAATAAATTAATAAATTAATAAATTAATAAATTAATAAATTAATAAATTAATAAATTAATAAATTAATAAATTAATAAATTAATAAATTAATAAATTAATAAATTAATAAATTAATAAATTAATAAATTAATAAATTAATAAATTAATAAATTAATAAATTAATAAATTAATAAATTAATAAATTAATAAATTAATAAATTAATAAATTAATAAATTAATAAATTAATAAATTAATAAATTAATAAATTAATAAATTAATAAATTAATAAATTAATAAATTAATAAATTAATAAATTAATAAATTAATAAATTAATAAATTAATAAATTAATAAATTAATAAATAAATTAATAAATTAATAAATTAATAAATTAATAAATTAATAAATTAATAAATTAATAAATTAATAAATTAATAAATTAATAAATTAATAAATTATATAAATTAATAAATTAATAAATTAATAAATTAATAAATTAATAAATTAATAAATTAATAAATTAATAAATTAATAAATTAATAAATTAATAAATTAATAAATTAATAAATTAATAAATTAATAAATTAATAAATTAATAAATTAATAAATTAATAAATTAATAAATTAATAAATTAATAAATTAATAAATTAATAAATTAATAAATTAATAAATTAATAAATTAATAAATTAATAAATTAATAAATTAATAATTAATAAATTAATAAATTAATAAATTAATAAATTAATAAATTAATAATTAATAAATTAATAAATTAATAAATTAATAAATTAATAAATTATATAAATTAATAAATTAATAAATTAATAAATTAATAAATTAATAAATTAATAAATTAATAAATTAATAAATTAATAAATTAATAAATTAATAAATTAATAAATTAATAAATTAATAAATTAATAAATTAATAAATTAATAAATTAATAAATTAATAAATTAATAAATTAATAAATTAATAAATTAATAAATTAATAAATTAATAAATTAATAAATTAATAAATTAATAAATTAATAAATTAATAAATTAATAAATTAATAAATTAATAAATTAATAAATTAATAAATTAATAAATTAATAAATTAATAAATTAATAAATTAATAAATTAATAAATTAATAAATTAATAAATTAATAAATTAATAAATTAATAAATTAATAAATTAATAAATTAATAAATTAATAAATTAATAAATTAATAAATTAATAAATTAATAAATTAATAAATTAATAAATTAATAAATTAATAAATTAATAAATTAATAAATTAATAAATTAATTAATATAATTAATAAATTAATAAATTAATAAATTAATAAATTAATAAATTAATAAATTAATAAATTAATAAATTAATAAATTAATAAATTAATAAATTAATAAATTAATAAATTAATAAATTAATAAATTAATAAATTAATAAATTAATAAATTAATAAATTAATAAATTAATAAATTAATAAATTAATAAATTAATAAATTAATAAATTAATAAATTAATAAATTAATAAATTAATAAATTAATAAATTAATAAATTAATAAATTAATAAATTAATAAATTAATAAATTAATAAATTAATAAATTAATAAATTAATAAATTAATAAATTAATAAATTAATAAATTAATAAATTAATAAATTAATAAATTAATAAATTAATAAATTAATAAATTAATAAATTAATAAATTAATAAATTAATAAATTAATAAAATTAATAAATTAATAAATTAATAAATTAATAAATTAATAAATTAATAAATTAATAAATTAATAAATTAATAAATTAATAAATTAATAAATTAATAAATTAATAAATTAATAAATTAATAAATTAATAAATTAATAAATTAATAAATTAATAAATTAATAAATTAATAAATTAATAAATTAATAAATTAATAAATTAATAAATTAATAAATTAATAAATTAATAAATTAATAAATTAATAAATTAATAAATTAATAAATTAATAAATTAATAAATTAATAAATTAATAAATTAATAAATTAATAAATTAATAAATTAATAAATTAATAAATTAATAAATTAATAAATTAATAAATTAATAAATTAATAAATTAATAAATTAATAAATTAATAAATTAATAAATTAATAAATTAATAAATTAATAAATTAATAAATTAATAAATTAATAAATTAATAAATTAATAATTAATAAATTAATAAATTAATAAATTAATAAATTAATAAATTAATAAATTAATAAATTAATAAATTAATAAATTAATAAATTAATAAATTAATAAATTAATAAATTAATAAATTAATAAATTAATAAATTAATAAATTAATAAATTAATAAATTAATAAATTAATAAATTAATAAATTAATAAATTAATAAATTAATAAATTAATAAATTAATAAATTAATAAATTAATAAATTAATAAATTAATAAATTAATAAATTAATAAATTAATAAATTAATAAATTAATAAATTAATAAATTAATAAATTAATAAATTAATAAATTAATAAATTAATAAATTAATAAATTAATAAATTAATAAATTAATAAATTAATAAATTAATAAATTAATAAATAAATTAATAAATTAATAAATTGTAAATTGTAAATTAATAAATTAATAAATTAATAAATTAATAAATTAATAAATTAATAAATTAATAAATTAATAAATTAATAAATTAATAAATTAATAAATTAATAAATTAATAAATTAATAAATTAATAAATTAATAAATTAATAAATTAATAAATTAATAAATTAATAAATTAATAAATTAATAAATTTAATAAATTAATAAATTAATAAATTAATAAATTAATAAATTAATAAATTAATAAATTAATAAATTAATAAATTAATAAATTAATAAATTAATAAATTAATAAATTAATAAATTAATAAATTAATAAATTAATAAATTAATAAATTAATAAATTAATAAATTAATAAATTAATAAATTAATAAATTAATAAATTAATAAATTAATAAATTAATAAATTAATAAATTAATAAATTAATAAATTAATAAATTAATAAATTAATAAATTAATAAATTAATAAATTAAATTAATAAATTAATAAATTAATAAATTAATAAATTAATAAATTAATAAATTAATAAATTAATAAATTAATAAATTAATAAATTAATAAATTAATAAATTAATAAATTAATAAATTAATAAATTAATAAATTAATAAATTAATAAATTAATAAATTAATAAATTAATAAATTAATAAATTAATAAATTAATAAATTAATAAATTAATAAATTAATAAATTAATAAATTAATAAATTAATAAATTAATAAATTAATAAATTAATAAATTAATAAATTAATAAATTAATAAATTAATAAATTAATAAATTAATAAATTAATAAATTAATAAATTAATAAATTAATAAATTAATAAATTAATAAATTAATAAATTAATAAATTAATAAATTAATAAATTAATAAATTAATAAATTAATAAATTAATAAATTAATAAATTAATAAATTAATAAATTAATAAATTAATAAATTAATAAATTAATAAATTAATAAATTAATAAATTAATAAATTAATAAATTAATAAATTAATAAATTAATAAATTAATAAATTAATAAATTAATAAATTAATAAATTAATAAATTAATAAATTAATAAATTAATAAATTAATAAATTAATAAATTAATAAATTAATAAATTAATAAATTAATAAATTAATAAATTAATAAATTAATAAATTAATAAATTAATAAATTAATAAATTAATAAATTAATAAATTAATAAATTAATAAATTAATAAATTAATAAATTAATAAATTAATAAATTAATAAATTAATAAATTAATAAATTAATAAATTAATAAATTAATAAATTAATAAATTAATAAATAAATTAATAAATTAATAAATTAATAAATTAATAAATTAATAAATTAATAAATTAATAAATTAATAAATTAATAAATTAATAAATTAATAAATTAATAAATTAATAAATTAATAAATTAATAAATTAATAAATTAATAAATTAATAAATTAATAAATTAATAAATTAATAAATTAATAAATTAATAAATTAATAAATTAATAAATTAATAAATTAATAAATTAATAAATTAATAAATTAATAAATTAATAAATTAATAAATAATAAATTAATTAATAAATTAATAAATTAATAAATTAATAAATTAATAAATTAATAAATTAATAAATTAATAAATTAATAAATTAATAAATTAATAAATTAATAAATTAATAAATTAATAAATTAATAAATTAATAAATTAATAAATTAATAAATTAATAAATTAATAAATTAATAAATTAATAAATTAATAAATTAATAAATTAATAAATTAATAAATTAATAAATTAATAAATTAATAAATTAATAAATTAATAAATTAATAAATTAATAAATTAATAAATTAATAAATTAATAAATTAATAAATTAATAAATTAATAAATTAATAAATTAATAAATTAATAAATTAATAAATTAATAAATTAATAAATTAATAAATTAATAAATTAATAAATTAATAAATTAATAAATTAATAAATTAATAAATTAATAAATTAATAAATTAATAAATTAATAAATTAATAAATTAATAAATTAATAAATTAATAAATTAATAAATTAATAAATTAATAAAATAAATAATTATTAAATTAATAAATTAATAAATTAATAAATTAATAAATTAATAAATTAATAAATTAATAAATTTAATAAATTAATAAATTAATAAATTAATAATTAAATTAATAAATTAATAAATTAATAAATTAATAAATTAATAAATTAATAAATTAATAAATTAATAAATTAATAAATTAATAAATTAATAAATTAATAAATTAATAAATTAATAAATTAATAAATTAATAAATTAATAAATTAATAAATTAATAAATTAATAAATTAATAAATTAATAAATTAAGTAAATTAATAAATTAATAAATTAATAAATTAATAAATTAATAAATTAATAAATTAATAAATTAATAAATTAATAAATTAATAAATTAATAAATTAATAAATTAATAAATTAATAAATTAATAAATTAATAAATTAATAAATTAATAAATTAATAAATTAATAAATTAATAAATTAATAAATTAATAAATTAATAAATTAATAAATTAATAAATTAATAAATTAATAAATTAATAAATTAATAAATTAATAAATTAATAAATTAATAAATTAATAAATTAATAAATTAATAAATTAATAAATTAATAAATTAATAAATTAATAAATTAATAAATTAATAAATTAATAAATTAATAAATTAATAAATTAATAAATTAATAAATTAATAAATTAATAAATTAATAAATTAATAAATTAATAAATTAATAAATTAATAAATTAATAAATTAATAAATTAATAAATTAATAAATTAATAAATTAATAAATTAATAAATTAATAAATTAATAAATTAATAAATTAATAAATTAATAAATTAATAAATTAATAAATTAATAAATTAATAAATTAATAAATTAATAAATTAATAAATTAATAAATTAATAAATTAATAAATTAATAAATTAATAAATTAATAAATTAATAAATTAATAAATTAATAAATTAATAAATTAATAAATTAATAAATTAATAAATTAATAAATTAATAAATTAATAAATTAATAAATTAATAAATTAATAAATTAATAAATTAATAAATTAATAAATTAATAAATTAATAAATTAATAAATTAATAAATTAATAAATTAATAAATTAATAAATTAATAAATTAATAAATTAATAAATTAATAAATTAATAAATTAATAAATTAATAAATTAATAAATTAATAAATTAATAAATTAATAAATTAATAAATTAATAAATTAATAAATTAATAAATTAATAAATTAATAAATTAATAAATTAATAAATTAATAAATTAATAAATTAATAAATTAATAAATTAATAAATTAATAAATTAATAAATTAATAAATTAATAAATTAATAAATTAATAAATTAATAAATTAATAAATTAATAAATTAATAAATTAATAAATTAATAAATTAATAAATTAATAAATTAATAAATTAATAAATT
Source organism: Drosophila pruinosa (assembly GCA_018150935.1). Classification (NCBI taxonomy): domain Eukaryota; kingdom Metazoa; phylum Arthropoda; class Insecta; order Diptera; family Drosophilidae; genus Drosophila; species Drosophila pruinosa. The sequence continues at coordinate 27,421 of JAECWR010000156.1, forward strand.
AATAAATTAATAAATTAATAAATTAATAAATTAATAAATTAATAAATTAATAAATTAATAAATTAATAAATTAATAAATTAATAAATTAATAAATTAATAAATTAATAAATTAATAAATTAATAAATTAATAAATTAATAAATTAATAAATTAATAAATTAATAAATTAATAAATTAATAAATTAATAAATTAATAAATTAATAAATTAATAAATTAATAAATTAATAAATTAATAAATTAATAAATTAATAAATTAATAAATTAATAAATTAATAAATTAATAAATTAATAAATTAATAAATTAATAAATTAATAAATTAATAAATTAATAAATTAATAAATTAATAAATTAATAAATTAATAAATTAATAAATTAATAAATTAATAAATTAATAAATTAATAAATTAATAAATTAATAAATTAATAAATTAATAAATTAATAAATTAATAAATTAATAAATTAATAAATTAATAAATTAATAAATTAATAAATTAATAAATTAATAAATTAATAAATTAATAAATTAATAAATTAATAAATTAATAAATTAATAAATTAATAAATTAATAAATTAATAAATTAATAAATTAATAAATTAATAAATTAATAAATTAATAAATTAATAAATTAATAAATTAATAAATTAATAAATTAATAAATTAATAAATTAATAAATTAATAAATTAATAAATTAATAAATTAATAAATTAATAAATTAATAAATTAATAAATTAATAAATTAATAAATTAATAAATTAATAAATTAATAAATTAATAAATTAATAAATTAATAAATTAATAAATTAATAAATTAATAAATTAATAAATTAATAAATTAATAAATTAATAAATTAATAAATTAATAAATTAATAAATTAATAAATTAATAAATTAATAAATTAATAAATTAATAAATTAATAAATTAATAAATTAATAAATTAATAAATTAATAAATTAATAAATTAATAAATTAATAAATTAATAAATTAATAAATTAATAAATTAATAAATTAATAAATTAATAAATTAATAAATTAATAAATTAATAAATTAATAAATTAATAAATTAATAAATTAATAAATTAATAAATTAATAAATTAATAAATTAATAAATTAATAAATTAATAAATTAATAAATTAATAAATTAATAAATTAATAAATTAATAAATTAATAAATTAATAAATTAATAAATTAATAAATTAATAAATTAATAAATTAATAAATTAATAAATTAATAAATTAATAAATTAATAAATTAATAAATTAATAAATTAATAAATTAATAAATTAATAAATTAATAAATTAATAAATTAATAAATTAATAAATTAATAAATTAATAAATTAATAAATTAATAAATTAATAAATTAATAAATTAATAAATTAATAAATTAATAAATTAATAAATTAATAAATTAATAAATTAATAAATTAATAAATTAATAAATTAATAAATTAATAAATTAATAAATTAATAAATTAATAAATTAATAAATTAATAAATTAATAAATTAATAAATTAATAAATTAATAAATTAATAAATTAATAAATTAATAAATTAATAAATTAATAAATTAATAAATTAATAAATTAATAAATTAATAAATTAATAAATTAATAAATTAATAAATTAATAAATTAATAAATTAATAAATTAATAAATTAATAAATTAATAAATTAATAAATTAATAAATTAATAAATTAATAAATTAATAAATTAATAAATTAATAAATTAATAAATTAATAAATTAATAAATTAATAAATTAATAAATTAATAAATTAATAAATTAATAAATTAATAAATTAATAAATTAATAAATTAATAAATTAATAAATTAATAAATTAATAAATTAATAAATTAATAAATTAATAAATTAATAAATTAATAAATTAATAAATTAATAAATTAATAAATTAATAAATTAATAAATTAATAAATTAATAAATTAATAAATTAATAAATTAATAAATTAATAAATTAATAAATTAATAAATTAATAAATTAATAAATTAATAAATTAATAAATTAATAAATTAATAAATTAATAAATTAATAAATTAATAAATTAATAAATTAATAAATTAATAAATTAATAAATTAATAAATTAATAAATTAATAAATTAATAAATTAATAAATTAATAAATTAATAAATTAATAAATTAATAAATTAATAAATTAATAAATTAATAAATTAATAAATTAATAAATTAATAAATTAATAAATTAATAAATTAATAAATTAATAAATTAATAAATTAATAAATTAATAAATTAATAAATTAATAAATTAATAAATTAATAAATTAATAAATTAATAAATTAATAAATTAATAAATTAATAAATTAATAAATTAATAAATTAATAAATTAATAAATTAATAAATTAATAAATTAATAAATTAATAAATTAATAAATTAATAAATTAATAAATTAATAAATTAATAAATTAATAAATTAATAAATTAATAAATTAATAAATTAATAAATTAATAAATTAATAAATTAATAAATTAATAAATTAATAAATTAATAAATTAATAAATTAATAAATTAATAAATTAATAAATTAATAAATTAATAAATTAATAAATTAATAAATTAATAAATTAATAAATTAATAAATTAATAAATTAATAAATTAATAAATTAATAAATTAATAAATTAATAAATTAATAAATTAATAAATTAATAAATTAATAAATTAATAAATTAATAAATTAATAAATTAATAAATTAATAAATTAATAAATTAATAAATTAATAAATTAATAAATTAATAAATTAATAAATTAATAAATTAATAAATTAATAAATTAATAAATTAATAAATTAATAAATTAATAAATTAATAAATTAATAAATTAATAAATTAATAAATTAATAAATTAATAAATTAATAAATTAATAAATTAATAAATTAATAAATTAATAAATTAATAAATTAATAAATTAATAAATTAATAAATTAATAAATTAATAAATTAATAAATTAATAAATTAATAAATTAATAAATTAATAAATTAATAAATTAATAAATTAATAAATTAATAAATTAATAAATTAATAAATTAATAAATTAATAAATTAATAAATTAATAAATTAATAAATTAATAAATTAATAAATTAATAAATTAATAAATTAATAAATTAATAAATTAATAAATTAATAAATTAATAAATTAATAAATTAATAAATTAATAAATTAATAAATTAATAAATTAATAAATTAATAAATTAATAAATTAATAAATTAATAAATTAATAAATTAATAAATTAATAAATTAATAAATTAATAAATTAATAAATTAATAAATTAATAAATTAATAAATTAATAAATTAATAAATTAATAAATTAATAAATTAATAAATTAATAAATTAATAAATTAATAAATTAATAAATTAATAAATTAATAAATTAATAAATTAATAAATTAATAAATTAATAAATTAATAAATTAATAAATTAATAAATTAATAAATTAATAAATTAATAAATTAATAAATTAATAAATTAATAAATTAATAAATTAATAAATTAATAAATTAATAAATTAATAAATTAATAAATTAATAAATTAATAAATTAATAAATTAATAAATTAATAAATTAATAAATTAATAAATTAATAAATTAATAAATTAATAAATTAATAAATTAATAAATTAATAAATTAATAAATTAATAAATTAATAAATTAATAAATTAATAGATTAATAAATTGACAAATTAATAAATTAATAAATTAATAATTATTAATAAATTAATAAATTAATAAATTAATAAATTAATAAATTAATCAATTATTAAATTAATAAATTTATAAATTAATAAGAATTAATA
>JAECWR010000157.1:0-122293 GCA_018150935.1 Drosophila pruinosa
ATAAATTAATAAATTAATAAATTAATAAATTAATAAATTAATAAATTAATAAATTAATAAATTAATAAATTTATAAATTGTGAATTGATAAATTAATAATTAATAAAACAATAAAATTAATAGATTAATAAATTAACAAATTAATAAATAAATAAATTAATAAATTGGTTAATTACAACACACAATTAATCAATTATTAAATTAATAAATTAATAAAATTAATAAATTAATAAAATTAATAAACCAAAAAATTAATAAATTAATAAAACAATAACACAAATAAATTAATAAATTAATAAATTAGATAAAATTAATAACACAATTAATAAATTAATAAATTAATAAACACTGATTAAATTAATAAATTAATAAATTAATACATTAATAAATTAATAAATTAATAAATTAATAAATTAATAAATTAATAAATTTATAAATTTATAAATTAATAAATAAATAAATTAATAAATTAATAAATTAAATTATTAATAAATTAATAAACAGATAAATTAAGAATTTAATCAATAAAAAAATTAATAAATTAATAAATTAAAAAATTAGTAAATTAACAAAACAATAAATTAATAAATTATCAAATAAATAAATTACTGAATTAATAAATTAATAAATTAATAATTGTCTGATAAATTAATAAATTTATAAATTTATAAATTAATAAATTAATAAAATTACTAAACTAAAAATTTAATAAATTAATAAAATTAATAAATTAATGAATTAATACTAAATAATAAATTGATCAATTAATCACCAACAATCCTAATTAATAAATTAATAAACATATATAAATTAAGGAATTAATAATTTAATAAATAATAATCAATAATAAATTAATAACTTAATATATTATGAATTGATAAAAAAATAAATTGTAATTAATCAACAATAAATTACACAAATTAATAAATAATTCAATTAATAACTAGATAACGATATAATAATTTAATGAAATAATAAATTAATAAATTAATAAATTAATAAATGTTACCTATAAATTAATAAATTAGATAAATTAATAAATTAATAAATTAATAACACAATTAAAACACAAATACAGTAAAAATTTAATAAATTATATAAATTAATAAATTAACACAAATTAAAAAATTAATAAATTAATAATTAAAAAATTAATAAATTAATAAAATTTCATAAATTAATAAATTAATATATTAATAAATTAATAAATTAATAAATTAATAAATTAATCAATTGATCCTAACTAATAAATTAACAAATTACATATATTAATAAAACAATAAATTTATTAATTAATAAAACAATAAATTAATCAATTAATAAATTAATAAATTAATAAATTAATAAATTAATAAATTAAATTAACAAATATATAATTGAATAAATTAATAAATTAATAAATTAATAAATTAATAAATTAATAAATTAAATATTTAATAAATTAATAAATTAATAAATTTATAAATTAATAAAATAACAATTGGTAAATTAATAAATTAATAAATTAATAAATTTATAAATTAATAAATTAATAAATTATAAAATTAATAATTTAAATTAATATATTAATAAATTACAATTGAATACAAGATTCTTTAATAAACTGATACTTTAATAAACTAATAAATTAATAAATTAATAAATTAATAAATTAATAAATTAATAAATTAATAAATTAATCAATTAATAAATTAATAAATTAATAAATTAATAAATTAATAAATTAATAAATTAAACACAATTGTAATTAAATAATAAATTAATAAATTACACAAATTAATAAATTAATAAATTAATAATATTAATGACAAATTAATAAATTAATAAATCAATAAATTAACAATCAATTAATAAATTAATAAATTAATATATTAATTCACAACAATAATGACAACAAATTAATAAATTAATATCAATTAATAAATTAATAAATTAATAAATTAATAAATTAATAATAAATCAATAAATTAATTAATTAATAAATAAGACAATTAATATATTAATAAATAACAGAATTACTAAATTAACAAATTAATAAATTAATAAATTAATAAATAATTAGACTTAATAAATTAATAAATTATTAATAACAATAAACTAATAAAACAATAAAATTAATAAATTAATAGAATGAACAATTAATAAGTAAAAAATTAATAAATTAATAATTATTAAACATGAACAATAAATTAATAAACTGACAACCATAAACACAATTGGACAATTAATAAATTAACAATTATGAATTAATAAATAAATTAATAAATTAATAAATTAATAAATTAATAATTGGAAAATTAATAATTGTTTAAATAATAAATTGAGGAATCAATAAATTAATAAATTAATAAATTAATAAATTAATAAATTAGACAATTAATAAATAGGCAAATTAATAATTAATAAATTAATGTATTAATGGTCTGATAAATTAAGATAAATTAATAAATTAATAATTAATAAATTAATAAATTTATAAATTAATAATTAAATAAATTAATAAATTAATAAAGATAATTTATATAATAAAAAATAATAAATTAATAAATTAATAAATTAATAAATTAATAAATTAATAAATTAATAAATAATACAATTAATAAATTTAATAAATAAATTAATCAATTAATAAATTAATAAATTATCAAATTAATAAAAAAATATAATTTATAATTATTAATAAAGGGACACAATTAATAAATCAAACATTAAATAAATTAATAAATTAATAAATAAATTATAATTATAAACATTAATAAATTAATAAATTAATAATCATAAATTAATAAATTAATAATCTAATAAACACTAAATTGTCAACTTAATAAATTAATAATTACCCAAATATAGATTTGTCTCCAGTTAAAAAATATGTATTATGTACAATTGTCTGCAGATCTGGCCTATGTTATTAAGTATTCAAAAATACGCATAAGAATTATTTATGCTATTTATATATTATATTGCTTATGCAAGGCAACAGTCCACTGTAGAATGACTTTTTTTCATAAAAAAATTTTTCATATGACATGCCTTGCGCGACACTAACTCCCTCCTAAAAAGATTTAACGTTTTTCACAAAGTTTAACATTTTTTGGCGATACCTCCAAAAACTTTTTGGGTCCATTAATTTAATAATGCACCACTAAACTTAATTATTTATGCTATTGATATATTATATTGCTTATGCCGCAAGGCAACAATCCACTGTCAAATAACTTTTTCATATAAAAAATTTTTATATGCTTCTTGCGCGACACCTCCCCTATACAGGTTTTGTGACACGTTTTTCACAAAATTTAACATTTTCTTTGGCGATACCACCAAAAACTTTTGGGTCCATTAAATTAATAATGCACCACTTAAAAAATGATTTATGCCATATATATATTATACTGCTTATGCCTGCAAGGCAACACTCCACTGTCAAATGACTTTTTTCATATATAAATTTTTTATATGACATGCCTTGCGCGACACAACTCCCCTATAAATCAACATTTTCTTTGGTTATTTTACCACCAAAAACTTTTTGCGTCCATTAATTTAATAATGCACCCACTAAACTTAGTTATTTATGCCATTTATATATAATATTGCTTATGCTGGCAAGGCAACACTCCGCTGTCATAAAAATTTTTCATATGACATGCCTTGCGCGACACAACTCCCCCTATAAATCAACATTTTCTTTGGTGTTACCAACAAAAACTTTTTTGCGTCCATTAATTTAATAATGCACCCACTAAACTTTGTTATTTATGCCATTTATATATTATATTGCCTATGGCGGCAAGGCATCACTCCACTGTAGAATGACTTTTTTCATAAAAAATTTTTTCATATGACATGCCTTGCGCGACACCACTTACTTATAAAGGTTTTGTGACACGGTTTTTACAAAATCAATATTTTTTGGTGTTACCTTAAAAACTTTTTGGGTCCATTAAATTAATAATGCACCCACTAAACTTAATTATTATGAAATTTATATATTATATTGCTTATGCTGGCAAGGCAACACTCCGCTGTCATAAAAATTTTGCATATGACATGCCTTGCGCGACACCACTCCCCTATATAGGTTTTGTGACACATTTTTTACAATATCAACATTTTCTTTGGCGATACCACCAAAAACTTTTTGGGTCCATTAAATTAATAATGCAGGTTTCGTGACACTTTTTACAAAATCAACATTTTCTTTGATGTTACCGTCAAAAACTTTTTTGTGTCCATTAAATTAATAATGCAACACTAAGCTTCATTATTCATGCCATTTATGTATTATATTGCTTATGCCGGCAATGCAACACTCCACCGTAGAATGACTTTTTTCATAAAAATTTTTTTTTCTTATAAAGGTTTTGTGACACGGTTTTTACAAAATCAATATTTTCTTTGGTGTTACCTTAAAAAAAATTTTTTGGGTCCATTAAATTAATAATGCACCCACTAAACTTATTATGAAAATTATATATTATATTTCTTATGCCGGCAAAGCAACACTCCACTGTAGAATGACTTTTTTCATAAAAAAATTTGTTCATATGACATGCCTTGCGCAACACCACTCACTTATAAAGGTTTTGTGACACGGTTTTTACAAAATCAATATTTTTGGTGTTACCTTAAAAAACTTTTTTGGGTCCATTAAATTAATAATGCACCCACTAAACTTAATTATTATGAAATTTATATATTATATTGCTTATGCTGGCAAGGCAACTTTCGCTGTCATAAAAATTTTCATATGACATGCCTTGCGCGACACCACTCCCCTATATAGGTTTTGTGACACGTTTTTTACAATATCAACATTTTCTTTGGCGATACCACCAAAAACTTTTTGGGTCCATTAAATTAATAATGCACCACTTAAAAAATGATTTATGCCATATATATATTATACTGCTTATGCCTGCAAGGCAACACTCCACTGTCAAATGACTTTTTTCATATATAAATTTTTTATATGACATGCCTTGCGCGACACAACTCCCCTATAAATCAACATTTTCTTTGGTGTTACCACCAAAAACTTTTTTGCGTCCATTAATTTAATAATGCACCCACTAAACTTAGTTATTTATGCCATTTATATATAATATTGCTTATGCTGGCAAGGCAACACTCCGCTGTCATAAAAATTTTTCATATGACATGCCTGGGCGACACAACTCCCCTATAAATCAACATTTTCTTTGGTGTTACCACCAAAAACTTTTTTGCGTCCATTAATTTAATAATGCACCCACTAAACTTAGTTATTTATGCCATTTATATATTATATTGCTTTTGGCGGCAAGGCAACACTCCACTGTAGAATGACTTTTTTCATAAAAAAATTTTTCATATGACATGCCTTGCGCGACACCACTTACTTATAAAGGTTTTGTGACACGGTTTTTACAAAATCAATATTTTCTTTGGTGTTACCTTAAAAAACATTTTTTGGGTCCATTAAATTAATAATGCACCCACTAAACTTAATTATTATGAAATTATATATATTATATTGCTTATGCCGGCAAGGCAACACTCCACTGTCATATGCATTTGATAGAAAAATTTTTTATATGACATGCCTTGCGCGACACCACTCCCCTATATAGGTTTTGTGACACGTTTTTTACAATATCAACATTTTCTTTGGCGATACCTCCAAAAACTTTTTGGGTCCATTAATTTAATAATGCACCACTAAACTTAATTATTTATGCTATTTATATATTGTATTGCTTATGCCGGAAGGCAACAGTCCACTGTCAAATAACTTTTTTCATATAAAAATTTTTTATATGGCATGTCTTGAACGACACCACTCCCCTATAAATCAACATTTTCTTTGGTGTTACAACCAAAAACTTTTTTGCGTCCATTAATTTAATAATGCACCCACTAAACTTAGTTATTTATGCCATTTATATATTAAATTGCTTATGCTGGCAAGGCAACACTCCGCCGTCATAAAAATTTTTCATATGACATGCCTTGCGCGACACCACTCCCCTATATAGGTTTTGTGACACGTTTTTTGCAATATCAACATTTTCTTTGGCGATACCTCCAAAAACTTTTTGGGTCCATTAAATTAATAATGCACCAATTAAAAAATGATTTATGCCATTTCTATATTATATTGCTTATACCGGCAAGGCAACAATCCACTGTCAAATGACTTTTTTCACATACAAATTTTTTATATGACATGCCTTGCGCGACACCACTCCCCTATATAGGTTTTGTGACATCTTTTTTACAAAATCAACATTTTCTTTGGTGTTACCACCAAAAACTTTTTTGGGTCCATTATTTATGCCATTTATATAGTATATTGCTTATGCCGGCAAGGCAACACTCTACTGTCAAATGACTTTTTTCACATACAAATTTTTTATATGACATGCCTTGCGCGACACCACTCGCCTATATAGGTTTTGTGACACGTTTTTTACAAAATCATTTTCTTTGGTGTTACCATCAAAAACTTTTTTGGGTCCATTAAATTAATAATGCACCCACTAAACTTAGTTATTTTTGCCATTAATATATTATATTGCTTATGCTGGCAAGGCAACACTCCGCCGTCATAAAAATTTTTCATATGACATGCCTTGCGCGACACCACTCCCCTATATAGGTTTTGTGACACGTTTTTTACAACATATCAACATTCTCTTTGGCGATACCTCCAAAAACTTTTTGGGTCCATTAAATTAATAATGCACCAATTAAAAAATGATTTATGCCATTTATATATTATATTGCTTATGCCGGCAAGGCAACACTCCACTGTCAAATGATTTTTTTCATATATAAATTTTTTATATGACATGCCTTGCGCGACACTACTCCCCTATATAGGTTTTGTGACATGTTTTTTACAATATCAACATTTTCTTTGGCGATACCTCCAAAAACTTTTTGGGTCCATTAAATTAATAATGCACCACTTAACAAATGATTTATGCCATTTCTATATTATATTGCTTAAACCGGCAAGGCAACAATCCACTGTCAAATGACTTTTTTCATATACAAATTTTTTATATGACATGCCTTGCGCGACACCACTCCCCTATATAGGTTTTGTGACATCTTTTTTACAAAATCAACATTTTCTTTGGTGTTACCACCAAAAACTTTTTTGGGTCCATTATTTATGCCATTTATATAGTATATTGCTTATGCCGGCAAGGCAACATTCTACTGTCAAATGACTTTTTTCATATACAAATTTTTTATATGACATGCCTTGCGCGACACCACTCGCCTATATAGGTTTTGTGACACGTTTTTTACAAAATCATTTTCTTTGGTGTTACCATCAAAAACTTTTTTGGGTCCATTAAATTAATAATGCACCCACTAAACTTAGTTATTTTTGCCATTAATATATTATATTGCTTATGCTGGCAAGGCAACACTCCGCCGTCATAAAAATTTTTCATATGACATGCCTTGCGCGACACCACTCCCCTATATAGGTTTTGTGACACGTTTTTTACAATATATCAACATTCTCTTTGGCGATACCTCCAAAAACTTTTTGGGTCCATTAAATTAATAATGCACCACTTAACAAATGATTTATAATTTCTATATTATATTGCTTATACCGGCAAGGCAACAATCCACTGTCAAATGACTTTTTTCATATACAAATTTTTTATATGACATGCCTTGCGCGACATCACTCCCCTATATAGGTCTTGTGACATCTTTTTTACAAAATCAACATTTTCTTTGGTGTTACCACCAACAACTTTTTTGGGTCCATTAAATTAATAATGCACCTACTAAACTTAGTTATTTATGCCATTTATATATTATATTGCTTATGCTGGCAAGGCAACACTCCGCTGTCATAAAAATTTTTCATGACATGCCTTGCACGACACCACTCCCCTATATAGGTTTTGTGACACGTTTTTTACAATATCAACATTCTCTTTGGCGATACCTCCAAAAACTTTTTGGGTCCATTAAATTAATAATGCACCACATAAAAATTGATTTATGCCATTTCTATATTATATTGCTTATACCGGCAAGGCAACACTCTACTGTCAAATGACTTTTTTCATATACAAATTTTTTATATGACATGCCTTGCGCGACACCACACGCCTATATAGGTTTTGTGACACGTTTTTTCACAAAATCATTTTCTTTGGTGTTACCATCAAAAACTTTTTTGGGTCCATTAAATTAATAATGCACCCACTAAACTTAGTTATTTATGCCATTTATATATTATATTGCTTATGCCGGCAAGGCAACACTCCAATGTAGAATGACTTTTTTCAAAAAAAAATTTTCATATGACATGCCTTGCGCGACACCACTCCCATATATAGGTTTTGTGACACGTTTTTTACAATATAAACATTCTCTTTGGCGATACCTCCAAAAACTTTTTGGGTCCATTAAATTAATAATGCACCACTTAAAAAATGATTTATGCCATTTCTATATTAAATTGCTTATACCGGCAAGGCAACAATCCGCTGTCAAATGACTTTTTTCATATACAAATTTTTTATATAACATGCCTTGCGCGACACCACTCCCATATATAGGTTTTGTGACACGTTTTTTACAATATCAACATTTTCTTTGGCGATACCTCCAAAAACTTTTTGGGTCCATTAATTTAATAATGCACCAGTAAACATTATTATTTATGCCATGTATATATTATATTGCTTATGACGGCAAGTCAACACTTCACTGTCATATGATTTTTTCCATATACAAATTTTTCATATGACATGACTTGCGCGACACCACTCCCCAATATAGATTTTGTGACACGTTTTTTAGAAAATCATGATTTTCTTTGGTTTTACCACCAAAAACTTTTTTGGGTCCATTAATTTAATAATGCACCACTAGACATTATTATTTATGCCATTTATATATTATATTGCTTATGACGGAAGGCAATGTTTTTTTCCATATACAAATTTTTCATATGATATGCCTTGCGCGACACCACTCCCCTATATAGGTTTTGTGACATATTTTTTACAAAATCAACATTTTCTTTGGTGTTACCACCAAAAACTTTTTTGGGTCCATTATTTATGCCATTTATATATTATATTGCTTATGCCGGCAAGGCAACACTCTACTGTCAAATGACTTTTTTTCATATACATATTTTTCATATGACATACCTTGTGCGACACCACTCCCATATATAGGTTTTGTGGCACGTTTTTTACAATATCAACATTTTCTTTGGCGATACCACCAACAACTTTTTGGGTCCATTAAATAAATAATGCACCACTTAAAAAATTATGTATGCCATTTATATATTATATTGCTTAAGCCAGCAATACAACACTCTCCTATATAGGTTTTGTAACACGTGTTTTACAAAATCAATATTTTCTTTGGTATTACCACACAAAACTTTTTTTGGTCCATTAAATTAATAATGCACCACTAAGCTTCATTATTCATGCCATTTATATATTATAATGCTTATGCCGGCAAGGCAACACTCCACTGTAGAATGATTTTTTTCATAAACAATTTTTTCATATGACATACCTTGTGCGACACCACTTCCATATAAAGGTTTTGTGACACGTTTTTTACAATATCAACATTTTTGTGGGCCATACCACCAAAAACTTTTTGGGTCCATTAAATTAATAATGCACCCACTAAACTTATTATGAAAGTTATATATTATATTACTTATGCCGGCAAGGCAACACTCCACTGTAGAATGACTTTTTTCATATAAATATTTTTCATATGACATGCCTTGCGCGACACCACTTCCCTTTATAGGTTTTGTGACACTTTTTACAAAATCCACATTTTCTTTGATGTAACTACCAAAAATTTTTTTTGTATTAACTAATTTAATAATGCACCTCAAACTATATTGCTTATGCCGGCAAGGCAACACTCCACTGTCATATAAAAATTTTTCATGACATGCCTTGCGCGACACCACTCCCCTATATAGGTTTCGTGACACTTTTTACAAAATCAACATTTTCTTTGATGTTACCACCAAAAACTTTTTTGGGTCCATTAAATTAATAATGCAACACTAAGCTTCATTATTCATGCCATTTATATATTATATTGCTTATGCCGGCAAGGCAACACTCCACTGTAGAATGATTTTTTTCATAAACAATTTTTTCATATGACATACCTTGTGCGACACCACTTCCATATATAGGTTTTGTGACACGTTTTTTACAATATCAACATTTTTTTTGGCCATACCACCAAAAACTTTTTGGGTCCATTAAATTAATAATGCACCACTTAAAAAATGATTTATGCCATATATATATTATACTGCTTATGCCTGCAAGGCAACACTCCACTGTCAAATGACTTTTTTCATATATAAATTTTTGATATGACATGCCTTGCGCGACACAACTCCCCTATAAATCAACATTTTTTTTGGTATTACCACCAAAAACTTTTTTGCGTTCATTAATTTAATAATGCACCCTCTAAACTTAGTTATTTATGCCTAAATCAATATTTTCTTTGGTGTTACCTTAAAAAACATTTTTTGGGTCCATTAAATTAATAATGCACCCACTAAACTTATTATGAAAATTATATATTATATTACTTATGCCGGCAAGGCAACACTCCACTGTAGAATGACTTTTTTCATAAAAAATTTGTTCATATGACATGCCTTGCGCAACACCACTCACTTATAAAGGTTTTGTGACACGGTTTTTACAAAATCAATATTTTCTTTGGTGTTACCTTAAAAAACTTTTTTGGGTCAATTAAATTAATAATGCACCCACTAAACTTAATTATTATGAAATTTATATATTATATTGCTTATGCCGGCAAGGCAACACTCCACTGTCAAATGACTTTTTTCATATACATATTTTTCATATGACATACCTTGTGCGACACCACTCCCATATATAGGTTTTGTGGCACGTTTTTTACAATATCAACATTTTCTTTGGCGATACCACCAACAACTTTTTGGGTCCATTAAATAGATAATGCACCACTTAAAAAATTATGTATGCCATTTATATATTATATTGCTTAAGCCAGCAATACAACACTCTCCTATATAGGTTTTGTAACACGTGTTTTACAAAATCAATATTTTCTTTGGTATTACCACACAAAACTTTTTTTGGTCCATTAAATTAATAATGCACCACTAAGCTTCATTATTCATGCCATTTATATATTATAATGCTTATGCCGGCAAGGCAACACTCCACTGTAGAATGATTTTTTTCATAAACAATTTTTTCATATGACATACCTTGTGCGACACCACTTCCATATAAAGGTTTTGTGACACGTTTTTTACAATATCAACATTTTTGTGGGCCATACCACCAAAAACTTTTTGGGTCCATTAAATTAATAATGCACCCACTAAACTTATTATGAAAGTTATATATTATATTACTTATGCCGGCAAGGCAACACTCCACTGTAGAATGACTTTTTTCATATAAATATTTTTCATATGACATGCCTTGCGCGACACCACTTCCCTTTATAGGTTTTGTGACACTTTTTACAAAATCCACATTTTCTTTGATGTAACTACCAAAAATTTTTTTTGTATTAACTAATTTAATAATGCACCTCAAACTATATTGCTTATGCCGGCAAGGCAACACTCCACTGTCATATAAAAATTTTTCATGACATTCCTTGCGCGACACCACTCCCTATATAGGTTTCGTGACACTTTTTACAAAATCAACATTTTCTTTGATGTTACCGCCAAAAACTTTTTTGGGTCCATTAAATTAATAATGCAACACTAAGCATCATTATTCATGCCATTTATATATTATATTGCTTATGCCGGCAAGGCAACACTCCACTGTAGAATGATTTTTTTCATAAACAATTTTTTCATATGACATACCTTGTGCGACACCACTTCCATATATAGGTTTTGTGACACGTTTTTTACAATATCAACATTTTTTTTGGCCATACCACCAAAAACTTTTTGGGTCCATTAAATTAATAATGCACCACTTAAAAAATGATTTATGCCATATATATATTATACTGCTTATGCCTGCAAGGCAACACTCCACTGTCAAATGACTTTTTTCATATATAAATTTTTGATATGACATGCCTTGCGCGACACAACTCCCCTATAAATCAACATTTTTTTTGGTATTACCACCAAAAACTTTTTTGCGTTCATTAATTTAATAATGCACCCTCTAAACTTAGTTATTTTTGCCTAAATCAATATTTTCTTTGGTGTTACCTTAAAAAACATTTTTTGGGTCCATTAAATTAATAATGCACCCACTAAACTTATTATGAAAATTATATATTATATTACTTATGCCGGCAAGGCAACACTCCACTGTAGAATGACTTTTTTCATAAAAAATTTGTTCATATGACATGCCTTGCGCAACACCACTCACTTATAAAGGTTTTGTGACACGGTTTTTACAAAATCAATATTTTCTTTGGTGTTACCTTAAAAAACTTTTTTGGTTCCATTAAATTAATAATGCACCCACTAAACTTAATTATTATGAAATTTATATATTATATTGCTTATGCCGGCAAGGCAACACTCCACTGTCAAATGACTTTTTTCATATAAAAATTTTTTATATGACATGCCTTGCGCGACACAACTCCCCTATAAATCAACATTTTCTTTGGTGTTACCACCAAAAACTTTTTTGCGTCCATTAATTTAATAATGCACCACTAAACTTAATTATTTATGCCATTTATATATTATATTGCTTATGCTGGCAAGGCAACACTCCGCTGTCATAAAAATTTTTCATATGACATGCCATAGGTGACATGTATAGGTTTTGTGACACGTGTTTTACAAAATCAACATTTTCTTTGGTATTACCACATACAACTTTTTTTGGTCCATTAAATTAATAATGCACCACTAAGCTTTATTATTCATGCCATTTATATATTATATTGCTTATGCCGGCAAGGCAACACTCCACTGTAGAATGACTTTTTTTCATAGAAACATTTTTCATATGACATGCCTTGCGCGACACAACTCCCCTATATAGGTTTTGTGACACGTTTTTCACAAAATTTAACATTTTCTTTGGCTATACCTCCAAAAACTTTTTGGGTCCATTAATTTAATAATGCACCACTAAACTTAATTATTTATGCTATTTATATATTATATTGATTATGCCGCAAGGCAACAGTCCACTGTCAAATAACTTTTTTCATATAAAAAATTTTTTATATGGCATGCCTTGAACGACACCACTCCCCTATATAGGTTTTGTGACACGTTTTTTACAATATCAACATTTTCTTTGGCGATACCACCAAAAACTTTTTGGGTCCATTAAATTAATAATGCACCACTTAAAAAATGATTTACGCCATATATATATTATACTGCTTATGCCTGCAAGGCAACACTCCACTGTCAAATGACTTTTTTCATATATAAATTTTTTATATGACATGCCTTGCGCGACACAACTCCCCTATAAATCAACATTTTTTTGGTATTACCACCAGAAACTTTTTTACGTTCATTAATTTAATAATGCACCCACTAAACTTAGTTATTTATGCCATTTATATATAATATTGCTTATGCTGGCAAGGCAACACTCCGCTGTCATAAAAATTTTTCATATGACATGCCTTGCGCGACACCACTTACTTATAAAGGTTTTGTGACACGGTTTTTATAAAATCAATATTTTCTTTGGTGTTACCTTAAAAAACATTTTTTGGGTCCATTAAATTAATAATGCACCCACTAAACTTATTATGAAAATTATATATTATATTACTTATGCCGGCAAGGCAACACTCCACTGTAGAATGACTTTTTTCATAAAAAATTTGTTCATATGACATGCCTTGCGCAACACCACTCACTTATAAAGGTTTTGTGACACGGTTTTTACAAAATCAATATTTTCTTTGGTGTTACCTTAAAAAACTTTTTTGGGTCCATTAAATTAATAATGCACCCACTAAACTTAATTATTATGAAATTTATATATTATATTGCTTATGCCGGCAAGGCAACACTCCACTGTCAAATGACTTTTTTCATATAAAAATTTTTTATATGACATGCCTTGCGCGACACAACTCCCCTATAAATCAACATTTTCTTTGGTGTTACCACCAAAAACTTTTTTGCGTCCATTAATTTAATAATGCACCACTAAACTTAATTATTTATGCCGTTTATATATTATATTGCTTATGCTGGCAAGGCAACACTCCGCTGTCATAAAAATTTTTCATATGACATGCCATAGGTGACATGTATAGGTTTTGTGACACGTGTTTTACAAAATCAACATTTTCTTTGGTATTACCACATACAACTTTTTTTGGTCCATTAAATTAATAATGCACCACTAAGCTTTATTATTCATGCCATTTATATATTATATTGCTTATGCCGGCAAGGCAACACTCCACTGTAGAATGACTTTTTTTCATAGAAACATTTTTCATATGACATGCCTTGCGCGACACAACTCCCCTATATAGGTTTTGTGACACGTTTTTCACAAAATTTAACATTTTCTTTGGCGATACCTCCAAAAACTTTTTGGGTCCATTAATTTAATAATGCACCACTAAACTTAATTATTTATGCTATTTATATATTATATTGATTATGCCGCAAGGCAACAGTCCACTGTCAAATAACTTTTTTCATATAAAAAATTTTTTATATGGCATGCCTTGAACGACACCACTCCCCTATATAGGTTTTGTGACACGTTTTTTACAATATCAACATTTTCTTTGGCGATACCTCCAAAAACTTTTTGGGTCCATTAAAATAAAAATGCACCACTAAGCTTCATTATTTATGACATTTATTTATTATATTGCTTACGCCGTCAAGGCAACACTGTGATATGCATTTCATATAAAAATTGTTCATATGACATGTCTTGCGCGACACTACTCCCCTGTATAGGTTTTTGACACGTGTTTTACAAAATCAACATTTTCTTTGGTATTACCACATAAAACTTTTTTTAGTCCATTAAATTAATAACGCACCACTAAGCTTCATTATTCATGCCATTTATATATTATATTGCTTATGCCGGCAAGGCAACACTCCACTGTAGAATGATTTTTTTCATAAACAATTTTTTCATATGACATGCCTTGCGCGACACTAGTCCCATATATAGGTTTTGTGACACGTTTTTACAATATCAACATTTTTTTTGGTCATACCACCAAAAACTTTTTGGGTCCATTAAATTAATAATGCACCACTAAGCGTCATTATCTATGACATTTATATATTATATTTCTAATGCCGTCAGGGCAACACTCCACTGTAGAATGACTTTTTTATAAAAATTTTTTTCATATGACATGCCTTGCGCGACACCATTCCCCTATAAAGGTTTTGTGACACGGTTTTTACAAAATCAATATTTTCTTTGGTGTTACCTTAAAAAACTTTTTTGGGTCCATTAAATTAATAATGCACCCACTAAACTTAGTTATTTATGCCATTTATATATTATATTGCTTATGCCGGCAAGGCAACACTCCACTGTAGAATGACTTTTTTTCATAAAAAAATTTTTCATATGACATGCCTTGCGCGACACAACTCCCCTATATAGGTTTTGTGACACGTTTTTCACAAAATTTAACATTTTCTTTGGCGATACCTCCAAAAACTTTTTGGGTCCATTAATTTAATAATGCACCACTAAACTTAATTATTTATGCTATTTATATATTATATTGCTTATGCCGCAAGGCAACAGTCCACTGTCAAATAACTTTTTTCATATAAAAAATTTTTTATATGGCATGCCTTGAACGACACCACTCCTTTATATAGGTTTTGTGACACGTTTTTTACAATATCAACATTTTCTTTGGCGATACCACCAAAAACTTTTTGGGTCCATTAAATTAATAATGCACCACTTAAAAAATGATTTACGCCATATATATATTATACTGCTTATGCCTGCAAAGCAACACTCCACTGTCAAATGACTTTTTTCATATATAAATTTTTTATATGACATGCCTTGCGCGACACAACTCCCGTATAAATCAACATTTTCTTTGGTGTTACCACCAAAAACTTTTTTGCGTCCATTAATTTAAAAATGCACCCACTAAACTTTGTTATTTATGCCATTTATATATTATATTGCTTATGGCGGCAAGGCAACACTCCACTGTAGAATGACTTTTTTCATAAAAAATTTTTTCATATGACATGCCTAGCGCGACACCACTTACTTATAAAGGTTTTGTGACACGGTTTTTACATAATCAATATTTTCTTTGGTGTTACCTTAAAAATCATTTTTTGGGTCCATTAAATTAATAATGCACCCACTAAACTTATTATGAAAGTTATATATTATATTACTTATGCCGGCAAGGCAACACTCCACTGTAGAATGACTTTTTTCATATAAATATTTTTCATATGACATGCCTTGCGCGACACCACTTCCCTTTATAGGTTTTGTGACACTTTTCACAAAATCCACATTTTCTTTGATGTAACTACCAAAAATTTTTATTGTGTTAACTAATTTAATAATGCACCTCAAACTATATTGCTTATGCCGGCAAGGCAACACTCCACTGTCATATAAAAATTTTTCATGACATGCCTTGCGCGACACCACTCCCCTATATAGGTTTCGTGACACTTTTTACAAAATCAACATTTTTATTGATGTTACCGCCAAAAACTTTTTTGGGTCCATTAAATTAATAATGCAACACTAAGCTTCATTATTCATGCCATTTATATATTATACTAGCTGACCCGGCAGATTTCTTACTGCCTCATCGATAAATAAAAGACCTAATCTTTTGTATAAAATGATTTTAAAACAAACAAAATAATTATTAATGAAAAATCATTTAGTGACCCGGCGAACTTTATTCCGCCTTAATGGCAATAAAAAGCCTTTTTTTTAATTGGAGAAAATACAAAAAAATTAAATATCTATTAATCTGAAAAAGTTCTAAAAATCTCCGATTTCCTATTTCCGGTTTTTACAAAGATTTCCTATTTCCCATTTCCCGTTTTTGCAAAGATTTCCTATTTCCCGTTTTTGCAAAGATTTCCCATTTCCCATTTCCTATTTCCCGTTTTTGCAAAGATTTCCTATTTCCCATTTTCTATTTCCCGTTTTTGCAAAGATTTCCTATTTCCTATTTCCCGTTTTTGCAAAGATTTCCTATTTCCCGTTTTTGCAAAGATTTCCTATTTCCCATTTCCTATTTCCCGTTTTTGCAAAGATTTCCCATTTCCCATTTTTTATTTTCCATTTCCTATTTCCCGTTTTTGCAAAGATTTCCTATTTCCCGTTTTTGCAAAGATTTCTTATTTCCCATTTCCTATTTCCCGTTTTTGCAAAGATTTCCCATTTCCTATTTCCCGTTTTTGCAAAGATTTCCCATTTCCTATTTCCCGTTTTTGCAAAGATTTCCCATTTCCCCATTTCCTATTTCCCGTTTTTGCAAAGATTTCTTATTTCCCGTTTTTGCAAAGATTTCCCATTTCCCGTTTTTGCAAAGATTTCCCATTTCCCGTTTTTGCAAAGATTTCCCATTTCCCGTTTCTGCAAAGATTTCCCATTTCCCATTTCCTATTTATTTTATTTATTTTATTTTATTTTATTTTATTTTATTTTATTTATTTTATTTTATTTTATTTTATTTTATTTATTTTATTTATTTTATTTATTTTATTTTATTTATTTTATTTTATTTTATTTATTTTATTTATTTTATTTATTTTATTTATTTTATTTATTTTATTTTATTTTAATTATTTTATTTATTTCTAAAAATCACTCAATGAACGATGCACAGCGAATGAAAAAACATACACGTATAATTTCGATTTCGGCCTTCAGAGCCTCCTTTGGTGTTGGAGTTTGTTGCTAAAAACGATTTTTCCAATTTAAATTCAGAGCTGTTTTGAGGATTTTTTTCCAAATAAAAATAAAATATCCAGGCTTGCTTGTCGTTCGAAAATCCGTAACACGAAAATAATATTCCAAAATAAAATTTTCAAATAAAATTTGTCAATTTTTTTCCAAATAAAATTTGTCAATTTTTATATATATAGAAGTACGATTGAACTCTCACAAAATCTTAGAATTCAATGAAGCATGTGTGTTGCAAATCCGTATTACGATTTCCAAATAAAATATCTAGGCTTGCTTGTCGTTCGATTTTTTTGTCCAGGCTTGATGAACGCAGCCTACTTGTCGTTCGACTTTTTTGCTGCCCTAAATTGTTCTTTGGGTAGGCAACACTTTTTTTGAATGGGAAAAGGGCTGTTTTTAGGGTTTTCGCGGAAATTATTCGAATTTTTCTCACCTTTTAAACCTTCCCTAGACCTCCACGAATAATTCAAGACCAAGATAAGATAAATCCGTTCAGCCGTTCTCGAGTTTTAGCGAGACTAACGAACAGCAATTGATTTTTATATATTTCCCGTTTTTGCAAAGATTTCCTATTTCCCGTTTTTGCAAAGATTTCCCATTTCCCGTTTTTGCAAAGATTTCCCATTTCCCGTTTCTGCAAAGATTTCCCATTTCCTATTTATTTTATTTATTTTATTTTATTTTATTTTATTTTATTTTATTTTATTTATTTTATTTTATTTTATTTTATTTTATTTATTTTATTTTATTTTATTTTATTTATTTTATTTTATTTATTTTATTTTATTTTATTTTATTTATTTTATTTATTTTATTTATTTTATTTATTTTATTTATTTTATTTATTTTATTTTATTTTAATTATTTTATTTATTTCTAAAAATCACTCAATGAACGATGCACAGCGAATGAAAAAACATACACGTATAATTTCGATTTGAGGATTTTTTTTCCAAATAAAAATAAAATATCCAGGCTTGCTTGTCGTTCGAAAATCCGTAACACGAAAATAATATTCCAAAATAAAATTTTCAAATAAAATTTGTCAATTTTTTTCCAAATAAAATTTGTCAATTTTTATATATATAGAAGTACGATTGAACTCTCACAAAATCTTAGAATTCAATGAAGCATGTGTGTTGCAAATCCGTATTACGATTTCCAAATAAAATATCTAGGCTTGCTTGTCGTTCGATTTTTTTGTCCAGGCTTGATGAACGCAGCCTACTTGTCGTTCGACTTTTTTGCTGCCCTAAATTGTTCTTTGGGTAGGCAACACTTTTTTTGAATGGGAAAAGGGCTGTTTTTAGGGTTTTCGCGGAAATTATTCGAATTTTTCTCACCTTTTAAACCTTCCCTAGACCTCCACGAATAATTCAAGACCAAGATAAGATAAATCCGTTCAGCCGTTCTCGAGTTTTAGCGAGACTAACGAACAGCAATTGATTTTTATATATATAGATTGCTTATGCCGGCAATGCAACACTCCACCGTAGAATGACTTTTTTCATAAAAATTTTTTTAATACCGCATGCCTTGCGCGACACCACTCACTTATAAAGGTTTTGTGACACGGTTTTTACAAAATCAATATTTTCTTTGGTGTTACCTTAAAAAACTTTTTTGGGTCCATTAAATTAATAATGCACCCACTAAACTTAATTATTATGAAATTTATATATTATATTGCTTATGCCGGCAAGGAAACACTCCACTGTCAAATGATTTTTTTCATATAAAAATTTTTTATATGACATGCCTTGCGCGACACAACTCCCCTATAAATCAACATTTTTTTGCTATTACCACCAAAAACTTTTTTACGTTCATTAATTTAATAATGCACCCACTAAACTTAGTTATTTATGCCATTTATATATTATATTGCTTATGCTGGCAAGGCAACACTCCGCTGTCATAAAAATTTTTCATATGACATGCCATAGGTGACATGTATAGGTTTTGTGACACGTGTTTTACAAAATCAACATTTTCTTTGGTATTACCACATACAACTTTTTTTTGGTCCATTAAATTAATAATGCACCACTAAGCTTTATTATTCATGCCATTTATATATTATATTGCTTATGCCGGCAAGGCAACACTCGACTGTAGAATGACTTTTTTTCATAGAAACATTTTTCATATGACATGCCTTGCGCGACACAACTCCCCTATATAGGTTTTGTGACACGTTTTTCACAAAATTTAACATTTTCTTTGGCGATACCTCCAAAAACTTTTTGGGTCCATTAATTTAATAATGCACCACTAAACTTAATTATTTATGCTATTTATATATTATATTGATTATGCCGCAAGGCAACAGTCCACTGTCAAATAACTTTTTTCATATAAAAAATTTTTTATATGGCATGCCTTGAACGACACCACTCCCCTATATAGGTTTTGTGACACGTTTTTTGCAATATCAACATTTTCTTTGGCGATACCACCAAAAACTTTTTGGGTCCATTAAATTAATAATGCACCACTTAAAAAATGATTTACGCCATATATATATTATACTGCTTATGCCTGCAAGGCAACACTCCACTGTCAAATGACTTTTTTCATATATAAATTTTTTATATGACATGCCTTGCGCGACACAACTCCCCTATAAATCAACATTTTTTTGCTATTACCACCAAAAACTTTTTTACGTTCATTAATTTAATAATGCACCCACTAAACTTAGTTATTTATGCCATTTATATATAATATTGCTTATGCTGGCAAGGCAACACTCCGCTGTCATAAAAATTTTTCATATGACATGCCTTGCGCGACACCACTCCCCTATATAGGTTTTGTGACACGTTTTTTACAATTTCAACATTTTCTTTGGCGATACCTCCAAAAACTTTTTGGGTCCATTAAAATAAAAATGCACCACTAAGCTTCATTATTTATGACATTTATTTATTATATTGCTTACGCCGTCAAGGCAACACTGTGATATGCATTTCATATAAAAATTGTTCATATGACATGTCTTGCGCGACACTACTCCCCTGTATAGGTTTTTGACACGTGTTTTACAAAATCAACATTTTCTTTGGTATTACCACATAAAACTTTTTTTAGTCCATTAAATTAATAACGCACCACTAAGCTTCATTATTCATGCCATTTATATATTATATTGCTTATGCCGGCAAGGCAACACTCCACTGTAGAATGATTTTTTCATAAACAATTTTTTCATATGACATGCCTTGCGCGACACTACTCCCATATATAGGTTTTGTGACACGTTTTTACAATATCAAAATTTTTTTTGGCCATACCACCAAAAACTTTTTGGGTCCATTAAATTAATAATGCACCACTAAGCGTCATTATCTATGACATTTATATATTATATTTCTAATGCCGTCAGGGCAACACTCCACTGTAGAATGACTTTTTTATAAAAATTTTTTCATATGACATGCCTTGCGCGACACCATTCCCCTATAAAGGTTTTGTGACACGGTTTTTACAAAATCAATATTTTCTTTGGTGTTACCTTAAAAAACTTTTTTGGGTCCATTAAATTAATAATGCACCCACTAAACTTAGTTATTTATGCCATTTATATATTATATTGCTTATGCCGGCAAGGCAACACTCCACTGTAGAATGACTTTTTTCATAAAAAAAATTTTTCATATGACATGCCTTGCGCGACACAACTCCCCTATATAGGTTTTGTGACACGTTTTTCACAAAATTTAACATTTTCTTTGGCGATACCTCCAAAAACTTTTTGGGTCCATTAATTTAATAATGCACCACTAAACTTAATTATTTATGCTATTTATATATTATATTGCTTATGCCGCAAGGCAACAGTCCACTGTCAAATAACTTTTTTCATATAAAAAATTTTTTATATGGCATGCCTTGAACGACACCACTCCTTTATATAGGTTTTGTGACACGTTTTTTACAATATCAACATTTTCTTTGGCGATACCACCAAAAACTTTTTGGGTCAATTAAATTAATAATGCACCACTTAAAAAATGATTTACGCCATATATATATTATACTGCTTATGCCTGCAAGGCAACACTCCACTGTCAAATGACTTTTTTCATATATAAATTTTTTATATGACATGCCTTGCGCGACACAACTCCCGTATAAATCAACATTTTCTTTGGTGTTACCACCAAAAACTTTTTTGCGTCCATTAATTTAAAAATGCACCCACTAAACTTTGTTATTTATGCCATTTATATATTATATTGCTTATGGCGGCAAGGCAACACTCCACTGTAGAATGACTTTTTTCATAAAAAATTTTTTCATATGACATGCCTAGCGCGACACCACTTACTTATAAAGGTTTTGTGACACGGTTTTTACATAATCAATATTTTCTTTGGTGTTACCTTAAAAATCATTTTTTGGGTCCATTAAATTAATAATGCACCCACTAAACTTATTATGAAAGTTATATATTATATTACTTATGCCGGCAAGGCAACACTCCACTGTAGAATGACTTTTTTCATATAAATATTTTTCATGACATGCCTTGCGCGACACCACTCCCCTATATAGGTTTCGTGACACTTTTTACAAAATCAACATTTTCTTTGATGTTACCGCCAAAAACTTTTTTGGGTCCATTAAATTAATAATGCAACACTAAGCTTCATTATTCATGCCATTTATATATTGTATTGCTTATGCCGGCAATGCAACACTCCACCGTAGAATGACTTTTTTCATAAAAATTTTTTTAATACCGCATGCCTTGCGCGACACCACTCACTTATAAAGGTTTTGTGACACGGTTTTTACAAAATCAATATTTTCTTTGGTGTTACCTTAAAAAACTTTTTTGGGTCCATTAAATTAATAATGCACCCACTAAACTTAATTATTATGAAATTTATATATTATATTGCTTATGCCGGCAAGGAAACACTCCACTGTCAAATGATTTTTTTCATATAAAAATTTTTTATATGACATGCCTTGCGCGACACAACTCCCCTATAAATCAACATTTTCTTTGGTGTTACCACCAAAAACTTTTTTGCGTCCATTAATTTAATAATGCACCACTAAACTTAATTATTTATGCCATTTATATATTATATTGCTTATGCTGGCAAGGCAACACTCCGCTGTCATAAAAATTTTTCATATGACATGCCTTGCGCGACACCACTCCCCTATATACGTTTTGTGACACGTTTTTTACAATATCAACATTTTCTTTGGCGATACCTCCAAAAACTTTTTGGGTCCATTAAAATAAAAATGCACCACTAAGCTTCATTATTTATGACATTTATTTATTATATTGCTTACGCCGTCAAGGCAACACTGTCATATGCATTTCATATAAAAATTGTTCATATGACATGTCTTGCGCGACACTACTCCCCTGTATAGGTTTTGTGACACGTGTTTTACAAAATCAACATTTTCTTTGGTATTACCACATAAAACTTTTTTTAGTCCATTAAATTAATAACGCACCACTAAGCTTCATTATTCATGCCATTTATATATTATATTGCTTATGCCGGCAAGGCAACACTCCACTGTAGAATGATTTTTTTCATAAACAATTTTTTCATATGACATGCCTTGCGCGACACTACTCCCATATATAGGTTTTGTGACACGTTTTTACAATATCAACATTTTTTTGGCCATACCACCAAAAACTTTTTGGGTCCATTAAATTAATAATGCACCACTAAGCGTCATTATCTATGACATTTATATATTATATTTCTAATGCCGTCAGGGCAACACTCCACTGTAGAATGACTTTTTTATAAAAATTTTTTTCATATGACATGCCTTGCGCGACACAACTCCCCTATATAGGTTTTGTGACACGTTTTTCACAAAATTTAACATTTTCTTTGGCGATACCTCCAAAAACTTTTTGGGTCCATTAATTTAATAATGCACCACTAAACTTAATTATTTATGCTATTTATATATTATATTGCTTATGCCGCAAGGCAACAGTCCACTGTCAAATAACTTTTTTCATATAAAAAATTTTTTATATGGCATGCCTTGAACGACACCACTCCTTTATATAGGTTTTGTGACACGTTTTTTACAATATCAACATTTTCTTTGGCGATACCACCAAAAACTTTTTGGGTCCATTAAATTAATAATGCACCACTTAAAAAATGATTTACGCCATATATATATTATACTGCTTATGCCTGCAAGGCAACACTCCACTGTCAAATGACTTTTTTCATATATAAATTTTTTATATGACATGCCTTGCGCGACACAACTCCCGTATAAATCAACATTTTCTTTGGTGTTACCACCAAAAACTTTTTGCGTCCATTAATTTAAAAATGCACCCACTAAACTTTGTTATTTATGCCATTTATATATTATATTGCTTATGGCGGCAAGGCAACACTCCACTGTAGAATGACTTTTTTTCATAAAAAAATTTTTTCATATGACATGCCTAGCGCGACACCACTTACTTATAAAGGTTTTGTGACACGGTTTTTACATAATCAATATTTTCTTTGGTGTTACCTTAAAAATCATTTTTGGGTCCATTAAATTAATAATGCACCCACTAAACTTATTATGAAAGTTATATATTATATTACTTATGCCGGCAAGGCAACACTCCACTGTAGAATGACTTTTTTCATATAAATATTTTTCATGACATGCCTTGCGCGACACCACTCCCCTATATAGGTTTCGTGACACTTTTTACAAAATCAACATTTTCTTTGATGTTACCGCCAAAAACTTTTTGGGTCCATTAAATTAATAATGCAACACTAAGCTTCATTATTCATGCCATTTATATATTGTATTGCTTATGCCGGCAATGCAACACTCCACCGTAGAATGACTTTTTTCATAAAAATTTTTTTAATACCGCATGCCTTGCGCGACACCACTCCCTTATAAAGGTTTTGTGACACGGTTTTTACAAAATCAATATTTTCTTTGGTGTTACCTTAAAAAACTTTTTTGGGTCCATTAAATTAATAATGCACCCACTAAACTTAATTATTATGAAATTTATATATTATATTGCTTATGCCGGCAAGGAAACACTCCACTGTCAAATGATTTTTTCATATAAAAATTTTTTATATGACATGCCTTGCGCGACACAACTCCCCTATAAATCAACATTTTCTTTGGTGTTACCACCAAAAACTTTTTGCGTCCATTAATTTAATAATGCACCACTAAACTTAATTATTTATGCCATTTATATATTATATTGCTTATGCTGGCAAGGCAACACTCCGCTGTCATAAAAATTTTTCATATGACATGCCTTGCGCGACACCACTCCCCTATATACGTTTTGTGACACGTTTTTTACAATATCAACATTTTCTTTGGCGATACCTCCAAAAACTTTTTGGGTCCATTAAAATAAAAATGCACCACTAAGCTTCATTATTTATGACATTTTATTTATTATATTGCTTACGCCGTCAAGGCAACACTGTCATATGCATTTCATATAAAAATTGTTCATATGACATGTCTTGCGCGACACTACTCCCTGTATAGGTTTTGTGACACGTGTTTTACAAAATCAACATTTTCTTTGGTATTACCACATAAAACTTTTTTTAGTCCATTAAATTAATAACGCACCACTAAGCTTCATTATTCATGCCATTTATATATTATATTGCTTATGCCGGCAAGGCAACACTCCACTGTAGAATGATTTTTTTCATAAACAATTTTTTCATATGACATGCCTTGCGCGACACTACTCCCATATATAGGTTTTGTGACACGTTTTTACAATATCAACATTTTTTTTGGCCATACCACCAAAAACTTTTTGGGTCCATTAAATTAATAATGCACCACTAAGCGTCATTATCTATGACATTTATATATTATATTTCTAATGCCGTCAGGGCAACACTCCACTGTAGAATGACTTTTTTATAAAAATTTTTTTCATATGACATGCCTTGCGCGACACCATTCCCCTATAAAGGTTTTGTGACACGGTTTTTACAAAATCAATATTTTCTTTGGTGTTACCTTAAAAAACTTTTTTGGGTCCATTAAATTAATAATGCACCCACTAAACTTAGTTATTTATGCCATTTATATATTATATTGCTTATGCCGGCAAGGCAACACTCCACTGTAGAATGACTTTTTTTCATAAAAAAATTTTTCATATGACATGCCTTGCGCGACACAACTCCCCTATACAGGTTTTGTGACACGTTTTTCACAAAATTTAACATTTTCTTTGGCGATACCTCCAAAAACTTTTTGGGTCCATTAATTTAATAATGCACCACTAAACTTAATTATTTATGCTATTGATATATTATATTGCTTATGCCGCAAGGCAACAATCCACTGTCAAATAACTTTTTTCATATAAAAAATTTTTTATATGGCATGCCTTGCGCGACACAACTCCCCTATACAGGTTTTGTGACACGTTTTTCACAAAATTTAACATTTTCTTTGGCGATACCACCAAAAACTTTTTGGGTCCATTAAATTAATAATGCACCACTTAAAAAATGATTTATGCCATATATATATTATACTGCTTATGCCTGCAAGGCAACACTCCACTGTCAAATGACTTTTTTCATATATAAATTTTTTATATGACATGCCTTGCGCGACACAACTCCCCTATAAATCAACATTTTCTTTGGTATTACCACCAAAAACTTTTTTGCGTCCATTAATTTAATAATGCACCCACTAAACTTAGTTATTTATGCCATTTATATATAATATTGCTTATGCTGGCAAGGCAACACTCCGCTGTCATAAAAATTTTTCATATGACATGCCTTGCGCGACACAACTCCCCTATAAATCAACATTTTCTTTGGTGTTACCACCAAAAACTTTTTTGCGTCCATTAATTTAATAATGCACCCACTAAACTTTGTTATTTATGCCATTTATATATTATATTGCCTATGGCGGCAAGGCATCACTCCACTGTAGAATGACTTTTTTCATAAAAAATTTTTTCATATGACATGCCTTGCGCGACACCACTTACTTATAAAGGTTTTGTGACACGGTTTTTACAAAATCAATATTTTTGGTGTTACCTTAAAAACTTTTTTGGGTCCATTAAATTAATAATGCACCCACTAAACTTAATTATTATGAAATTTATATATTATATTGCTTATGCTGGCAAGGCAACACTCCGCTGTCATAAAAATTTTGCATATGACATGCCTTGCGCGACACCACTCCCCTATATAGGTTTTGTGACACATTTTTACAATATCAACATTTTCTTTGGCGATACCACCAAAAACTTTTTGGGTCCATTAAATTAATAATGCAGGTTTCGTGACACTTTTTACAAAATCAACATTTTCTTTGATGTTACCGTCAAAAACTTTTTTGTGTCCATTAAATTAATAATGCAACACTAAGCTTCATTATTCATGCCATTTATGTATTATATTGCTTATGCCGGCAATGCAACACTCCACCGTAGAATGACTTTTTTCATAAAAATTTTTTTTCTTATAAAGGTTTTGTGACACGGTTTTTACAAAATCAATATTTTCTTTGGTGTTACCTTAAAAAAATTTTTGGGTCCATTAAATTAATAATGCACCCACTAAACTTATTATGAAAATTATATATTATATTTCTTATGCCGGCAAAGCAACACTCCACTGTAGAATGACTTTTTTCATAAAAAATTTGTTCATATGACATGCCTTGCGCAACACCACTCACTTATAAAGGTTTTGTGACACGGTTTTTACAAAATCAATATTTTTGGTGTTACCTTAAAAAAACTTTTTTGGGTCCATTAAATTAATAATGCACCCACTAAACTTAATTATTATGAAATTTATATATTATATTGCTTATGCTGGCAAGGCAACTTTCGCTGTCATAAAAATTTTTCATATGACATGCCTTGCGCGACACCACTCCCCTATATAGGTTTTGTGACACGTTTTTTACAATATCAACATTTTCTTTGGCGATACCACCAAAAACTTTTTGGGTCCATTAAATTAATAATGCACCACTTAAAAAATGATTTATGCCATATATATATTATACTGCTTATGCCTGCAAGGCAACACTCCACTGTCAAATGACTTTTTTCATATATAAATTTTTTATATGACATGCCTTGCGCGACACAACTCCCCTATAAATCAACATTTTCTTTGGTGTTACCACCAAAAACTTTTTTGCGTCCATTAATTTAATAATGCACCCACTAAACTTAGTTATTTATGCCATTTATATATAATATTGCTTATGCTGGCAAGGCAACACTCCGCTGTCATAAAAATTTTTCATATGACATGCCTTGCGCGACACCACTCCCCTATAAATCAACATTTTCTTTGGTGTTACCACCAAAAACTTTTTTGCGTCCATTCATTTAATAATGCTCCCACTAAACTTTGTTATTTATGCCATTTATATATTATATTGCTTATGGCGGCAAGGCAACACTCCACTGTAGAATGACTTTTTCATAAAAAATTTTTCATATGACATGCCTTGCGCGACACCACTTACTTATAAAGGTTTTGTGACACGGTTTTTACAAAATCAATATTTTCTTTGGTGTTACCTTAAAAAACATTTTTTGGGTCCATTAAATTAATAATGCACCCACTAAACTTATTATGAAAATTATATATTATATTACTTATGCCGGCAAAGCAACACTCCACTGTAGAATGACTTTTTTCATAAAAAATTTGTTCATGTGACATGCCTTGCGCGACACAACTCCCCTATATAGGTTTTGTGACACGTTTTTCACAAAATCAACATTTTTTTTGGTGTTACCAAAACTTTTTGGGTCCATTAAAATAAAAATGCACAACTAAGCTCCATTATTTATGACATTTATTTATTATATTGCTTACGCCGTCAAAGCAACACTCCACTGTAGAATGACTTTTTTCATAAAAAATTTGTTCATAAGACATGCCTGGCGCAACACCACTCACTTATAAAGGTTTTGTGACACGGTTTTTACAAAATCAATATTTTCTTTGGTGTTACCTTAAAAAAATTTTTTGGGTCCATTAAATTAATAATGCACCCACTAAACTTATTATGAAAATTATATATTATATTTCTTATGCCGGCAAAGCAACACTCCACTGTAGAATGACTTTTTTCATAAAAAATTTGTTCATATGACATGCCTTGCGCAACACCACTCACTTATAAAGGTTTTGTGACACGGTTTTTACAAAATCAATATTTTTGGTGTTACCTTAAAAAACTTTTTTGGGTCCATTAAATTAATAATGCACCCACTAAACTTAATTATTATGAAATTTATATATTATATTGCTTATGCTGGCAAGGCAACACTCCGCTGTCATAAAAATTTTTCATATGACATGCCTTGCGCGACACCACTCCCCTATATAGGTTTTGTGACACGTTTTTTACAATATCAACATTTTCTTTGGCGATACCACCAAAAACTTTTTGGGTCCATTAAATTAATAATGCACCACTTAAAAAATGATTTATGCCATATATATATTATACTGCTTATGCCTGCAAGGCAACACTCCACTGTCAAATGACTTTTTTCATATATAAATTTTTTATATGACATGCCTTGCGCGACACAACTCTCCTATAAATCAACATTTTCTTTGGTGTTACCACCAAAAACTTTTTTGCGTCCATTAATTTAATAATGCTCCCACTAAACTTTGTTATTTATGCCATTGATGTATTATATTGCTTTCGCCGGCAGGGCAACACTCCACTGTCATAAAAAATTTTTCATATGACATGCCTTGCGCGACACACCTCTCCTATAAAGGTTTTGTGACACGTTATTTGCAATATCAACATTTTCTTTTGTGTTACCACCAAAAACTTTTTTGGGTCTATTAATTTAATAATGCACCACTAAACTTATTTATTTATGGTATTTACATACAATATTGCTTATGCCGGCAAGGCAACACTCCACGGTCAAATGACTTTTCATATGGAAACTTTTCATATGTCATGCCTTTCGCGACACCACTCCCCTATATAGGTTTTGTTACACGTTTTTAACAAAATCAACATTTTCTTTGGTGTAACCACCAAAAACTTTTTTGGGTCCATCAATTTAAAAATGCACAACTAAACTTATTTATTTATGGTATTTACATACAATATTGCTTATGCAGGCAAGGCAACACTCCACTGTCAAATGACTTTTTTATATAACAATTTTTCATGTAATGCCTTTCGCGACACCACTCCCCTATATAGGTTTTGTTACACGTTTTTAACAAAATCAACATTTTTTTGGTGTTACCACCAAAAACTTTTTTGGGTCTATTAATTTAATAATGCACCACTAAACTTATTTATTTATGGTATTTACATACAATATTGCTTATGCCGGCAAGGCAACACTCCACGGTAAGATGACTTTTCATATGAAAATTTTTCATATGTCATGCCTTGCGCGACACCACTCCCCTATATAGGTTTTGTGAAACGTATTTTAAAAAATCAACATTTTCTTTGGTTACCACCAAAAACTTTTTTGGGTCCATTAAATTAATTATGCACCACTAAACTTATTTATTTATGGTATTTATATACTATATTGCTTATGCCGGCAAGGCAACACTTCACTGTCATATGCATTTGATAGAAAAATTGTTCATATGGCATGCCTTACGCGACACCACTCCCCTATATAAGTGTTGTGACACGTTTTTTACAAAATCAACATTTTCTTTGGTGTTACAACCAAAAACTTTTTTGGGTCCATTAAATAAATAATGCACCACTTAAAAATTATTTATACCATTTAAATATTATATTGTTTAGCATGCAAGGCAACACTCCACTGTCATATGAAAATTTTTCATATGACATGCCTTGCGCGACACCACTCCCATATATGGGTTTTGTGACACGTTTTTTACAAAAGCAACATTTTCTTTGGTGTTACCACCAAAACTATTTTGGGTCCATTAAATTAATAATACACCACTAAGCTTCATTATTTATGCCATTTATATATTATATTGCTTATGCCGGCAAGGCAACACTCCAATGTCATATAACAATTTTTCATGTCATGCCTTGCGCGACACCACTCCCCTATATAGATTTTGTGACACGTTTTTAACAAAATCAACATTTTCTTTGGTGTAACCACCAAAAAGTTTTTTGGGTCCATTAATTTAATAATGCTCCACTAAACTATTTGTTTATGCTATTTATATACTATATTGCTTATGCCGGCAAGGCAACAATCCACTGTCATATGCATTTGATAGAAATATTTTTCATATGACATGCCTTGCGCGACACCACTCCCCTATATAAGTGTTGTGACACGTTTTTTGCAATATCAACATTTTCTTTGGTGTAACCACCAAAAAGTTTTTTGGGTCCATTAATTTAATAATGCTCCACTAAACTATTTATTTATGGTATTTATATACCATATTGCTTATGCCGGCGAGGCAACACTCCACGGTCAGATGACTTTTCATATGAAAATTTTTCATATGTCATGCCTTGCGCGACACCACTCCCTATATAGGTTTTGTGAAACGTTTTTTAAAAAATCAACATTTTCTTTGGTTACCAAAAACTTTTTTGGGTCCATTAAATTAATTATGCACCACTAAAGTCATTTACATATGGTATTTATATACAATATTGGTTATGCCGACAAGGCAACACTCCACTGTCATATGCATTTGATACAAAAATTTTTCATTTGACATGCCTTGCGCGACACCACTCCCTTATATAGGTTTTGTGACACGTTTTTAACAAAATCAATATTTTCTTTGGTGTTACCACCAAAAACTTTTTTGGGTCCATTAATTTAATAATGCACAACTAAACATTATTATTTATTCCATGTATATATTATATTGCTTATGACGGCAAGGCAATGATCTTTTCCATATACAAATTTTTCATATGATATGCCTTGCGCGACACCACTCCCCTTATAGGTTTTGTGACACTTTTTACAAAATCCACATTTTCTTTGATGTAACTACCAAAAATTTTTATTGTGTTAACTAATTTAATAATGCACTTCAAACAATATTGCTTATGCCGGCAAGGCAACACTCCACTGTCATATAAAAATTTTTCATGACATGCCTTGCGCAACACCACTCCCCTATATAGGTTTCGTGACACTTTTTACAAAATCAACATTTTCTTTGATGTTACCGCCAAAAACTTTTTTGGGTCCATTAAATTAATAATGCAACACTAAGCTTCATTATTCATGCCATTTATATATTATATTGCTTATGCCGGCAATGCAACACTCCACCGTAGAATGACTTTTTTCATAAAAATTTTTTTAATACCGCATGCCTTGCGCGACACCACTCACTTATAAAGGTTTTGTGACACGGTTTTTACAAAATCAATATTTTCTTTGGTGTTACCTTAAAAAACTTTTTTGGGTCCATTAAATTAATAATGCACCCACTAAACTTAATTATTATGAAATTTATATATTATATTGCTTATGCCGGCAAGGAAACACTCCACTGTCAAATGATTTTTTCATATAAAAATTTTTTATATGACATGCCTTGCGCGACACAACTCCCCTATAAATCAACATTTTCTTTGGTGTTACCACCAAAAACTTTTTTGCGTCCATTAATTTAATAATGCACCACTAAACTTAATTATTTATGCCATTTATATATTATATTGCTTATGCTGGCAAGGCAACACTCCGCTGTCATAAAAATTTTTCATATGACATGCCTTGCGCGACACCACTCCCCTATATACGTTTTGTGACACGTTTTTTTACAATATCAACATTTTCTTTGGCGATACCTCCAAAAACTTTTTGGGTCCATTAAAATAAAAATGCACCACTAAGCTTCATTATTTATGACATTTATTTATTATATTGCTTACGCCGTCAAGGCAACACTGTCATATGCATTTCATATAAAAATTGTTCATATGACATGTCTTGCGCGACACTACTCCCCCTGTATAGGTTTTGTGACACGTGTTTTACAAAATCAACATTTTCTTTGGTATTACCACATAAAACTTTTTTGGTCCATTAAATTAATAATGCACCACTAAGCTTCATTATTCATGCCATTTATATATTATATTGCTTATGCCGGCAAGGCAACACTCCACTGTAGAATGACTTTTTTCATAAAAAAATTTTTCATATGACATGCCTTGCGCGACACAACTCCCCTATACAGGTTTTGTGACACGTTTTTCACAAAATTTAACATTTTCTTTGGCGATACCTCCAAAAACTTTTTGGGTCCATTAATTTAATAATGCACCACTAAACTTAATTATTTATGCTATTTATATATTATATTGCTTATGCCGCAAGGCAACAATCCACTGTCAAATAACTTTTTTCATATAAAAAATTTTTTATATGGCATGCCTTGGACGACACCACTCCTTTATATAGGTTTTGTGACACGTTTTTCACAAAATTTAACATTTTCTTTGGCGATACCACCAAAAACTTTTTGGGTCCATTAAATTAATAATGCACCACTTAAAAAATGATTTATGCCATATATATATTATACTGCTTATGCCTGCAAGGCAACACTCCACTGTCAAATGACTTTTTTCATATATAAATTTTTTATATGACATGCCTTGCGCGACACAACTCCCCTATAAATCAACATTTTCTTTGGTATTACCACCAAAAACTTTTTTGCGTCCATTAATTTAATAATGCACCCACTAAACTTAGTTATTTATGCCATTTATATATAATATTGCTTATGCTGGCAAGGCAACACTCCGCTGTCATAAAAATTTTTCATATGACATGCCTTGCGCGACACCACTTACTTATAAAGGTTTTGTGACACGGTTTTTACAAAATCAATATTTTCTTTGGTGTTACCTTAAAAAACATTTTTTGGGTCCATTAAATTAATAATGCACCCACTAAACTTAATTATTATGAAATTTATATATTATATTGCTTATGCCGGCAAGGCAACACTCCACTGTAGAATGATTTTTTTCATAAACAATTTTTTCATATGACATACCTTGTGCGACACCACTTCCATATATAGGTTTTGTGCCACGTTTTTTACAATATCAACATTTTTTTTGGCCATACCACCAAAAACTTTTTGGGTCCATTAAATTAATAATGCACCACTAAGCGTCATTATCTATGACATTTATATATTATATTTCTTATGCCGTCAGGGCAACACTCCACTGTAGAATGACTTTTTTCATAAAAAGTTTTTTTTATATGACATGCCTTGCGCGACACAACTGCCCTATATAGGTTTTGTGACACGTTTTTCACAAAATCAACATTTTTACTTATGCCGGCAAGGCAACACTCCACTGTAGAATGACTTTTTTCATAAAAAATTTGTTCATAAGACATGCCTTGCGCAACACCACTCACTTATAAAGGTTTTGTGACACGGTTTTTACAAAATCAATATTTTCTTTGGTGTTACCTTAAAAAACTTTTTTGGGTCCATTAAATTAATAATGCACCCACTAAACTTAATTATTATGAAATTTATATATTATATTGCTTATGCCGGCAAGGCAACACTCCACTGTCATATGCATTTGATAGAAAAATTTTGTATATGACATGCCTTGCGCGACACCACTCCCCTATATAGGTTTTGTGACACGTTTTTTACAATATCAACATTTTCTTTGGCGATACCTCCAAAAACTTTTTGGGTCCATTATTTTAATAATGCACCACTAAACTTAATTATTTATGCTATTTATATATTATATTGCTTATGCCGCAAGGCAACAGTCCACTGTCAAATAACTTTTTTCATATAAAAATTTTTTATATGGCATGCCTTGAACGACACCACCCGCCTATATAGGTTTTGTGACACGTTTTTTACAATATCAACATTTTCTTTGGCGATACCACCAAAAACTTTTTGGGTCCATTAAATTAATAATGCATCACTTAAAAAATGATTTATGCCATATATATATTATACTGCTTATGCCTGCAAGGCAACACTCCACTGTCAAATGACTTTTTTCATATATAAATTTTTTATATGACATGCCTTGCGCGACACAACTCCCCTATAAATCAACATTTTCTTTGGCGATACCACCAACAACTTTTTGGGTCCATTAAATAAATAATGCACCACTTCAAAATTATTTATGCCATTTATATATTATATTGCTTAAGCCGGCAATACAACACTCTCCTATATAGGTTTTGTGCCACGTGTTTTACAAAATCAACATTTTCTTTGGTATTACCACACAAAACTTTTTTTGGTCCATTAAATTAATAATGCACCACTAAGCTTCATTATTCATGCCATTTATATATTATATTGCTTATGCCGGCAAGGCAACACTCCACTGTAGAATGATTTTTTTCATAAACAATTTTTTCATATGACATACCTTGTGCGACACCACTTCCATATATAGGTTTTGTGACACGTTTTTTACAATATCAACATTTTTTTTGGCCATACCACCAACAACTTTTTGGGTCCATTAAATAAATAATGCACCACTTCAAAATTATTTATGCCATTTATATATTATATTGCTTAAGCCGGCAATACAACACTCTCCTATATAGGTTTTGTGCCACGTGTTTTACAAAATCAACATTTTCTTTGGTATTACCACACAAAACTTTTTTTGGTCCATTAAATTAATAATGCACCACTAAGCTTCATTATTCATGCCATTTATATATTATATTGCTTATGCCGGCAAGGCAACACTCCACTGTAGAATGATTTTTTCATAAACAATTTTTTCATATGACATACCTTGTGCGACACCACTTCCATATATAGGTTTTGTGACACGTTTTTTACAATATCAACATTTTTTTGGCCATACCACCAAAAACTTTTTGGGTCCATTAAATTAATAATGCACCACTAAGCGTCATTATCTATGACATTTATATATTATATTTCTTATGCCGTCAGGGCAACACTCCACTGTAGAATGACTTTTTTCATAAAAAGTTTTTCATATGACATGCCTTGCGCGACACAACTCCCCTATATAGGTTTTGTGACACGTTTTTCACAAAATCAACATTTTTTTGGTGTTACCAAAACTTTTTGGGTCCATTAAAATAAAAATGCACAACTAAGCTCCATTATTTATGACATTTATTTATTATATTGCTTACGCCGTCAAGGCAACACTCCACTGTAGAATGACTTTTTTCATAAAAAATTTGTTCATAAGACATGCCTGGCGCAACACCACTCACTTATAAAGGTTTTGTGACACGGTTTTTACAAAATCAATATTTTCTTTGGTGTTACCTTAAAAAAATTTTTTGGGTCCATTAAATTAATAATGCACCCACTAAACTTATTATGAAAATTATATATTATATTTCTTATGCCGGCAAAGCAACACTCCACTGTAGAATGAATTTTTTCATAAAAAATTTGTTCATAAGACATGCCTGGCGCAACACCACTCACTTATAAAGGTTTTGTGACACGGTTTTTACAAAATCAATATTTTCTTTGGTGTTACCTTAAAAGTTTTTAATTTTTTGGGTCCATTAAATTAATAATGCACCCACTAAACTTAATTATTATGAAATTTATATATTATATTGCTTATGCTGGCAAGGCAACACTCCGCTGTCATAAAAATTTTTCATATGACATGCCTTGCGCGACACCACTCCCCTATATAGGTTTTGTGACACGTTTTTTACAATATCAACATTTTCTTTGGCGATACCACCAAAAACTTTTTTGGGTCCATTAAATTAATAATGCACCACTTAAAAAATGATTTATGCCATATATATATTATACTGCTTATGCCTGCAAGGCAACACTCCACTGTCAAATGACTTTTTTCATATATAAATTTTTTATATGACATGCCTTGCGCGACACAACTCCCCTATAAATCAACATTTTCTTTGGTGTTACCACCAAAAACTTTTTTGCGTCCATTCATTTAATAATGCACCCACTAAACTTAGTTATTTATGCCATTTATATATAATATTGCTTATGCTGGCAAGGCAACACTCCGCTGTCATAAAAATTTTTCATATGACATGCCTTGCGCGACACAACTCCCCTATAAATCAACATTTTCTTTGGTGTTACCACCAAAAACTTTTTGCGTCCATTAATTTAATAATGCTCCCACTAAACTTTGTTATTTATGCCATTTATATATTATATTGCTTATGGCGGCAAGGCAACACTCCACTGTAGAATGACTTTTTTCATAAAAAATTTTTTCATATGACATGCCTTGCGCGACACCACTTACTTATAAAGGTTTTGTGACACGGTTTTTACAAAATCAATATTTTCTTTGGTGTTACCTTAAAAAACATTTTTTGGGTCCATTAAATTAATAATGCACCCACTAAACTTATTATGAAAATTATATATTATATTACTTATGCCGGCAAAGCAACACTCCACTGTAGAATTACTTTTTTCATAAAAAATTTGTTCATATGACATGCCTTGCGCGACACAACTCCCCTATATAGGTTTTGTGACACGTTTTTCACAAAATCAACATTTTTTTTGGTGTTACCAAAACTTTTTGGGTCCATTAAAATAAAAATGCACAACTAAGCTCCATTATTTATGACATTTATTTATTATATTGCTTACGCCGTCAAGGCAACACTCCACTGTAGAATGACTTTTTTCATAAAAAAATTTGTTCATAAGACATGCCTGGCGCAACACCACTCACTTATAAAGGTTTTGTGACACGGTTTTTACAAAATCAATATTTTCTTTGGTGTTACCTTAAAAAATTTTTTTGGGTCCATTAAATTAATAATGCACCCACTAAACTTATTATGAAAATTATATATTATATTTCTTATGCCGGCAAAGCAACACTCCACTGTAGAATGACTTTTTTCATAAAAAATTTGTTCATATGACATGCCTTGCGCAACACCACTCACTTATAAAGGTTTTGTGACACGGTTTTTACAAAATCAATATTTTTGGTGTTACCTTAAAAAACTTTTTGGGTCCATTAAATTAATAATGCACCCACTAAACTTAATTATTATGAAATTTATATATTATATTGCTTATGCTGGCAAGGCAACACTCCGCTGTCATAAAAATGTTTCATATGACATGCCTTGCGCGACACCACTCCCCTATATAGGTTTTGTGACACGTTTTTTTACAATATCAACATTTTCTTTGGCGATACCACCAAAAACTTTTTGGGTCCATTAAATTAATAATGCACCACTTAAAAAATGATTTATGCCATATATATATTATACTGCTTATGCCTGCAAGGCAACACTCCACTGTCAAATGACTTTTTTCATATATAAATTTTTTATATGACATGCCTTGCGCGACACAACTCCCCTATAAATCAACATTTTCTTTGGTGTTACCACCAAAAACTTTTTTGCGTCCATTAATTTAATAATGCACCCACTAAACTTAGTTATTTATGCCATTTATATATAATATTGCTTATGCTGGCAAGGCAACACTCCGCTGTCATAAAAATTTTTCATATGACATGCCTTGCGCGACACAACTCCCCTATAAATCAACATTTTCTTTGGTGTTACCACCAAAAACTTTTTGCGTCCATTAATTTAATAATGCACCCACTAAACTTAGTTATTTATGCCATTTATATATAATATTGCTTATGCCTGCAAGGCAACACTCCACTGTCAAATGACTTTTTTCATATATAAATTTTTTATATGACATGCCTTGCGCGACACAACTCCCCTATAAATCAACATTTTCTTTGGTGTTACCACCAAAAACTTTTTTGCGTCCATTAATTTAATAATGCTCCCACTAAACTTTGTTATTTATGCCATTGATGTATTATATTGCTTTCGCCGGCAGGGCAACACTCCACTGTCATAAAAAATTTTTCATATGACATGCCTTGCGCGACACACCTCTCCTATAAAGGTTTTGTGACACGTTATTTGCAATATCAACATTTTCTTTGTGTTACCACCAAAAAC
Source organism: Drosophila pruinosa (assembly GCA_018150935.1). Taxonomy (NCBI): domain Eukaryota; kingdom Metazoa; phylum Arthropoda; class Insecta; order Diptera; family Drosophilidae; genus Drosophila; species Drosophila pruinosa. The sequence goes on from JAECWR010000157.1 coordinate 39,010, forward strand.
ATTTTGGGTCCATTCATTTAATAATGCACCCACTAAACTTAGTTATTTATGCCATTTATATATAATATTGCTTATGCTGGCAAGGCAACACTCCGCTGTCATAAAAATTTTTCATATGATATGCCTTGCGCGACACCACTCCCCTATATAGGTTTTGTGACACGTTTTTTTACAAGATCATAATTTTCTTTGGTGTTACCACCAAAAACTTTTTTGGGTCCATTAATTTAATAATGCACCACTAGACTTCATTATTTATGCCATTTATATATTATATTGCTTATGCCGGCAAGGCAACATTTCACTGTCATATGATTTTTTCCATATAAAAATTTTTCATATGACATGCCTTACGCGACACCAGTCCCCTATATAGGTTTTGTGACACGTTTTTTACAATATCAACATTTTCTTTGGCGATACCTCCAAAAACTTTTTGGGTCCATTAAAATAAAAATGCACCACTAAGCTTCATTATTTATGACATTTATTTATTATATTGCTTACGCCGTCAAGGCAACACTGTCATATGCATTTCATATAAAAATTGTTCATATGACATGTCTTGCGCGACACTACTCCCCTGTATAGGTTTTGTGACACGTGTTTTACAAAATCAACATTTTCTTTGGTATTACCACATAAAACTTTTTTTGGTCCATTAAATTAATAATGCACCACTAAGCTTCATTATTCATGCCATTTATATATTATATTGCTTATGCCGGCAAGGCAACACTCCACTGTAGAATGACTTTTTTTCATAAAAAAATTTTTCATATGACATGCCTTGCGCGACACAACTCCCCTATACAGGTTTTGTGACACGTTTTTCACAAAATTTAACATTTTCTTTGGCGATACCTCCAAAAACTTTTTGGGTCCATTAATTTAATAATGCACCACTAAACTTAATTATTTATGCTATTTATATATTATATTGCTTATGCCGCAAGGCAACAATCCACTGTCAAATAACTTTTTTCATATAAAAAATTTTTTATATGGCATGCCTTGGACGACACCACTCCTTTATATAGGTTTTGTGACACGTTTTTCACAAAATTTAACATTTTCTTTGGCGATACCACCAAAAACTTTTTGGGTCCATTAAATTAATAATGCACCACTTAAAAAATGATTTATGCCATATATATATTATACTGCTTATGCCTGCAAGGCAACACTCCACTGTCAAATGACTTTTTTCATATATAAATTTTTTATATGACATGCCTTGCGCGACACAACTCCCCTATAAATCAACATTTTCTTTGGTATTACCACCAAAAATTTTTTGCGTCCATTAATTTAATAATGCACCCACTAAACTTAGTTATTTATGCCATTTATATATAATATTGCTTATGCTGGCAAGGCAACACTCCGCTGTCATAAAAATTTTTCATATGACATGCCTTGCGCGACACCACTTACTTATAAAGGTTTTGTGACACGGTTTTTACAAAATCAATATTTTCTTTGGTGTTACCTTAAAAAACATTTTTTGGGTCCATTAAATTAATAATGCACCCACTAAACTTAATTATTATGAAATTTATATATTATATTGCTTATGCCGGCAAGGCAACACTCCACTGTAGAATGATTTTTTTCATAAACAATTTTTTCATATGACATACCTTGTGCGACACCACTTCCATATATAGGTTTTGTGCCACGTTTTTTACAATATCAACATTTTTTTGGCCATACCACCAAAAACTTTTTGGGTCCATTAAATTAATAATGCACCACTAAGCGTCATTATCTATGACATTTATATATTATATTTCTTATGCCGTCAGGGCAACACTCCACTGTAGAATGACTTTTTCATAAAAAGTTTTTTTTATATGACATGCCTTGCGCGACACAACTGCCCTATATAGGTTTTGTGACACGTTTTTCACAAAATCAACATTTTTACTTATGCCGGCAAGGCAACACTCCACTGTAGAATGACTTTTTCATAAAAAATTTGTTCATAAGACATGCCTTGCGCAACACCACTCACTTATAAAGGTTTTGTGACACGGTTTTTACAAAATCAATATTTTCTTTGGTGTTACCTTAAAAAACTTTTTTGGGTCCATTAAATTAATAATGTACCCACTAAACTTAATTATTATGAAATTTATATATTATATTGCTTATGCCGGCAAGGCAACACTCCACTGTCATATGCATTTGATAGAAAAATTTTGTATATGACATGCCTTGCGCGACACCACTCCCCTATATAGGTTTTGTGACACGTTTTTTACAATATCAACATTTTCTTTGGCGACACCTCCAAAAACTTTTTGGGTCCATTATTTTAATAATGCACCACTAAACTTAATTATTTATGCTATTTATATATTATATTGCTTATGCCGCAAGGCAACAGTCCACTGTCAAATAACTTTTTTCATATAAAAATTTTTTATATGGCATGCCTTGAACGACACCACCCGCCTATATAGGTTTTGTGACACGTTTTTTACAATATCAACATTTTCTTTGGCGATACCACCAAAAACTTTTGGGGTCCATTAAATTAATAATGCATCACTTAAAAAATGATTTATGCCATATATATATTATACTGCTTATGCCTGCAAGGCAACACTCCACTGTCAAATGACTTTTTTCATATATAAATTTTTATATGACATGCCTTGCGCGACACAACTCCCCTATAAATCAACATTTTCTTTGGCGATACCACCAACAACTTTTTGGGTCCATTAAATAAATAATGCACCACTTCAAAATTATTTATGCCATTTATATATTATATTGCTTAAGCCGGCAATACAACACTCTCCTATATAGGTTTTGTGCCACGTGTTTTACAAAATCAACATTTTCTTTGGTATTACCACACAAAACTTTTTTTGGTCCATTAAATTAATAATGCACCACTAAGCTTCATTATTCATGCCATTTATATATTATATTGCTTATGCCGGCAAGGCAACACTCCACTGTAGAATGATTTTTTCATAAACAATTTTTTCATATGACATACCTTGTGCGACACCACTTCCATATATAGGTTTTGTGACACGTTTTTTACAATATCAACATTTTTTTGGCCATACCACCAACAACTTTTTGGGTCCATTAAATAAATAATGCACCACTTCAAAATTATTTATGCCATTTATATATTATATTGCTTAAGCCGGCAATACAACACTCTCCTATATAGGTTTTTGTGCCACGTGTTTTACAAAATCAACATTTTCTTTGGTATTACCACACAAAACTTTTTTGGTCCATTAAATTAATAATGCACCACTAAGCTTCATTATTCATGCCATTTATATATTATATTGCTTATGCCGGCAAGGCAACACTCCACTGTAGAATGATTTTTTTCATAAACAATTTTTTCATATGACATACCTTGTGCGACACCACTTCCATATATAGGTTTTGTGACACGTTTTTTACAATATCAACATTTTTTTTGGCCATACCACCAAAAACTTTTTGGGTCCATTAAATTAATAATGCACCACTAAGCGTCATTATCTATGACATTTATATATTATATTTCTTATGCCGTCAGGGCAACACTCCACTGTAGAATGACTTTTTTCATAAAAAGTTTTTCATATGACATGCCTTGCGCGACACAACTCCCCTATATAGGTTTTGTGACACGTTTTTCACAAAATCAACATTTTTTTGGTGTTACCAAAACTTTTTGGGTCCATTAAAATAAAAATGCACAACTAAGCTCCATTATTTATGACATTTATTTATTATATTGCTTACGCCGTCAAGGCAACACTCCACTGTAGAATGACTTTTTTCATAAAAAATTTGTTCATAAGACATGCCTGGCGCAACACCACTCACTTATAAAGGTTTTGTGACACGGTTTTTACAAAATCAATATTTTCTTTGGTGTTACCTTAAAAAAAATTTTTTGGGTCCATTAAATTAATAATGCACCCACTAAACTTATTATGAAAATTATATATTATATTTCTTATGCCGGCAAAGCAACACTCCACTGTAGAATGAATTTTTTCATAAAAAATTTGTTCATAAGACATGCCTGGCGCAACACCACTCACTTATAAAGGTTTTGTGACACGGTTTTTACAAAATCAATATTTTCTTTGGTGTTACCTTAAAAGTTTTTTAACTTTTTTGGGTCCATTAAATTAATAATGCACCCACTAAACTTAATTATTATGAAATTTATATATTATATTGCTTATGCTGGCAAGGCAACACTCCGCTGTCATAAAAATTTTTCATATGACATGCCTTGCGCGACACCACTCCCCTATATAGGTTTTGTGACACGTTTTTTACAATATCAACATTTTCTTTGGCGATACCACCAAAAACTTTTTGGGTCCATTAAATTAATAATGCACCACTTAAAAATGATTTATGCCATATATATATTATACTGCTTATGCCTGCAAGGCAACACTCCACTGTCAAATGACTTTTTTCATATATAAATTTTTTATATGACATGCCTTGCGCGACACAACTCCCCTATAAATCAACATTTTCTTTGGTGTTACCACCAAAAACTTTTTTGCGTCCATTCATTTAATAATGCACCCACTAAACTTAGTTATTTATGCCATTTATATATAATATTGCTTATGCTGGCAAGGCAACACTCCGCTGTCATAAAAATTTTTCATATGACATGCCTTGCGCGACACAACTCCCCTATAAATCAACATTTTCTTTGGTGTTACCACCAAAAACTTTTTTGCGTCCATTAATTTAATAATGCTCCCACTAAACTTTGTTATTTATGCCATTTATATATTATATTGCTTATGGCGGCAAGGCAACACTCCACTGTAGAATGACTTTTTTCATAAAAAATTTTTTCATATGACATGCCTTGCGCGACACCACTTACTTATAAAGGTTTTGTGACACGGTTTTTACAAAATCAATATTTTCTTTGGTGTTACCTTAAAAAACATTTTTTGGGTCCATTAAATTAATAATGCACCCACTAAACTTATTATGAAAATTATATATTATATTACTTATGCCGGCAAAGCAACACTCCACTGTAGAATTACTTTTTTCATAAAAAATTTGTTCATATGACATGCCTTGCGCGACACAACTCCCCTATATACGTTTTGTGACACGTTTTTCACAAAATCAACATTTTTTTTGGTGTTACCAAAACTTTTTGGGTCCATTAAAATAAAAATGCACAACTAAGCTCCATTATTTATGACATTTATTTATTATATTGCTTACGCCGTCAAGGCAACACTCCACTGTAGAATGACTTTTTCATAAAAAAATTTGTTCATAAGACATGCCTGGCGCAACACCACTCACTTATAAAGGTTTTGTGACACGGTTTTTACAAAATCAATATTTTCTTTGGTGTTACCTTAAAAAAATTTTTGGGTCCATTAAATTAATAATGCACCCACTAAACTTATTATGAAAATTATATATTATATTTCTTATGCCGGCAAAGCAACACTCCACTGTAGAATGACTTTTTTCATAAAAAATTTGTTCATATGACATGCCTTGCGCAACACCACTCACTTATAAAGGTTTTGTGACACGGTTTTTACAAAATCAATATTTTTGGTGTTACCTTAAAAAACTTTTTTTGGGTCCATTAAATTAATAATGCACCCACTAAACTTAATTATTATGAAATTTATATATTATATTGCTTATGCTGGCAAGGCAACACTCCGCTGTCATAAAAATGTTTCATATGACATGCCTTGCGCGACACCACTCCCCTATATAGGTTTTGTGACACGTTTTTTACAATATCAACATTTTCTTTGGCGATACCACCAAAAACTTTTTGGGTCCATTAAATTAATAATGCACCACTTAAAAAATGATTTATGCCATATATATATTATACTGCTTATGCCTGCAAGGCAACACTCCACTGTCAAATGACTTTTTTCATATATAAATTTTTTATATGACATGCCTTGCGCGACACAACTCCCCTATAAATCAACATTTTCTTTGGTGTTACCACCAAAAACTTTTTGCGTCCATTAATTTAATAATGCACCCACTAAACTTAGTTATTTATGCCATTTATATATAATATTGCTTATGCTGGCAAGGCAACACTCCGCTGTCATAAAAATTTTTCATATGACATGCCTTGCGCGACACAACTCCCCTATAAATCAACATTTTCTTTGGTGTTACCACCAAAAACTTTTTTGCGTCCATTAATTTAATAATGCACCCACTAAACTTAGTTATTTATGCCATTTATATATAATATTGCTTATGCCTGCAAGGCAACACTCCACTGTCAAATGACTTTTTTCATATATAAATTTTTTATATGACATGCCTTGCGCGACACAACTCCCCTATAAATCAACATTTTCTTTGGTGTTACCACCAAAAACTTTTTTGCGTCCATTAATTTAATAATGCTCCCACTAAACTTTGTTATTTATGCCATTGATGTATTATATTGCTTTCGCCGGCAGGGCAACACTCCACTGTCATAAAAAATTTTTCATATGACATGCCTTGCGCGACACACCTCTCCTATAAAGGTTTTGTGACACGTTATTTGCAATATCAACATTTTCTTTTGTGTTACCACCAAAAACATTTTGGGTCCATTCATTTAATAATGCACCCACTAAACTTAGTTATTTATGCCATTTATATATAATATTGCTTATGCTGGCAAGGCAACACTCCGCTGTCATAAAAATTTTTCATATGATATGCCTTGCGCGACACCACTCCCCTATATAGGTTTTGTGACACGTTTTTTTACAAGATCATAATTTTCTTTGGTGTTACCACCAAAAACTTTTTTGGGTCCATTAATTTAATAATGCACCACTAGACTTCATTATTTATGCCATTTATATATTATATTGCTTATGCCGGCAAGGCAACATTTCACTGTCATATGATTTTTTCCATATAAAAATTTTTCATATGACATGCCTTACGCGACACCAGTCCCCTATATAGGTTTTGTGACACGTTTTTTACAAAATCATCATTTTCTTTGGTGTTACCACCAAAAACTTTTTTGGGTCCATTAATTTAATAATGCACCAATAGACTTCATTATTTATGCCATTTATATATTATATTGATTATGACGGAAGGCAATGATTTTTTCCATATACATATTTTTCATATGATATGCCTTGCGCGACACCACTCCCCTATATAGGTTTTGTGACACGTTTTTTACAAAATCATCATTTTCTTTGGTGTTACCACCAAAAACTTTTTTGGGTCCATTAATTTAATAATGCACCAATAGACTTCATTATTTATGCCATTTATATATTATATTGATTATGACGGAAGGCAATGATTTTTTCCATATACAAATTTTTCATATGATATGCCTTGCGCGACACCACTCCCCTATATAGGTTTTGTGACACGTTTTTTACAAAATCATCATTTTCTTTGGTGTTACCACCAAAAACTTATTTGGGTCCATTAATTTAATAATGCACCACTAAACATTATTATTTATGCCATTTATATATTATATTGCTTATGACGGCAAGGCAATGATTTTTTCCATATACAAATTTTTCATATGATATGCCTTGCGCGACACCACTCCCCTCTATAGGTTTTGTGACACGTTTTTTTAAAAATCATTTTCTTTGGTGTTACCACCAAAAACTTATTTGGGTCCATTAATTTAATAATGCACCACTAAACATTATTATTTATGCCATGTATATATTATATTGCTTATACCGGCAAGGCAACACTTCACTGTCATATGATTTTTTCCATATACAAATTTTTCATATGACATGACTTGCGCGACACCACTCCCCAATATAGATTTTGTGACACGTTTTTTAGAAAATCATGATTTTCTTTGGTTTTACCACCAAAAACTTTTTTGGGTCCATTAATTTAATAATGCACCACTAGACATTATTATTTATGCCATTTATATATTATATTGCTTATGACGGAAGGCAATGTTTTTTTCCATATACAAATTTTTCATATGATATGCCTTGCGCGACACCACTCCCCTATATAGGTTTTGTGTCACGTTTTTTACAAAATCATCATTTTCTTCGGTGTTACCACCAAAAACTTTTTTGGGTCCATTAATTTAAAAATGCACCACTAAACATTATTATTTATGCCATTTATATATTATATTGCTTATGACGTCAAGGCAATGATTTTTTCCATATACAAATTTTTCATATGATATGCCTTGCGCGACACCACTCCCCTATATAGGTTTTGTGACACGATTTTACAAAATCATCATTTTCTTTGGTGTTACCACCAAAAACTTATTTGGGTCCATTAATTTAATAATGCACCACTAAACATTATTATTTATGCCATTTATATATTATATTGCTTATGACGGCAAGGCAATGATTTTTTCCATATACAAATTTTTCATATGATATGCCTTGCGCGACACCACTCCCATTTATATATTATATTGCTTATGCCGGCAAGGCAACATTTCACTGTCATATGATTTTTTCCATATAAAAATTTTTCATATGATATGCCTTGCGCGACACCACTCCCCATATAGGTTTTGTGACACGTTTTTTTACAAAATCATAATTTTCTTTGGTGTTACCACCAAAAACTTTTTTGGGTCCATTAATTTAATAATGCACCACTAGACTTCATTATTTATGCCATTTATATATTATATTGCTTATGCCGGCAAGGCAACATTTCACTGTCATATGATTTTTTCCATATAAAAATTTTTCATATGACATGCCTTACGCGACACTTAATATAAAAATGGCATAAATAATAATGTTTAGTGGTGCATTATTAAATTAATGGACCCAAAAAGTTTTTGGTGGTAACACTAAAGAAAATGATGATTTTGTAAATAACGTGTCACAAAACCTATAGAGGGGAGTGGTGTCGCGCAAGGCATATCATATGAAAAATTTGTATATGGAAAAATCATTGCCTTGCCGTCATAAGCAATATAATGTATAAATGGCATAGATAATAATTTTTAGTGGTGCATTATTAAATTAATGGACCTAAGAAAGTTTTTGGTGGTAACACCAAAGAAAATGATGATTTTTAAAAAAACGTGTCACAAACCTATATAGTCTAGTCTGTATTAGTCTAGTGGTGCATTATTAAATTAATGGACCCAAAAAAGTTTTTGGTGGTAACACCAAAGAAAATGATGATTTTGTAAAAAAACGTGTCACAAAAGCTATATAGGGGAGTGGTGTCGCGCAAGGCATATCATATGAAAAATTTTTATATGGAAAAAATCATTGCCTTGCCGTCATAAGCAATATAATATATAAATGGCATAGATAATAATGTTTAGTGGTGCATTATTAAATTAATGGACCTAAAAGTTGTTGGTGGTAACACCAAATAAAATGATGATTTTGTAAAAAACGGGTCACAAACCTATATAGGGAGTGGTGTCGCGTAAGGCATGTCATATGCAAAATTTTTATATGGAAAAAATCATATGACAGTGAAGTGTTGACTTGCCGTCATAAGCAATATAATATATACATGGCATAAATAATAATGTTTACTGGTGCATTATTAAATTAATGGACCCAAAAAGTTTTTGGTGGTAACACCAAAGAAAATGATGATTTTGTAAAAAACGTGTCACAAAACCTATATAGGGGAGTGGTGTCTGCAAGGCATTTCATATGAAAAATGTCTATATGGAAAAACTCATTGCCTTCCGTCAAAAGCAATATAATATATAAAAGGCATAAATAATGAAGTCTAGTGGTGCATTATTAAATTAATGGACCCAAAAAGTGTTTGGTGGTAACACCAAAGAAAATGATGATTTTGTAAAAAAACGTGTCACAAAACCTATATAGGGGACTGGTGCCGCGTAAGGCATGTCATATGAAAACTTTTTATATGGAAAAAATCATATGACAGTGAAATGTTGCCTTGCCGGCATAAGCAATATAATATATAGATGGCATAAATAATGAAGTCTAGTGGTGCATTATTAAATCAATGGACATTTAATAATGCACCACTAGACTAATACAGACTAGACTATATAGGTTTGTGACACGTTTTTTTAAAAATCATCATTTTCTTTGGTGTTACCACCAAAAACTTTCTTAGGTCCATTAATTTAATAATGCACCACTAAACATTATTATCTATGCCATTTATATATTATATTGCTTATGACGACAAGGCAATGATTTTTTCCATATAAAAATTTTTCATATGATATGCCTTGCGCGACACCACTCCCCTCTATAGGTTTTGTGACACGTTATTTACAAAATCATCATTTTCTTTGGTGTTACCACCAAAAACTTTTTTGGGTCCATTAATTTAATAATGCACCACTAAACATTATTATTTATGCCATTTTTATATTATATTGCTTATGCCGGCAAGGCAACATTTCACTGTCATGATTTTTTCCACATAGATATTTTTCATATGATATGCCTTGCGCGACACCAGTCCCCTATATAGGTTTTGTGACACGTTTTTTTAAAAATCATCATTTTCTTTTGTGTTACCACCAAAAACTTCTTTGGGTCCATTAATTTAATAATGCACCACTAAACATTATTATTTATGCCATTTATATATTATATTGCTTATGCCGACAAGGCAACATTATATATAAATGACATAAATAATAGTGTTTGGTGGTGCATTATTAAATTAATGGACCCAAAGAAGTTTTTTGGTGGTAAAACCAAAGAAAATGATGATTTTGTAAAAACGTGTCACAAAACCTATATAGGGAGTGGTGTCGCGCAAGGCATATCATATGAAAAATTTGTGTATGGAAAAAATCATTGCCTTCCGTCATAATCAATATAATATATAAATGGCATAAATAATGAAGTCTAGTGGTGCATTATTATATTAATGGACCCAAAAAAGTTTTTGGTGGTAACACCAAAGAAAATGATGATTTTGTAAAAAACGTGTCACAAAACCTATATAGGGGACTGGTGTCGCGTAAGGCATGTCATATGAAAAATTTTTATATGGAAAAAATCATATGACAGTGAAATGTTGCCTTGCCGGCATAAGCAATATAATATATAAATGGCATAAATAATGAAGTCTAGTGGTGCATTATTAAATTAATGGACCCAAAAAAGTTTTTGGTGGTAACACCAAAGAAAATTATGATTTTGTAAAAAACGTGTCACAAAACCTATATAGGGGAGTGGTGTCGCGCAAGGCATATCATATGAAAAATTTTTATATGGAAAAATCATTGCCTTCCGTCATAATCAATATAATATATAAATGGCATAAATAATGAAGTCTAGTGGTGCATTATTAAATTAATGGACCCAAAAAAGTTTTTGGTGGTAACACCAAAGAAAATGATGATTTTGTAAAAAACGTGTCACAAAACCTATATAGGGGACTGGTGTCGCGTAAGGCATGTCATATGAAAAATTTTTATATGGAAAAAATCATATGACAGTGAAATGTTGCCTTGCCGGCATAAGCAATATAATATATAAATGGCATAAATAATGAAGTCTAGTGGTGCATTATTAAATTAATGGACCCAAAAAAGTTTTTGGTGGTAACACCAAAGAAAATTATGATTTTGTAAAAAACGTGTCACAAAACCTATATAGGGGAGTGGTGTCGCGCAAGGCATATCATATGAAAAATTTTTATATGGAAAAAATCATATGGCAGTGAAATGTTGCCTTGCCGGCATAAGCAATATAATATATAAATGGGAGTGGTGTCGCGCAAGGCATATCATATGAAAAATTTGTATATGGAAAAAATCATTGCCTTGCCGTCATAAGCAATATAATATATAAATGGCATAAATAATAATGTTTAGTGGTGCATTATTAAATTAATGGACCCAAATAAGTTTTTGGTGGTAAAACCAAAGAAAATGATGATTTTGTAAAAAACGTGTCACAAAACCTATATAGGGGAGTGGTGTCGCGCAAGGCATATCATATGAAAAATTTGTATATGGAAAAAATCATTGCCTTCCGTCATAATCAATATAATATATAAATGGCATAAATAATGAAGTCTAGTGGTGCATTATTAAATTAATGGACCCAAAAAAGTTTTTGGTGGTAACACCAAAGAAAATGATGATTTTGTAAAAAACGTGTCACAAAACCTATATAGGGGACTGGTGTCGCGTAAGGCATGTCATATGAAAAATTTTTATATGGAAAAAATCATATGACAGTGAAATGTTGCCTTGCCGGCATAAGCAATATAATATATAAATGGCATAAATAATGAAGTCTAGTGGTGCATTATTAAATTAATGGACCCAAAAAAGTTTTTGGTGGTAACACCAAAGAAAATGATGATTTTGTAAATAACGTGTCACAAAACCTATAGAGGGGAGTGGTGTCGCGCAAGGCATATCATATGAAAAATTTGTATATGGAAAAAATCATTGCCTTGCCGTCATAAGCAATATAATATATAAATGGCATAGATAATAATGTTTAGTGGTGCATTATTAAATTAATGGACCTAAGAAAGTTTTTGGTGGTAACACCAAAGAAAATGATGATTTTTAAAAAAACGTGTCACAAAACCTATAGAGGGGAGTGGTGTCGCGCAAGGCATATCATATGAAAAATTTGTATATGGAAAAAATCATTGCCTTGCCGTCATAAGCAATATAATATATAAATGGCATAGATAATAATGTTTAGTGGTGCATTATTAAATTAATGGACCTAAGAAAGTTTTTGGTGGTAACACCAAAGAAAATGATGATTTTTAAAAAAACGTGTCACAAACCTATATAGTCTAGTCTGTATTAGTCTAGTGGTGCATTATTAAATTAATGGACCCAAAAAAGTTTTTGGTGGTAACACCAAAGAAAATGATGATTTTGTAAAACAACGTGTCACAAAACCTATATAGGGGAGTGGTGTCGCGCAAGGCATATCATATGAAAAATTTTTATATGGAAAAAATCATTGCCTTGCCGTCATAAGCAATATAATATATAAATGGCATAGATAATAATGTTTAGTGGTGCATTATTAAATTAATGGACCTAAAAAAGTTTTTGGTGGTAACACCAAATAAAATGATGATTTTGTAAAAAACGGGTCACAAACCTATATAGGGGAGTGGTGTCGCGTAAGGCATGTCATATGCAAAATTTTTATATGGAAAAAATCATATGACAGTGAAGTGTTGACTTGCCGGCATAAGCAATATAATATATACATGGCATAAATAATAATGTTTAGTGGTGCATTATTAAATTAATGGACCCAAAAAGTTTTTGGTGGTAACACCAAAGAAAATGATGATTTTGTAAAAAACGTGTCACAAAACCTATATAGGGGAGTGGTGTCGTGCAAGGCATTTCATATGAAAAATGTCTATATGGAAAAACTCATTGCCTTCCGTCAAAAGCAATATAATATATAAAAGGCATAAATAATGAAGTCTAGTGGTGCATTATTAAATTAATGGACCCAAAAAAGTGTTTGGTGGTAACACCAAAGAAAATGATGATTTTGTAAAAAACGTGTCACAAAACCTATATAGGGGACTGGTGTCGCGTAAGGCATGTCATATGAAAACTTTTTATATGGAAAAAATCATATGACAGTGAAATGTTGCCTTGCCGGCATAAGCAATATAATATATAGATGGCATAAATAATGAAGTCTAGTGGTGCATTATTAAATCAATGGACATTTAATAATGCACCACTAGACTAATACAGACTAGACTATATAGGTTTGTGACACGTTTTTTAAAAATCATCATTTTCTTTGGTGTTACCACCAAAACTTTTAGGTCCATTAATTTAATAATGCACCACTAAACATTATTATCTATGCCATTTATATATTATATTGCTTATGACGGCAAGGCAATGATTTTTCCATATAAAAATTTTCATATGATATGCCTTGCGCGACACCACTCCCCTCTATAGTTTTGTGACACGTTATTTACAAAATCATCATTTTCTTTGGTGTTACCACAAAACTTTTGGGTCCATATTTAATAATGCACCACTAAACATTATTATTTATGCCATTTTTATATTATATTGCTTATGCCGGCAAGGCAACATTTCACTGTCATGATTTTTCCACATAGATATTTTTCATATGATATGTGCGACACCAGTCCCCTATATAGGTTTTGTGACACGTTTTTTAAAATCATCATTTTCTTTTGTGTTACCACCAAAAACTTCTTTGGGTCCATTAATTTAATAATGCACCACTAAACATTATTATTTATGCCATTTATATATTATATTGCTTATGCCGACAAGGCAACATTATATTAAATGACATAAATAATAATGTTTGGTGGTGCATTATTAAATTAATGGACCCAAATAAGTTTTTGGTGGTAAAACCAAAGAAAATGATGATTTTGTAAAAAATATAGGTGTCACAAAACCTATATAGGGGAGTGGTGTCGCGCAAGGCATATCATATGAAAAATTTGTGTATGGAAAAAATCATTGCCTTCCGTCATAATCAATATAATATATAAATGGCATAAATAATGAAGTCTAGTGGTGCATTATTAAATTAATGGACCCAAAAAAGTTTTTGGTGGTAACACCAAAGAAAATGATGATTTTGTAAAAAACGTGTCACAAAACCTATAGAGGGGAGTGGTGTCGCGCAAGGCATATCATATGAAAAATTTGTATATGGAAAAAATCATTGCCTTGCCGTCATAAGCAATATAATATATAAATGGCATAAATAATAATGTTTAGTGGTGCATTATTAAATTAATGGACCCAAATAAGTTTTTGGTGGTAAAACCAAAGAAAATGATGATTTTGTAAAAAACGTGTCACAAAACCTATATATGGGAGTGGTGTCGCGCAAGGCATATCATATGAAAAATTTGTATATGGAAAAAATCATTGCCTTCCGTCATAATCAATATAATATATAAATGGCATAAATAATGAAGTCTAGTGGTGCATTATTAAATTAATGGACCCAAAAAAGTTTTTGGTGGTAACACCAAAGAAAATGATGATTTTGTAAAAAACGTGTCACAAAACCTATATAGGGGAGTGGTGTCGCGCAAGGCATATCATATGAAAAATTTTTATATGGAAAAAATCATATGACAGTGAAATGTTGCCTTGCCGGCATAAGCAATATAATATATAAATGGCATAAATAATGATGTCTAGTGGTGCATTATTAAATTAATGGACCCAAAAAAGTTTTTGGTGGTAACACCAAAGAAAATGATGATTTTGCAAAAACGTGTCACAAAACCTATATAGGGGAGTGGTGTCGCGCAAGGCATATCATATGAAAAATTTTTATATGGAAAAAATCATATGACAGTGAAATGTTGCCTTGCCGGCATAAGCAATATAATATATAAATGGCATAAATAATGAAGTCTAGTGGTGCATTATTAAATTAATGGACCCAAAAAAGTTTTTGGTGGTAACACCAAAGAAAATGATGATTTTGTAAAAACGTGTCACAAAACCTATATAGGGGAGTGGTGTCGCGAAAGGCATTTCATATGAAAAATTTGTATATGGAAAAAAGCATTGCCTTCCGTCATAAGCAATATAATATATAAATGGCATAAATAATAATGTCTAGTGGTGCATTATTAAATTAATGGACCCAAAAAAGTTTTTGGTGGTAACACCAAAGAAAATCATGATTTTCTAAAAAACGTGTCACAAAACCTATATAGGGAAGTGATGTCGCGCAAGGCATATCATATGAAAAATTTCTATATGGAAAAAATCATTGCCATCCGTCAAAAGGAATATAATATATAAAAGGCATAAATAATGAAGTCTAGTGGTGCATTATTAAATTAATGGACCCAAAAAAGTTTTTGGTGGTAACACCAAAGAAAATGATGATTTTGTAAAAAACGTGTCACAAAACCTATATAGGGGAGTGGTGGTGCGCAAGGCATATCATATGAAAAATTTTTATATGGAAAAAGTCATATGACAGTGAAATGTTGCCTTGCCGGCATAAGCAATATAATATATAAATGGGAGTGGTGTCGCTCAAGGCATATCATATGAAAAATTTGTATATGGAAAAAATCATTGCCTTGCCGTCATAAGCAATATAATATATAAATGGCATAAATAATAATGTTTAGTGGTGCATTATTAAATTAATGGACCCAAATAAGTTTTTGGTGGTAAAATCAAAGAAAATGATGATTTTGTAAAATCGTGTCACAAAACCTATATAGGGGAGTGGTGTCGCGCAAGGCATTTCATATGAAAAATTTGTATATGGAAAAAAGCATTGCCTTCCGTCATAAGCAATATAATATATAAATGGCATAAATAATAATGTCTAGTGGTGCATTATTAAATTAATGGACCAAAAAAGTTTTTGGTGGTAACACCAAAGAAAATGATGATTTTGTAAAAAACGTGTCACAAAACCTATATAGGGGAGTGGTGTCGCGCAAGGCATATCATATGAAAAATTTTTATATGGAAAAAATCATATGACAGTGAAATGTTGCCTTGCCGGCATAAGCAATATAATATATAAATGGGAGTGGTGTCGCTCAAGGCATATCATATGAAAAATTTGTATATGGAAAAAATCATTGCCTTGCCGTCATAAGCAATATAATATATAAATGGCATAAATAATAATGTTTAGTGCATTATTAAATTAATGGACCCAAATAAGTTTTTGGTGGTAAAACCAAAGAAAATGATGATTTTGTAAAAAACGTGTCACAAAACCTATATAGGGGACTGGTGTCGCGTAAGGCATGTCATATGAAAAATTTGTATATGGAAAAAATCATTGCCTTCCGTCATAATCAATATAATATATAAATGGCATAAATAATGAAGTCTAGTTGGTGCATTATTAAATTAATGGACCCAAAAAAGTTTTTGGTGGTAACACCAAAGAAAATGATGATTTTGTAAAAAACGTGTCACAAAACCTATATAGGGGACTGGTGTCGCGTAAGGCATGTCATATGAAAAATTTTTATATGGAAAAAATCATATGACAGTGAAATGTTGCCTTGCCGGCATAAGCAATATAATATATAAATGGGAGTGGTGTCGCTCAAGGCATATCATATGAAAAATTTGTATATGGAAAAAATCATTGCCTTGCCGTCATAAGCAATATAATATATAAATGGCATAAATAATAATGTTTAGTGGTGCATTATTAAATTAATGGACCCAAATAAGTTTTTGGTGGTAAAACCAAAGAAAATGATGATTTTGTAAAAAACGTGTCACAAAACCTATATAGGGGAGTGGTGTCGCGCAAGGCATATCATATGAAAAAATTTTATATGGAAAAAATCATATGACAGTGAAATGTTGCCTTGCCGGCATAAGCAATATAATATATAAATGGGAGTGGTGTCGCGCAAGGCATATCATATGAAAAATTTGTATATGGAAAAAATCATTGCCTTCCGTCATAATCAATATAATATATAAATGGCATAAATAATGAAGTCTAGTGGTGCATTATTAAATTAATGGACCCAAAAAAGTTTTTGGTGGTAACACCAAAGAAAATTATGATTTTGTAAAAAACGTGTCACAAAACCTATATAGGGGAGTGGTGTCGCACAAGGCATATCATATGAAAAATTTTTATATGGAAAAAATCATATGACAGTGAAATGTTGCCTTGCCGGCATAAGCAATATAATATATAAATGGGAGTGGTGTCGCGCAAGGCATATCATATGAAAAATTTGTATATGGAAAAAATCATTGCCTTGCCGTCATAAGCAATATAATATATAAATGGCATAAATAATAATGTTTAGTGGTGCATTATTAAATTAATGGACCCAAATAAGTTTTTGGTGGTAAAATCAAAGAAAATGATGATTTTGTAAAATCGTGTCACAAAACCTATATAGGGGAGTGGTGTCGCGCAAGGCATTTCATATGAAAAATTTGTATATGGAAAAAAGCATTGCCTTCCGTCATAAGCAATATAATATATAAATGGCATAAATAATAATGTCTAGTGGTGCATTATTAAATTAATGGACCCAAAAAAGTTTTTGGTGGTAACACCAAAGAAAATGATGATTTTGTAAAAAACGTGTCACAAAACCTATATAGGGGAGTGGTGTCGCGCAAGGCATATCATATGAAAAATTTTTATATGGAAAAAATCATATGACAGTGAAATGTTGCCTTGCCGGCATAAGCAATATAATATATAAATGGGAGTGGTGTCGCTCAAGGCATATCATATGAAAAATTTGTATATGGAAAAAGTCATTGCCTTGCCGTCATAAGCAATATAATATATAAATGGCATAAATAATAATGTTTAGTGCATTATTAAATTAATGGACCCAAATAAGTTTTTGGTGGTAAAACCAAAGAAAATGATGATTTTGTAAAAAACGTGTCACAAAACCTATATAGGGGACTGGTGTCGCGTAAGGCATGTCATATGAAAAATTTGTATATGGAAAAAATCATTGCCTTCCGTCATAATCAATATAATATATAAATGGCATAAATAATGAAGTCTAGTTGGTGCATTATTAAATTAATGTACCCAAAAAAGTTTTTGGTGGTAACACCAAAGAAAATGATGATTTTGTAAAAAACGTGTCACAAAACCTATATAGGGGACTGGTGTCGCGTAAGGCATGTCATATGAAAAATTTTTATATGGAAAAAATCATATGACAGTGAAATGTTGCCTTGCCGGCATAAGCAATATAATATATAAATGGGAGTGGTGTCGCTCAAGGCATATCATATGAAAAATTTGTATATGGAAAAAATCATTGCCTTCCGTCATAATCAATATAATATATAAATGGCATAAATAATGAAGTCTAGTGGTGCATTATTAAATTAATGGACCCAAAAAGTTTTTGGTGGTAACACCAAAGAAAATGATGATTTTGTAAAAAACGTGTCACAAAACCTATATAGGGGAGTGGTGTCGCGCAAGGCATTTCATATGAAAAATTTGTATATGGAAAAAAGCATTGCCTTCCGTCATAAGCAATATAATATATAAATGGCATAAATAATAATGTCTAGTGGTGCATTATTAAATTAATGGACCCAAAAAAGTTTTTGGTGGTAACACCAAAGAAAATGATGATTTTGTAAAAAACGTGTCACAAAACCTGCATAGGGGAGTGGTGTCGCGCAAGGCATATCATATGAAAAATTTGTATATGGAAAAAATCATATGACAGTGAAATGTTGCCTTGCCGCAAGGCATATCATATGAAAAATTTGTATATGGAAAAAATCATTGCCTTGCCGTCATAAGCAATATAATATATAAATGGCATAAATAATAATGTTTAGTGGTGCATTATTAAATTAATGGACACAAAAAAGTTTTTGGTGGTAAAACCAAAGAAATTTATGATTTTGTAAAAAGCGTGTCACAAAACCTATATAGGAGAGTGGTGTCGCGCAAGGCATATCATATGAAAAATTTTTATATGGAAAAAATCATTGCCTTCCGTCATAATCAATATAATATATAAATGGCATAAATAATGAAGTCTAGTTGGTGCATTATTAAATTAATGGACCCAAAAAAGTTTTTGGTGGTAACACCAAAGAAAATGATGATTTTGTAAAAAACGTGTCACAAAACCTATATAGGGGACTGGTGTCGCGTAAGGCATGTCATATGAAAAATTTTTATATGGAAAAAATCATATGACAGTGAAATGTTGCCTTGCCGGCATAAGCAATATAATATATAAATGGGAGTGGTGTCGCTCAAGGCATATCATATGAAAAATTTGTATATGGAAAAAAATCATTGCCTTGCGTCATAAGCAATATAATATATAAATGGCATAAATAATAATGTTTAGTGGTGCATTATTAAATTAATTGACCCAAATAAGTTTTTGGTGGTAAAACCAAAGAAAATGATGATTTTGTAAAAAACGTGTCACAAAACCTATATAGGGGAGTGGTGTCGCGCAAGGCATATCATATGAAAAAATTTTATATGGAAAAAATCATATGACAGTGAAATGTTGCCTTGCCGGCATAAGCAATATAATATATAAATGGGAGTGGTGTCGCGCAAGGCATATCATATGAAAAATTTGTATATGGAAAAAGTCATTGCCTTCCGTCATAATCAATATAATATATAAATGGCATAAATAATGAAGTCTAGTGGTGCATTATTAAATTAATGGACAAAAAAGTTTTTGGTGGTAACACCAAAGAAAATGATGATTTTGTAAAAAACGTGTCACAAACCTATATAGGGGAGTGGTGTCGCGCAAGGCATATCATATGAAAAATTTTTATATGGAAAAAATCATATGACAGTGAAATGTTGCCTTGCCGGCATAAGCAATATTATATATAAATGGGAGTGGTGTCGCTCAAGGCATATCATATGAAAAATTTGTATATGGAAAAAATCATTGCCTTGCCGTCATAAGCAATATAATATATAAATGGCATAAATAATTATGTTTAGTGGTGCATTATTAAATTAATGGACCCAAATAAGTTTTTGGTGGTAACACCAAAGAAAATGATGATTTTGTAAAAAACGTGTCACAAAACCTATATAGGGGAGTGGTGTCGCGCAAGGCATTTCATATGAAAAATTTGTATATGGAAAAAAGCATTGCCTTCCGTCATAAGCAATATAATATATAAATGGCATAAATAATAATGTCTAGTGGTGCATTATTAAATTAATGGACCCAAAAGTTTTTGGTGGTAACACCAAAGAAAATCATGATTTTCTAAAAAACGTGTCACAAAACCTATATAAGGAAGTGATGTCGCGCAAGGCATATCATATGAACAATTTCTATATGGAAAAAATCATTGCCATCCGTCAAAAGGAATATAATATATAAAAGGCATAAATAATGAAGTCTAGTGGTGCATTATTAAATTAATGGACCCAAAAAAGTTTTTGGTGGTAACACCAAAGAAAATGATGATTTTGTAAAAAACGTGTCACAAAACCTATATAGGGGAGTGGTGTCGCGCAAGGCATATCATATGAAAAATTTTTATATGGAAAAAATCATATGACAGTGAAATGTTGCCTTGCCGGCATAAGCAATATAATATATAAATGGGAGTGGTGTCGCTCAAGGCATATCATATGAAAAATTTGTATATGGAAAAAATCATTGCCTTGCCGTCATAAGCAATATAATATATAAATGGCATAAATAATAATGTTTAGTGGTGCATTATTAAATTAATTGACCCAAATAAGTTTTTGGTGGTAAAACCAAAGAAAATGATGATTTTGTAAAAAACGTGTCACAAAACCTATATAGGGGAGTGGTGTCGCGCAAGGCATATCATATGAAAAAATTTTATATGGAAAAAATCATATGACAGTGAAATGTTGCCTTGCCGGCATAAGCAATATAATATATAAATGGGAGTGGTGTCGCGCAAGGCATATCATATGAAAAATTTGTATATGGAAAAAGTCATTGCCTTCCGTCATAATCAATATAATATATAAATGGCATAAATAATGAAGTCTAGTGGTGCATTATTAAATTAATGGACCCAAAAAAGTTTTTGGTGGTAACACCAAAGAAAATGATGATTTTGTAAAAAACGTGTCACAAACCTATATAGGGGAGTGGTGTCGCGCAAGGCATATCATATGAAAAATTTTTATATGGAAAAAATCATATGACAGTGAAATGTTGCCTTGCCGGCATAAGCAATATTATATATAAATGGGAGTGGTGTCGCTCAAGGCATATCATATGAAAAATTTGTATATGGAAAAAATCATTGCCTTGCCGTCATAAGCAATATAATATATAAATGGCATAAATAATTATGTTTAGTGGTGCATTATTAAATTAATGGACCCAAATAAGTTTTTGGTGGTAACACCAAAGAAAATGATGATTTTGTAAAAAACGTGTCACAAAACCTATATAGGGGAGTGGTGTCGCGCAAGGCATTTCATATGAAAAATTTGTATATGGAAAAAAGCATTGCCTTCCGTCATAAGCAATATAATATATAAATGGCATAAATAATAATGTCTAGTGGTGCATTATTAAATTAATGGACCCAAAAAAGTTTTTGGTGGTAACACCAAAGAAAATCATGATTTTCTAAAAAACGTGTCACAAAACCTATATAAGGAAGTGATGTCGCTCAAGGCATATCATATGAAAAATTTGTATATGGAAAAAATCATTGCCTTGCCGTCATAAGCAATATAATATATAAATGGCATAAATAATTATGTTTAGTGGTGCATTATTAAATTAATGGACCCAAATAAGTTTTTGGTGGTAACACCAAAGAAAATGATGATTTTGTAAAAACGTGTCACAAAACCTATATAGGGGAGTGGTGTCGCGCAAGGCATTTCATATGAAAAATTTGTATATGGAAAAAAGCATTGCCTTCCGTCATAAGCAATATAATATATAAATGGCATAAATAATTATGTTTAGTGGTGCATTATTAAATTAATGGACCCAAATAAGTTTTTGGTGGTAACACCAAAGAAAATGATGATTTTGTAAAAAACGTGTCACAAAACCTATATAGGGGAGTGGTGTCGCGCAAGGCATATCATATGAAAAATTTTTATATGGAAAAAATCATATGACAGTGAAATGTTGCCTTGCCGGCATAAGCAATATAATATATAAATGGGAGTGGTGTCGCTCAAGGCATATCATATGAAAAATTTGTATATGGAAAAAATCATTGCCTTGCCGTCATAGGCAATATAATATATAAATGGCATAAATAATAATGTTTAGTGCATTATTAAATTAATGGACTTAAATAAGTTTTTGGTGGTAAAACCAAAGAAAATGATGATTTTGTAAAAAACGTGTCACAAAACCTATATAGGGGAGTGGTGTCGCGCAAGGCATATCATATGAAAAATTTGTATATGGAAAAAATCATTGCCTTCCGTCATAATCAATATAATATATAAATGGCATAAATAATGAAGTCTAGTGGTGCATTATTAAATTAATGGACCCAAAAAAGTTTTTGGTGGTAACACCAAAGAAAATTATGATTTTGTAAAAAACGTGTCACAAAACCTATATAGGGGACTGGTGTCGCGTAAGGCATGTCATATGAAAAATTTTTATATGGAAAAAATCATATGACAGTGAAATGTTGCCTTGCCGGCATAAGCAATATAATATATAAATGGCATAAATAATGAAGTCTAGTGGTGCATTATTAAATTAATGGACCCAAAAAAGTTTTTGGTGGTAACACCAAAGAAAATGATGATTTTGTAAAAAACGTGTCACAAAACCTATATAGGGGAGTGGTGTCGCGCAAGGCATATCATATGAAAAATTTGTATATGGAAAAAATCATTGCCTTCCGTCATAATCAATATAATATATAAATGGCATAAATAATGAAGTCTAGTGGTGCATTATTAAATTAATGGACCCAAATAAGTTTTTGGTGGTAAAACCAAAGAAAATGATGATTTTGTAAAAAACGTGTCACAAAACCTATATAGGGGACTGGTGTCGCGTAAGGCATGTCATATGAAAAATTTGTATATGGAAAAAATCATTGCCTTCCGTCATAATCAATATAATATATAAATGGCATAAATAATGAAGTCTAGTTGGTGCATTTGTAGTCTTTTAAAATATATACCGATTTATATATATCGATTACTGTGATAATAGCTTTAGTATTTTAGCATTAAGTTTTATGGTAATAACAAAATGTGGGCACACTGATGAAAAGGGCGCCAAGCTGCAGATATTTTTTGTAAAAGAAAAAGTTAAAATAAAAATCAAGAAAAATATCAAAGGATTACAAATCAGGTGTGGGGTATCCCAAATCAATGTTAAATATGAAATACACGGAAATATTGCGTTTAAGCAAACCTGAGTTGCTTCAGCTACTCAGTGAGAAGCAAGTGCCGGTTGACGCTGCTGCTACGATTTTAGAGCTGCGATCTTTGGTCAGAGCCGTAATGCCCGATGAGATGGGGCATGATGACCTGGAAGATGGAGCTAGTGGTGTAGACGAGTTAGCGCTGGCAACTGTTGGGTTGGATCTGCAAACTGTTTCGCAACCTAGTGAAGTTATTGAGGCTACGCAGATGACGCCTAATAACAAAATGGCTGCTTCGCATGAAATTGCGCCGTTGGTATTGAATGATGCAACTGCTTCTGGGAAATCTGATGAAATTGTTGCAAACGATGATGATTTTATTTCATTGGAAAATCGAGACCGGGAGTCCGTACTGTCGTTTGACTTGGAAATGGCACGTGAGCACATTAAGCAATTGGAATTATCTATTGCCAAGCTAAAGGGGGTGACACCAACACCACCCTGTGAGCGAAGAATAGATTTGAGCGACATAGCCTCAATGATGCCACCATTCTCAGGAGATGATGCCCTGTCTGTCCATGTTTGGATTTCTGAAATTGAAAGAGCTACTGAGATTTACAAGCTGACCATGTCTGAATGCTTTTCCCTTGGCATTCGATTGCTCCGCGGGTCAGCTAAAGCTTATATCATGTATGAAGCTGTTGACAATTGGCAAGTGTTAAAAGAAATCCTGGTAGATGTCTTTGGATGCAAGATGACCAACCGCGATGTTGCCAAATTACTTCAGAGTCGCACGTTGGGAAAAGGAGAGTCTGTTTTACAATACTTCATCACTATGCGAAACATTTCCAAACAAGGCCAGTTTCAAGACGCTGATGTGATCAAGTACATTGTGGATGGACTAGGAGACCGTTCTGGTTGCGCATCAGTGCTTTATTTTAGCACTACATTGGATGAGCTGCGTCAGAAGCTAGTACGTTTCCAATCAATACAACCGGTAGTGGAACGTAAGCCTGCAGAAGGAAACCTCAATGACAAAACAGCAACTATTCCAGTAGCGTCTTCAAAGGTGGGCACACCAGATGAGTCGCGTTGTTTTAATTGTCGGCGTTCTGGACATGTTGCTGCCAAATGTCAGAAGCCGAAGAGACCGCTGAATGGGTGCTTCAATTGTTTTGAGGAGGGACACCATTACCGTGAGTGTCCGAAACGAACTGTTGGTATGGTTGATACTGATGCTTCTAAGGCCGATGGTGAATCATTTATTCAAAATGTAAGTTTTAAATTGATATACGAAAAGGTATGCACAGATTATACAAATGTATTTGCTTTATTAGATACCGGCAGCCCGGTAAGCTTTATAAACCAATCTTGTGTTCCGGAGCTGTGTTTCGAGATGAATTTAAAAAAAGTGGATTTCGAGGGCTTAGTGGCAGCCCAATAAGTACATACGGAAAAGTACAATGTTTAGTTAAATTAGATAATGTAGTTAAGGAAATACATTGTTATGTTATTCAAGATTTAATTTTACCAACACCTTTGTTGCTTGGCAGAGATGCTCTGAAAATATTCAATATTAAACTCATAAGGGAAAACAATGAAGTTGAAAATAAAGTTAGCAAAAATCTGAAAGTTAATGAAATAACCTCAGTTTATAAATCTATCTGTGCATCCCTCTTCGCTAAAATATCAAAACTTGTAGATGAAATTAATGTTGATGAAATTGTAAACAATAATGTATCTACGGCTGAGTTGAATCCACACACTAACTGGCTATTAGAAATGCAAAATGCTTGTAGTGTATCGCAAGATGACAATCTTCTCAATATCGGTCATGAATTTGATAGAATGACCAGGGAAGAATGCTGTAGAGTAGTTCATGAGAATTATATACAGAAAGTGTTTTTGGGCATTGGTGAGCCTCGATGTTCAATGGAAATTCGTTTAACGGATACTACACCATTTCATTGTTCAGCAAGAAGATTGTCTTATTATGAGAGAGGTATTGTTAGCGACACTGTTAGTGAATTGTTATCTTTGAATATTATTAGGCCTAGTCAATCCCCATTTGCTTCCCCTATTGTATTAGTAAAAAGAAATCAGGAGAGATAAGAATGTGTGTAGATTACCGTGGGTTAAATAAAGTTAGTGTACGTGATAACTTTCCATTGCCCTTAATAGAAGACTGTTTAGAATATTTGGAAGGAAAGTCTGTATTCTCGGTTGTAGACCTTAAAAGTAGCTTTCATCAGGTGGCAATGACGGAAAATTCAATTAAGTATACTGCTTTTATAACACCTGATGGACATTACGAATATTTAAGAATGCCGTTTGGATTAAAAAATGGACCGGCTGTATTTCAAAGATTTATATCTACCACATTGCATGACATGATAAGGAGTCGACAAATTTCCGTATACTTGGATGATATAATACTAGCCACAAATACAGTAGAAGAGCATTTGGAACTTTTGGCAAAGCTGTTAAGCCGACTAGTCGAAAACAACCTAGAGATCAATTATAAGAAAAGTATGTTTTTGCAGAAACAAATAGATTATTTAGGCTATAGTGTCAGTTCAAAAGGAATCCTGCCAAATAATGCACATCTGAAAGCTATACAAGACTATCCAGAGCCATTGAATAGTAAGTCGTTGCATTCTTGTATAGGTTTGTTTTCGTATTTCCGTAAATTTGTACCTTCATTTGCGAGTATTGCCTCTAACTGAACTTCTTAAAAACGGTGGACCTTTTCCAATGAGAAATCTTGAGAAACAAGCATTTGCCACGTTAAGAACAGCTTTATCGAATCCTCCGGTCCTTGCCTTATATAATCCTCAACTTGAAACTGAATTACATACTGACGCTAGCTCCCATGGATTTGGAGCAGTACTTATGCAAAGACAAAAAGATGGTAAATTGCATCCTGTGTTCTTCTACTCTAGAAAAGCTACTGCTTGTGAGTCTCGTTATCATAGTTTCGAGCTTGAAACCTTAGCCATTATTTATGCCTTGCGTAGATTCCATATTTATTTGGCACACCGCCCGTTTTTACTAGTGACAGATTGTAACGCTTTGGTACAAACACTTGAGAAAAAATCCTTAAATCCTCGTATATCTCGATGGGCATTAGAAATAGACGGTTATGATTGTAAGAAAACTCATCGTCCAGGTGCAACTATGTGTCATGTGGATGCGCTTAGTAGACAAACTGAATTGTTACAGCCCGAAGCGACTGGTATAGCTGACCCTTGTGTGATTATGGATGATTCGTTAGAAAACCGTTCCGTTAGTCCGTTAGAAAACCGTTCCGTTAGTCCGTTAGAAAACCGTTCCGTTAGTCCGTTAGAAAACCGTTCTGTAGAGTCGTTGGCATATCGTTCCGTAAATCGCTTAGAAAATCAGCCTGTAGTGTTATCAGATACAAGTAGTGGACTTGTAGGAATTGTTGATGCACATCCTGATGATATTGACCTATTGTTACAAGCAGAGCAAATGCGAGATTCCGAGATATGTAAACTCCGTGAAAGATTAGAAAAGGAAATGGTTGAAGATTTTACCTTGGTTGATGGAATCGTGTATAAGTTAGACAAACAAAAACAGCGACATTTATATGCACCAACAATACTGCAAGATCAATTGATTCGCACGTGTCACGAGAAGTTAGGACACCTTTCTGCGGACAAGTGTATAGATGATCTTAAAGTAAACTATTGGTTTCCATGTATGAGAAGCAAGGTAGAACTATTCATCAAAAACTGTTTACCATGTATTTTACATTCTGTCCCTAGAAGTGTACACCATCGAACGTTACATAGCATTCCAAAAGTCGCCGTACCATTTGATACTATCCATATTGACCATTTGGGTCCATTACCCAGTATAATATCCAAAAGGAAACATCTATTGGTCGTAGTTGACGCTTTTACTAAACACGTCAAATTATATCCTGTAAATTCTACAAGTACTCGTGAGGTGAAAGATTCATTAAGTAAATACTTTGACTATTATAGCCGCCCTCGCAGAATAATTTCCGATCGAGGCGCTTGTTTTACTTCTCTTGAGTTTACTTCCTTTTAAGTGATCGTAACATTGAGCATATCAAAGTCGCTACCGCCTCTCCTCAAGCTAATGGACAAGTGGAACGCGTGAATAGAGTGCTAACTCCAATGTTGGGAAAACTTTCTGACCCAATAGAACAATCCGATTGGTTTAAACTTGTCAACCGTGTCGAATTTGCATTGAATAATTCTGTTCAGAAAAGCACAGGGAAGACGCCATGTAAGTTACTATTTGGTTGTGAGCAGCGTGGACCCATTATAGATGAACTGACGGAGTACTTAGCGAATAAATTAAATTCTAATTCTATTCATGACCTTGAATCTATTAGACAACAAGCTGACCTCAAAATAAGACATTCTCAAGAAATGAATGAAATGCGTCATGCACTAAAGCATAAAGTGCCTTTGCGATATCAGACTAACGACTTTGTGGCAATTCGAAATGTTGATAACTCGTCGGGATCTTGCAAAAAGTTTGTACCTAAGTATCGTGGTCCATATAAAATTAGTCGTGTTCTGCCAAATGACCGCTATGAAGTAACCGATATTGAGGATTGTCAACTGACACAAATGCCGTACAGAGGAATTTTAGAAGCCGCTAGACTCAAACCGTGGATGCATTATTGTAAAAAAATCGTTGAATTGTGATTAGATCGAGGTCGATCTTTGTTGTCAGATTGGCCGAATGTAGTCTTTTAAAATATATACCGATTTATATATATCGATTACTGTGATAATAGCTTTAGTATTTTAGCATTAAGTTTTATGGTAATAACAAAATGTGGGCACACTGATGAAAAGGGCGCCAAGCTGCAGATATTTTTTGTAAAAGAAAAAGTTAAAATAAAAATCAAGAAAAATATCAAAGGATTACACATTATTAAATTAATGGACCCAAAAAAGTTTTTGGTGGTAACACCAAAGAAAATGATGATTTTGTAAAAAACGTGTCACAAAACCTATATAGGGGACTGGTGTCGCGTAAGGCATGTCATATGAAAAATTTTTATATGGAAAAAATCATATGACAGTGAAATGTTGCCTTGCCGGCATAAGCAATATAATATATAAATGGGAGTGGTGTCGCTCAAGGCATATCATATGAAAAATTTGTATATGGAAAAAATCATTGCCTTGCCGTCATAAGCAATATAATATATAAATGGCATAAATAATAATGTTTAGTGGTGCATTATTAAATTAATGGACCCAAATAAGTTTTTGGTGGTAAAACCAAAGAAAATGATGATTTTGTAAAAAACGTGTCACAAAACCTATATAGGGGAGTGGTGTCGCGCAAGGCATATCATATGAAAAAATTTTATATGGAAAAAATCATATGACAGTGAAATGTTGCCTTGCCGGCATAAGCAATATAATATATAAATGGGAGTGGTGTCGCGCAAGGCATATCATATGAAAAATTTGTATATGGAAAAAATCATTGCCTTCCGTCATAATCAATATAATATATAAACAGCATAAATAATAAAGTCTAGTGGTGCATTATTAAATTAATGGACCAAAAAAGTTTTTGGTGGTAACACCAAAGAAAATGATGATTTTGTAAAAAACGTGTCACAAAACCTATATAGGGGAGTGGTGTCGCGCAAGGCATATCATATGAAAAATTTTTATATGGAAAAAATCATATGACAGTGAAATGTTGCCTTGCCGGCATAAGCAATATAATATATAAATGGGAGTGGTGTCGCTCAAGGCATATCATATGAAAAATTTGTATATGGAAAAAATCATTGCCTTGCCGTCATAAGCAATATAATATATAAATGGCATAAATAATAATGTTTAGTGGTGCATTATTAAATTAATGGACCCAAATAAGTTTTTGGTGGTAAAATCAAAGAAAATAATGATTTTGTAAAATCGTGTCACAAAACCTATATAGGGGAGTGGTGTCGCGCAAGGCATTTCATATGAAAAATTTGTATATGGAAAAAAGCATTGCCTTCCGTCATAAGCAATATAATATATAAATGGCATAAATAATAATGTCTAGTGGTGCATTATTAAATTAATGGACCCAAAAAAGTTTTTGGTGGTAACACCAAAGAAAATCATGATTTTCTAAAAAACGTGTCACAAAACCTATATAAGGAAGTGATGTCGCGCAAGGCATATCATATGAACAATTTCTATATGGAAAAAATCATTGCCATCCGTCAAAAGGAATATAATATATAAAAGGCATAAATAATGAAGTCTAGTGGTGCATTATTAAATTAATGGACCCAAAAAAGTTTTTGGTGGCAACACCAAAGAAAATGATGATTTTGTAAAAAACGTGTCACAAAACCTATATAGGGGAGTGGTGTCGCGCAAGGCATATCATATGAAAAATTTTTATATGGAAAAAATCATATGACAGTGAAATGTTGCCTTGCCGGCATAAGCAATATAATATATAAATGGCATAAATAATTATGTTTAGTGGTGCATTATTAAATTAATGGACCCAAATAAGTTTTTGGTGGTAAAATCAAAGAAAATGATGATTTTGTAAAATCGTGTCACAAAACCTATATAGGGGAGTGGTGTCGCGCAAGGCATTTCATATGAAAAATTTGTATATGGAAAAAAGCATTGCCTTCCGTCATAAGCAATATAATATATAAATGGCATAAATAATAATGTCTAGTGGTGCATTATTAAATTAATGGACTTAAATAAGTTTTTGGTGGTAAAACCAAAGAAAATGATGATTTTGTAAAAAACGTGTCACAAAACCTATATAGGGGAGTGGTGTCGCGCAAGGCATATCATATGAAAAATTTGTATATGGAAAAAATCATTGCCTTGCCGTCATAAGCAATATAATATATAAATGGCATAAATAATAATGTTTAGTGGTGCATTATTATATTAATGGACCCAAATAAGTTTTTGGTGGTAAAACCAAAGAAAATTATGATTTTGTAAAAAACGTGTCACAAAACCTATATAGGGGACTGGTGTCGCGTAAGGCATGTCATATGAAAAATTTTTATATGGAAAAAATCATATGACAGTGAAATGTTGCCTTGCCGGCATAAGCAATATAATATATAAATGGCATAAATAATGAAGTCTAGTGGTGCATTATTAAATTAATGGACCCAAAAAAGTTTTTGGTGGTAACACCAAAGAAAATTATGATTTTGTAAAAAACGTGTCACAAAACCTATATAGGGGAGTGGTGTCGCGCAAGGCATATCATATGAAAAATTTTTATATGGAAAAAATCATATGACAGTGAAATGTTGCCTTGCCGGCATAAGCAATATAATATATAAATGGGAGTGGTGTCGCGCAAGGCATATCATATGAAAAATTTGTATATGGAAAAAATCATTGCCTTGCCGTCATAAGCAATATAATATATAAATGGCATAAATAATAATGTTTAGTGGTGCATTATTAAATTAATGGACCCAAATAAGTTTTTGGTGGTAAAACCAAAGAAAATGATGATTTTGTAAAAAACGTGTCACAAAACCTATATAGGGGAGTGGTGTCGCGCAAGGCATATCATATGAAAAATTTGTATATGGAAAAAATCATTGCCTTGCCGTCATAAGCAATATAATATATAAATGGCATAAATAATGAAGTCTAGTGGTGGATTATTAAAATAATGGACCCAAAAAAGTTTTTGGTGGTAACACCAAAAAAAATGATGATTTTGTAAAAAACGTGTCACAAAACCTATATAGGGGAGTGGTGTCGCGCAAGGCATATCATATGAAAAATTTTTATATGGAAAAAATCATATGACAGTGAAATGTTTCCATGCCGGCATAAGCAATATAATATATAAATGGGAGTGGTGTCGCGCAAGGCATATCATATGGAAAATTTGTATATGGAAAAAATCATTGCCTTGCCGTCATAAGCAATATAATAAATAAATGACATAAATAATAATGTTTAGTGGTGCATTATTAAATTAATAGACCCAAAAAAGTTTTAGGTGGTAACACCAAAGAAAACGATGATTTTGTAAAAAACGTGTCACAAAACCTGCATAGGGGAGTGGTGTCGCGCAAGGCATATCATATGAAAAATTTGTATATGGAAAAAATTATTGCCTAGCCGTCATAAGCAATATAATATATAAATGGCATAAATAATAATGTTATGGTAATGCATTATTAAATTAATGGACCCAAAAAGTTTTTGTGGTAACACCAAAGAAAATGATGATTTTGTAAAAAACGTGTCACAAAACCTATATAGGGGAGTGGTGTCGCGCAAGGCATATCATATGAAAAATTTTTATATGGAAAAAATCATATGACAGTGAAATGTTGCCTTGCCGGCATAAGCAATATAATATATAAATGGGAGTGGTGTCGCGCAAGGCATATCATATGAAAAATTTGTATATGGAAAAAAATCATTGCCTTGCCGTCATTAAGCAATATAATATATAAATGGCATAAATAATAATGTTTAGTGGTGCATTATTAAATTAATGGACCCAAAAAAGTTTTTGATGGTAAAACCAAAGAAAATGATGATTTTGTAAAAAACGTGTCACAAAACCTATATAGGGGACTGGTGTCGCGTAAGGTATGTCATATGAAAAATTTCTATATGGAAAAAATCATTGCCTTTCCGTCATAAGCAATATAATATATAAATGGTATAAATAATGAAGTCTAGTGGTGCATTATTAAATTAATGGACCCAAAAAAGATTTTTTGTGGTAACACCAAAGAAAATGATGATTTTGTAAAAAACGTGTTACAAAACGTATATAGGGGAGTGGTGTCGCGCAAGGCAAATCATATGAAAAATTTCTATATGGAAAAAATCATTGCCTTGCCGTCGTAAGCAATATAATAAATAAATGGCATAAATAATAATGTTTAGTGGTGCATTATTAAATTAATAGACCCAAAAAAGTTTTAGGTGGTAACACCAAAGAAAATGATGATTTTGTAAAAAACGTGTCATAAAACCTATAAAGGGGACTGGTGTCGCGTAATGCATGTCATATGAAAAATTTCTATATGGAAAAAATCATTGCCTTTCCGTCATAAGCAATATAATATATAAATGTTGTAAATAATGAAGTCTAGTGGTGCATTATTAAATTAATGGACCCAAAAAAGATTTTTGTGGTAACACCAAAGAAAATGATGATTTTGTAAAAAACGTGTCACAAAACCTATATAGGGGAGTGATGTCGCGCAAGGCAAATCATATGAAAAATTTCTATATGGAAAAAATCATTGCCTTGCCGTCATAAGCAATATAATATATAAATGGCATAAATAATAATGTTAAGTGGTGCATTATTAAATTAATAGACCCAAAAAAGTTTTAGGTGGTAACACCAAAGAAAACGATGATTTTGAAAAAAACGTGTCACAAAACCTGCATAGGGGAGTGGTGTCGCGCAAGGCATATCATATGAAAAATTTGTATATGGAAAAAATTATTGCCTAGCCGTCATAAGCAATATAATATATAAATGGCATAAATAATGAAGTCTAGTGGTGCATTATTAAATTAATGGACCCAAAAAAGTTGTTGGTGGTAACACCAAAGAAAATGATGATTTTGTAAAAAACGTGTCACAAAACCTGCATAGGGAAGTGGTGTCGCGCAAGGCATATCATATGAAAAATTTCTATATGGAAAAAATCATTGCCTTCCGTCAAAAGCAGTATAATATATAAAAGGCATAAATAATGAAGTCTAGTGGTGCGTTATTAAGTTAATGGACCCAAAAAAGTTTTTGGTGGTAACACCGAAGAAAATGATGATTTTGTAAAAAAAACGTGTCACAAAACTATATAGGGGAGTGGTGTCGCGCAAGGCATATCATATGAAAAATTTTTATATGGAAAAAATCATATGACAGTGAAATGTTGCCTTGCCGGCATAAGCAATATAATATATAAATGGGAGTGGTGTCGCGCAAGGCATATCATATGAAAAATTTGTATATGGAAAAAATCATTGCCTTGCCGTCATAAGCAATATAATATATAAATGGCATAAATAATAATGTTTAGTGGTGCATTATTAAATTAATGGACCCAAAAAAGTTTTTGATGGTAAAACCAAAGAAAATGATGATTTTGTAAAAAACGTGTCACAAAACCTATATGGGGGACTGGTGTCGCGTAAGGTATGTCATATGAAAAACTTCTATATGGAAAAAATCATTGCCTTTCCGTCATAAGCAATATAATATATAAATGGTATAAATAATGAAGTCTAGTGGTGCATTATTAAATTAATGGTCCCAAAAAAGATTTTTGTGGTAACACCAAAGAAAATGATGATTTTGTAAAAAACGTGTTACAAAACGTATATAGGGGAGTGGTGTCGCGCAAGGCAAATCATATGAAAAATTTCTATATGGAAAAAATCATTGCCTTGCCGTCATAAGCAATATAATATATAAATGGCATAAATAATAATGTTTAGTGGTGCATTATTAAATTAATGCACCAAAAAAGTTGTTGGTGGTAACACCAAAGAAAATGATGATTTTGTAAAAAACGTGTTACAAAACGTATATAGGGGAGTGGTGTCGCGCAAGGCAAATCATATGAAAAATTTCTATATGGAAAAAATCATTGCCTTGCCGTCATAAGCAATATAATATATAAATGGCATAAATAATAATGTTTAGTGGTGCATTATTAAATTAATGCACCAAAAAAAGTTTTTGGTGGTAACACCAAAGAAAATGATGATTTTGTAAAAAACGTGTCACAAAACCTATATAGGGGACTGGTGTCGCGCAAGGCATATCATATGAAAAATTTGTATATGGAAAAAATCATTGCCTTCCGTCAAAAGCAATATAATATATAAAAGGCATAAATAATGAAGTCTAGTGGTGCATTATTAAAATAATGGACCCAAAAAAGTTTTTGGTGGTAACACCAAAAAAAATGATGATTTTGTAAAAAACGTGTCACAAAACCTATATAGGGGAGTGGTGTCGCGCAAGGCATATCATATGAAAAATTTTTATATGGAAAAAATCATATGACAGTGAAATGTTGCCATGCCGGCATAAGCAATATAATATATAAATGGGAGTGGTGTCGCGCAAGGCATATCATATGGAAAATTTGTATATGGAAAAAATCATTGCCTTGCCGTCATAAGCAATATAATAAATAAATGACATAAATAATAATGTTTAGTGGTGCATTATTAAATTAATAGACCCAAAAAAGTTTTAGGTGGTAACACCAAAGAAAACGATGATTTTGTAAAAAACGTGTCACAAAACCTGCATAGGGGAGTGGTGTCGCGCAAGGCATATCATATGAAAAATTTGTATATGGAAAAAATTATTGCCTAGCCGTCATAAGCAATATAATATATAAATGGCATAAATAATAATGTTATGGTAATGCATTATTAAATTAATGGACCCAAAAAAGTTTTTGTGGTAACACCAAAGAAAATGATGATTTTGTAAAAAACGTGTCACAAAACCTATATAGGGGAGTGGTGTCGCGCAAGGCATATCATATGAAAAATTTTTATATGGAAAAAATCATATGACAGTGAAATGTTGCCTTGCCGGCATAAGCAATATAATATATAAATGGGAGTGGTGTCGCGCAAGGCATATCATATGAAAAATTTGTATATGGAAAAAATCATTGCCTTGCCGTCATTAAGCAATATAATATATAAATGGCATAAATAATAATGTTTAGTGGTGCATTATTAAATTAATGGACCCAAAAAAGTTTTTGATGGTAAAACCAAAGAAAATGATGATTTTGTAAAAAACGTGTCACAAAACCTATATAGGGGACTGGTGTCGCGTAAGGTATGTCATATGAAAAATTTCTATATGGAAAAAATCATTGCCTTTCCGTCATAAGCAATATAATATATAAATGGTATAAATAATGAAGTCTAGTGGTGCATTATTAAATTAATGGACCCAAAAAAGATTTTTGTGGTAACACCAAAGAAAATGATGATTTTGTAAAAAACGTGTTACAAAACGTATATAGGGGAGTGGTGTCGCGCAAGGCAAATCATATGAAAAATTTCTATATGGAAAAAATCATTGCCTTGCCGTCATAAGCAATATAATAAATAAATGGCATAAATAATAATGTTTAGTGGTGCATTATTAAATTAATAGACCCAAAAAAGTTTTAGGTGGTAACACCAAAGAAAATGATGATTTTGTAAAAAACGTGTCATAAAACCTATAAAGGGGACTGGTGTCGCGTAATGCATGTCATATGAAAAATTTCTATATGGAAAAAATCATTGCCTTTCCGTCATAAGCAATATAATATATAAATGGTGTAAATAATGAAGTCTAGTGGTGCATTATTAAATTAATGGACCCAAAAAAGATTTTTGTGGTAACACCAAAGAAAATGATGATTTTGTAAAAAACGTGTCACAAAACCTATATAGGGGAGTGGTGTCGCGTAAGGTATGTCATATGAAAAATTTGTATATGGAAAAAATTATTGCCTAGCCGTCATAAGCAATATAATATATAAATGGCATAAATAATGAAGTCTAGTGGTGCATTATTAAATTAATAGACCCAAAAAAGTTTTAGGTGGTAACACCAAAGAAAATGATGATTTTGTAAAAAACGTGTCATAAAACCTATAAAGGGGACTGGTGTCGCGTAATGCATGTCATATGAAAAATTTCTATATGGAAAAAATCATTGCCTTTCCGTCATAAGCAATATAATATATAAATGGTGTAAATAATGAAGTCTAGTGGTGCATTATTAAATTAATGGACCCAAAAAAGATTTTTGTGGTAACACCAAAGAAAATGATGATTTTGTAAAAAACGTGTCACAAAACCTGCATAGGGAAGTGGTGTCGCGCAAGGCATATCATATGAAAAATTTCTATATGGAAAAAATCATTGCCTTCCGTCAAAAGCAGTATAATATATAAAAGGCATAAATAATGAAGTCTAGTGGTGCGTTATTAAGTTAATGGACCCAAAAAGTTTTTGGTGGTAACACCGAAGAAAATGATGATTTTGTAAAAAAACGTGTCACAAAACTATATAGGGGAGTGGTGTCGCGCAAGGCATATCATATGAAAAATTTTTATATGGAAAAAATCATATGACAGTGAAATGTTGCCTTGCCGGCATAAGCAATATAATATATAAATGGGAGTGGTGTCGCGCAAGGCATATCATATGAAAAATTTGTATATGGAAAAAATCATTGCCTTGCCGTCATAAGCAATATAATATATAAATGGCATAAATAATAATGTTTAGTGGTGCATTATTAAATTAATGGACCCAAAAAGTTTTTGATGGTAAAACCAAAGAAAATGATGATTTTGTAAAAAACGTGTCACAAAACCTATATAGGGGACTGGTGTCGCGTAAGGTATGTCATATGAAAAACTTCTATATGGAAAAAATCATTGCCTTTCCGTCATAAGCAATATAATATATAAATGGTATAAATAATGAAGTCTAGTGGTGCATTATTAAATTAATGGACCCAAAAAAGATTTTTGTGGTAACACCAAAGAAAATGATGATTTTGTAAAAAACGTGTTACAAAACGTATATAGGGGAGTGGTGTCGCGCAAGGCAAATCATATGAAAAATTTCTATATGGAAAAAATCATTGCCTTGCCGTCATAAGCAATATAATATATAAATGGCATAAATAATAATGTTTAGTGGTGCATTATTAAATTAATGCACCAAAAAAAGTTTTTGGTGGTAACACCAAAGAAAATGATGATTTTGTAAAAAACGTGTCACAAAACCTATATAGGGGACTGGTGTCGCGCAAGGCATATCATATGAAAAATTTGTATATGGAAAAAATCATTGCCTTCCGTCAAAAGCAATATAATATATAAAAGGCATAAATAATGAAGTCTAGTGGTGCATTATTAAAATAATGGACCCAAAAAAGTTTTTGGTGGTAACACCAAAAAAAATGATGATTTTGTAAAAAACGTGTCACAAAACCTATATAGGGGAGTGGTGTCGCGCAAGGCATATCATATGAAAAATTTGTATATGGAAAAAATCATTGCCTTCCGTCAAAAGCAATATAATATATAAAAGGCATAAATAATGAAGTCTAGTGGTGCATTATTAAAATAATGGACCCAAAAAAGTTTTTGGTGGTAACACCAAAAAAAATGATGATTTTGTAAAAAACGTGTCACAAAACCTATATAGGGGAGTGGTGTCGCGCAAGGCATATCATATGAAAAATTTTTATATGGAAAAAATCATATGACAGTGAAATGTTGCCATGCCGGCATAATCAATATAATATATAAATGGGAGTGGTGTCGCGCAAGGCATATCATATGGAAAATTTGTATATGGAAAAAATCATTGCCTTGCCGTCATAAGCAATATAATAAATAAAATACATAAATAATAATGTTTAGTGGTGCATTATTAAATTAATAGACCCAAAAAAGTTTTAGGTGGTAACACCAAAGAAAACGATGATTTTGTAAAAAACGTGTCACAAAACCTGCATAGGGGAGTGGTGTCGCGCAAGGCATATCATATGAAAAATTTCTATATGGAAAAAATCAGTGAAGTGCTGCCTTGCCGGCATAAGCTATATAATATATAAATGGCATAAATAATAATGTTTAGTGGTGCATTATTAAATTAATGGACCCAAAAAAGTTGTTGGTGGTAACACCAAAGAAAATGATGATTTTGTAAAAAACGTGTCACAAAACCTGCATAGGGAAGTGGTGTCGCGCAAGGCATATCATATGAAAAATTTCTATATGGAAAAAATCAGTGAAGTGCTGCCTTGCCGGCATAAGCTATATAATATATAAATGGCATAAATAATAATGTTTAGTAGTGCATTATTAAATTAATGGACCCAAAAAAGTTGTTGGTGGTAACACCAAAGAAAATGATGATTTTGTAAAAAACGTGTCACAAAACCTGCATAGGGAAGTGGTGTCGCGCAAGGCATATCATATGAAAAATTTCTATATGGAAAAAATCATTGCCTTCCGTCAAAAGCAGTATAATATATAAAAGGCATAAATAATGAAGTCTAGTGGTGCGTTATTAAGTTAATGGACCCAAAAAAGTTTTTGGTGGTAACACCGAAGAAAATGATGATTTTGTAAAAAAAACGTGTCACAAAACTATATAGGGGAGTGGTGTCGCGCAAGGCATATCATATGAAAAATTTTTATATGGAAAAAATCATATGACAGTGAAATGTTGCCTTGCCGGCATAAGCAATATAATATATAAATGGGAGTGGTGTCGCGCAAGGCATATCATATGAAAAATTTGTATATGGAAAAAATCATTGCCTTGCCGTCATAAGCAATATAATATATAAATGGCATAAATAATAATGTTTAGTGGTGCATTATTAAATTAATGGACCCAAAAAAGTTTTTGATGGTAAAACCAAAGAAAATGATGATTTTGTAAAAAACGTGTCACAAAACCTATATGGGGGACTGGTGTCGCGTAAGGTATGTCATATGAAAAACTTCTATATGGAAAAAATCATTGCCTTTCCGTCATAAGCAATATAATATATAAATGGTATAAATAATGAAGTCTAGTGGTGCATTATTAAATTAATGGTCCCAAAAAGATTTTTGTGGTAACACCAAAGAAAATGATGATTTTGTAAAAACGTGTTACAAAACGTATATAGGGGAGTGGTGTCGCGCAAGGCAAATCATATGAAAAATTTCTATATGGAAAAAATCATTGCCTTGCCGTCATAAGCAATATAATATATAAATGGCATAAATAATAATGTTTAGTGGTGCATTATTAAATTAATGCACCAAAAAAAGTTGTTGGTGGTAACACCAAAGAAAATGATGATTTTGTAAAAAACGTGTCACAAAACCTATATAGGGGAGTGGTGTCGCGCAAGGCATATCATATGAAAAATTTGTATATGGAAAAAATCATTGCCTTCCGTCAAAAGCAATATAATATATAAAAGGCATAAATAATGAAGTCTAGTGGTGCATTATTAAATTAATGGACCCAAAAAAGTTTTTGGTGGTAACACCAAAGAAAATGATGATTTTGTAAAAAACGTGTCACAAAACCTATATAGGGGAGTGGTGTCGCGCAAGGCATATCATATGAAAAATTTTTATATGGAAAAAATCATATGACAGTGAAATGTTGCCATGCCGGCATAAGCAATATAATATATAAATGGGAGTGGTGTCGCGCAAGGCATATCATATGGAAAATTTGTATATGGAAAAAATCATTGCCTTGCCGTCATAAGCAATATAATAAATAAATGACATAAATAATAATGTTTAGTGGTGCATTATTAAATTAATAGACCCAAAAAAGTTTTAGGTGGTAACACCAAAGAAAATGATGATTTTGTAAAAAACGTGTCACAAAACCTGCATAGGGGAGTGGTGTCGCGCAAGGCATATCATATGAAAAATTTGTATATGGAAAAAATTATTGCCTAGCCGTCATAAGCAATATAATATATAAATGGCATAAATAATAATGTTATGGTAATGCATTATTAAATTAATGGACCCAAAAAGTTTTTTGTGGTAACACCAAAGAAAATGATGATTTTGTAAAAAACGTGTCACAAAACCTATATAGGGGAGTGGTGTCGCGCAAGGCATATCATATGAAAAATTTTTATATGGAAAAAATCATATGACAGTGAAATGTTGCCTTGCCGGCATAAGCAATATAATATATAAATGGGAGTGGTGTCGCGCAAGGCATATCATATGAAAAATTTGTATATGGAAAAAATCATTGCCTTGCCGTCATTAAGCAATATAATATATAAATGGCATAAATAATAATGTTTAGTGGTGCATTATTAAATTAATGGACCCAAAAAAGTTTTTGATGGTAAAACCAAAGAAAATGATGATTTTGTAAAAAACGTGTCACAAAACCTATATAGGGGACTGGTGTCGCGTAAGGTATGTCATATGAAAAATTTCTATATGGAAAAAATCATTGCCTTTCCGTCATAAGCAATATAATATATAAATGGTATAAATAATGAAGTCTAGTGGTGCATTATTAAATTAATGGACCCAAAAAGATTTTTGTGGTAACACCAAAGAAAATGATGATTTTGTAAAAAACGTGTTACAAAACGTATATAGGGGAGTGGTGTCGCGCAAGGCAAATCATATGAAAAATTTCTATATGGAAAAAATCATTGCCTTGCCGTCATAAGCAATATAATAAATAAATGGCATAAATAATAATGTTTAGTGGTGCATTATTAAATTAATAGACCCAAAAAAGTTTTAGGTGGTAACACCAAAGAAAATGATGATTTTGTAAAAAACGTGTCATAAAACCTATAAAGGGGACTGGTGTCGCGTAATGCATGTCATATGAAAAATTTCTATATGGAAAAATCATTGCCTTTCCGTCATAAGCAATATAATATATAAATGGTGTAAATAATGAAGTCTAGTGGTGCATTATTAAATTAATGGACCCAAAAAAGATTTTTGTGGTAACACCAAAGAAAATGATGATTTTGTAAAAAACGTGTCACAAAACCTATATAGGGGAGTGGTGTCGCGTAAGATATGTCATATGAAAAATTTGTATATGGAAAAAATTATTGCCTAGCCGTCATAAGCAATATAATATATAAATGGCATAAATAATGAAGTCTAGTGGTGCATTATTAAATTAATAGACCCAAAAAAGTTTTAGGTGGTAACACCAAAGAAAACGATGATTTTGTAAAAAACGTGTCACAAAACCTGCATAGGGGAGTGGTGTCGCGCAAGGCATATCATATGAAAAATTTGTATATGGAAAAAATTATTGCCTAGCCGTCATAAGCAATATAATATA
This sequence comes from Drosophila pruinosa, assembly GCA_018150935.1. Taxonomy (NCBI): domain Eukaryota; kingdom Metazoa; phylum Arthropoda; class Insecta; order Diptera; family Drosophilidae; genus Drosophila; species Drosophila pruinosa. The sequence goes on from JAECWR010000157.1 coordinate 80,764, forward strand.
TAAATGGCATAAATAATGAAGTCTAGTGGTGCATTATTAAATTAATGGACCCAAAAAAGTTGTTGGTGGTAACACCAAAGAAAATGATGATTTTGTAAAAAACGTGTCACAAAACCTGCATAGGGAAGTGGTGTCGCGCAAGGCATATCATATGAAAAATTTCTATATGGAAAAAATCAGTGAAGTGCTGCCTTGCCGGCATAAGCTATATAATATATAAATGGCATAAATAATAATGTTTAGTGGTGCATTATTAAATTAATGGACCCAAAAAAGTTGTTGGTGGTAACACCAAAGAAAATGATGATTTTGTAAAAAACGTGTCACAAAACCTGCATAGGGAAGTGGTGTCGCGCAAGGCATATCATATGAAAAATTTCTATATGGAAAAAATCATTGCCTTCCGTCAAAAGCAGTATAATATATAAAAGGCATAAATAATGAAGTCTAGTGGTGCGTTATTAAGTTAATGGACCAAAAAAGTTTTTGGTGGTAACACCGAAGAAAATGATGATTTTGTAAAAAAAACGTGTCACAAAACTATATAGGGGAGTGGTGTCGCGCAAGGCATATCATATGAAAAATTTTTATATGGAAAAAATCATATGACAGTGAAATGTTGCCTTGCCGGCATAAGCAATATAATATATAAATGGGAGTGGTGTCGCGCAAGGCATATCATATGAAAAATTTGTATATGGAAAAAATCATTGCCTTGCCGTCATAAGCAATATAATATATAAATGGCATAAATAATAATGTTTAGTGGTGCATTATTAAATTAATGGACCCAAAAAAGTTTTTGATGGTAAAACCAAAGAAAATGATGATTTTGTAAAAAACGTGTCACAAAACCTATATAGGGGACTGGTGTCGCGTAAGGTATGTCATATGAAAAACTTCTATATGGAAAAAATCATTGCCTTTCCGTCATAAGCAATATAATATATAAATGGTATAAATAATGAAGTCTAGTGGTGCATTATTAAATTAATGGACCCAAAAAAGATTTTTGTGGTAACACCAAAGAAAATGATGATTTTGTAAAAAACGTGTTACAAAACGTATATAGGGGAGTGGTGTCGCGCAAGGCAAATCATATGAAAAATTTCTATATGGAAAAAATCATTGCCTTGCCGTCATAAGCAATATAATATATAAATGGCATAAATAATAATGTTTAGTGGTGCATTATTAAATTAATGCACCAAAAAAGTTTTTGGTGGTAACACCAAAGAAAATGATGATTTTGTAAAAAAACGTGTCACAAAACCTATATAGGGGACTGGTGTCGCGCAAGGCATATCATATGAAAAATTTGTATATGGAAAAAATCATTGCCTTCCGTCAAAAGCAATATAATATATAAAAGGCATAAATAATGAAGTCTAGTGGTGCATTATTAAAATAATGGACCCAAAAAAGTTTTTGGTGGTAACACCAAAAAAATGATGATTTTGTAAAAAACGTGTCACAAAACCTATATAGGGGAGTGGTGTCGCGCAAGGCATATCATATGAAAAAATTGTATATGGAAAAAATCATTGCCTTCCGTCAAAAGCAATATAATAGATAAAAGGCATAAATAATGAAGTCTAGTGGTGCATTATTAAAATAATGGACCCAAAAAGTTTTTAGTGGTAACACCAAAAAAAATGATGATTTTGTAAAAAACGTGTCACAAAACCTATATAGGGGAGTGGTGTCGCGCAAGGCATATCATATGAAAAATTTTTATATGGAAAAAATCATATGACAGTGAAATGTTGCCATGCCGGCATAAGCAATATAATATATAAATGGGAGTGGTGTCGCGCAAGGCATATCATATGGAAAATTTGTATATGGAAAAAATCATTGCCTTGCCGTCATAAGCAATATAATAAATAAAATACATAAATAATAATGTTTAGTGGTGCATTATTAAATTAATAGACCCAAAAAAGTTTTAGGTGGTAACACCAAAGAAAACGATGATTTTGTAAAAAACGTGTCACAAAACCTGCATAGGGGAGTGGTGTCGCGCAAGGCATATCATATGAAAAATTTGTATATGGAAAAAATCATTGCCTTGCCGTCATAAGCAATATAATATATAAATGGCATAAATAATAATGTTTAGTGGTGCATTATTAAATTAATGGACCCAAAAAAGTTTTTGATGGTAAAACCAAAGAAAATGATTTTGTAAAAAAGTGTCACAAAACCTATATAGGGGACTGGTGTCGCGTAAGGTATGTCATATGAAAAATTTCTATATGGAAAAAATCATTGCCTTTCCGTCATAAGCAATATAATATATAAATGGTATAAATAATGAAGTCTAGTGGTGCATTATTAAATTAATGGACCCAAAAAGTTTTTGGTGGTAACACCAAAGAAAATGATGATTTTGTAAATAACGTGTCACAAAACCTATAGGGGAGTGGTGTCGCGCAAGGCATATCATATGAAAAATTTCTATATGGAAAATATCACTGCCTTCCGTCAAAAGCAATATAATATATAAAAGGCATAAATAATGAAGTCTAGTGGTGCATTATTAAATTAATGGACCCAGAAAAGTTTTTGGTGGTAACACAAAAGAAAATGATGATTTTGTAAAAAACTTGTCACAAAACCTATATAGGCGAGTGGTGTCGCGCAAGGCATATCATATGAAAAATTTCTATATGGAAAAAATCATATGACAGTGAAGTGCTGCCTTGCCGGCATAAGCTATATAATATATAAATGGCATAAATAATAATGTTTAGTGGTGCATTATTAAATTAATGGACCCAAAAAAGTTTTTGGTGGTAACACCAAAGAAAATGACTTTGTAAAAAACGTGTCACAAAACCTATATAGGGGAGTGGTGTCGGGCAAGGCATATCATATGAAAAATTTCTATATGGAAAAAATCATTGCCTTGCCGTCATAAGCAATATAATATATAAATGGCATAAATAATAATGTTTAGTGGTGCATTATTAAAGTAATGGACCCAAAAAAGTTTTTGGTGGTAACACCAAAGAAAATGATGATTTTGTAAAAAACGTGTTACAAACCTATATAGGGGAGTGGTGTCGCGCTAGTCATATCATATGAAAATTTTCTATATGGAAAAAATCATATGACAGTGAAGTGTTGACTTGCCGGCATAAACTATATAATATATAAATGGCATAAATAATAATTTTTGGTGGTGCATTATTAAATTAATGGACCCAAAAAAGTTTTTGGTGGTAACACCAAAGAAAATGATGATTTTGTAAAAAACTTGTCACAAAACCTATATAGGCGAGGGGTGTCGCGTAAGGCATGTCATATGAAAAATTTATATATGGAAAAAATCATATGACAGTGAAGTGTTGCCTTGCCGGCATAAGCTATATAATATATAAATGGCATAAATAATAATTTTTGGTGGTGCATTATTAAATTAATGGACCCAAAAAAGTTTTTGGTGGTAACACCAAAGAAAATGATAATTTTGTAAAAAACTTGTCACAAAACCTATATAGGCGAGTGGTGTCGCGTAAGGCATATCATATGAAAAATTTCTATATGGAAAAAATCATATGACAGCGAAGTGTTGACTTGCCGGCATAAACTATATAATATATAAATGGCATAAATAATAATTTTTGGTGGTGCATTATTAAATTAATGGACCCAAAAAAGTTTTTGGTGGTAACACAAAAGAAAATGATGATTTTGTAAAAAACTTGTCACAAAACCTATATAGGCGAGTGGTGTCGCGCAAGGCATATCATATGAAAAATTTCTATATGGAAAAAATCAGTGAAGTGCTGCCTTGCCGGCATAAGCTATATAATATATAAATGGCATAAATAATAATGTTTAGTGGTGCATTATTAAATTAATGGACCCAAAAAGTTTTTGGTGGTAACACCAAAGAAAATGATTTTGTAAAAAACGTCACAAAACCCATAAAGGGGAGTGGTCGCGAAAGGCATATCATATGAAAAATTTCCATATGGAAAAATCATTGCCTTCCGTCATAAGCAATATAATATATAAATGGCATAAATAATAATGTTTAGTGGTGCATTATTAAATTAATGGACCCAAAAAAGTTTTTGGTGGTAGACCAAAGAAAATGATAGACCCATATGACAGTGAAGTGTTGCCTTGCCGGCATAAGCAATATAATATATAAATGGCATAAATAATAATGTTTAGTGGTGCATTATTAAATTAATAGACCCAAAAAATTTTTGGTGGTAACACCAAAGAAAATGATGATTTTGTAAAAAACGTGTCACAAAACCTATATAGGGGTGTGGTGTCGCGCAAGGCATTTCATATGAAAAATTTCTATATTGAAAAATCATTGCCTTGCCGTCATAAGCAATATAATATATAAATGGCATAAATAATAATGATTAGTGGTGAATTATTAAATTAATGGACCCAAAAAAGTTTTTGGTGGTAACACCAAAGAAAGAAAATGACTTTGTAAAAAACGTGTCACAAAACCTATATAGGGGAGTGGTGTCGGGCAAGGCATATCATATGAAAAATTTCTATATGGAAAAAATCATTGCCTTGCCGTCATAAGCAATATAATATATAAATGGCATAAATAATAATGTTTAGTGGTGAATTATTAAATTAATGGACCCAAAAAAGTTTTTGGTGGTAACACCAAAGAAAATGATGATTTTGTATAAAACGTGTCACAAACCTATATAGGGGAGTTGTGTCGTGCAAGGCATTTCATATGAAAAATTTCTATATGGAAAAAACCATTGCCTTGCCGTCATAAGCAATATAATATATAAATGGCATAAATAATAATGATTAGTGGTGAATTATTAAATTAATGGACCCAAAAAAGTTTTTGGTGGTAACACCAAAGAAAATGATGATTTTGTAAAAAACGTGTTACAAACCTATATAGGGGAGTGGTGTCGCGCTAGTCATATCATATGAAAAATTTCTATATGGAAAAAATCATTGCCGTCCGTCAAAAGCAATATAATATATAAAAGGCATAAATAATGAAGTCTAGTGGTGCATTATTAAATTAATGGACCCAAAAAAGTTGTTGGTGGTAACACCAAAGAAAATGATGATTTTGTATAAAACGTGTCACAAACCTATATAGGGGAGTTGTGTCGCGCAAGGCATTTCATATGAAAAATTTCTATATGGAAAAAACCATTGCCTTGCCGTCATAAGCAATATAATATATAAATGGCATAAATAATAATGATTAGTGGTGAATTATTAAATTAATGGACCCAAAAAAGTTTTTGGTGGTAACACCAAAGAAAATGATGATTTTGTAAAAAACGTGTTACAAACCTATATAGGGGAGTGGTGTCGCGCTAGTCATATCATATGAAAAATTTCTATATGGAAAAAATCATTGCCGTCCGTCAAAAGCAATATAATATATAAAAGGCATAAATAATGAAGTCTAGTGGTGCATTATTAAATTAATGGACCCAAAAAAGTTTTTGGTGGTAACACCAAAGAAAATGATGATTTTGTAAAAAACTTGTCACAAAACCTATATAGGCGAGGGGTGTCGCGTAAGGCATGTCATATGAAAAATTTATATATGGAAAAAATCATATGACAGTGAAGTGTTGCCTTGCCGGCATAAGCTATATAATATATAAAGAGCATAAATAATAATGTTTAGTGGTGCATTATTAAATTAATGGACCCAAAAAGTTTTTGGTGGTAACACCAAAGAAAATGATAATTTTGTAAAAAACTTGTCACAAAACCTATATAGGCGAGTGGTGTCGCGTAAGGCATATCATATGAAAAATTTCTATATGGAAAAAATCATATGACAGCGAAGTGTTGACTTGCCGGCATAAACTATATAATATATAAATGGCATAAATAATAATTTTTGGTGGTGCATTATTAAATTAATGGACCCAAAAAAGTTTTTGGTGGTAACACAAAAGAAAATGATGATTTTGTAAAAAACTTGTCACAAAACCTATGTAGGCGAGTGGTGTCGCGCAAGGCATATCATATGAAAAATTTCTATATGGAAAAAATCAGTGAAGTGCTGCCTTGCCGGCATAAGCTATATAATATATAAATGGCATAAATAATAATGTTTAGTGGTGCATTATTAAATTAATGGACCCAAAAAAGTTTTTGGTGGTAACACCAAAGAAAATGATTTTGTAAAAAACGTCACAAAACCCATAAAGGGGAGTGGTGTCGCGAAAGGCATATCATATGAAAAATTTCCATATGGAAAAAATCATTGCCTTCCGTCAAAAGCAATATAATATATAAAAGGCATAAATAATGAAGTCTAGTGGTGCATTATTAAATTAATGGACCCAAAAAGTTTTTGGTGGTAACACCAAAGAAAATGATAGACCCATATGACAGTGAAGTGTTGCCTTGCCGGCATAAGCAATATAATATATAAATGGCATAAATAATATTGTTTAGTGGTGCATTATTAAATTAATAGACCCAAAAAAGTTTTTAGTGGTAACACCAAAGAAAATGATGATTTTGTAAAAACGTGTCACAAAACCTATATAGGGGTGTGGTGTCGCGCAAGGCATTTCATATGAAAAATTTCTATATTGAAAAAAATCATTGCCTTGCCGTCATAAGCAATATAATATATAAATGGCATAAATAATAATGATTAGTGGTGAATTATTAAATTAATGGACCCAAAAAAGTTTTTGGTGGTAACACCAAAGAAAATGACTTTGTAAAAAACGTGTCACAAAACCTATATAGGGGAGTGGTGTCGGGCAAGGCATATCATATGAAAAATTTCTATATGGAAAAAATCATTGCCTTGCCGTCATAAGCAATATAATATATAAATGGCATAAATAATAATGTTTAGTGGTGCATTATTAAAGTAATGGACCCAAAAAGTTTTTGGTGGTAACACCAAAGAAAATGATGATTTTGTAAAAAACGTGTTACAAACCTATATAGGGGAGTGGTGTCGCGCTAGTCATATCATATGAAAATTTTCTATATGGAAAAAATCATATGACAGTGAAGTGTTGACTTGCCGGCATAAACTATATAATATATAAATGGCATAAATAATAATTTTTGGTGGCGCATTATTAAATTAATGGACCCAAAAAGTTTTTTGGTGGTAACACCAAAGAAAATGATGATTTTGTAAAAAACGTGTTACAAACCTATATAGGGGAGTGGTGTCGCGCTAGTCATATCATATGAAAATTTTCTATATGGAAAAAATCATATGACAGTGAAGTGTTGACTTGCCGGCATAAACTATATAATATATAAATGGCATAAATAATAATTTTTGGTGGTACATTATTAAATTAATGGACCCAAATTAATGGACACATTATTAAATTAATGTCACAAAACCTATATAGGGGTGTGGTGTCGCGTAATGCATGTCATATGAAAAATTTGTTAATGGAAAAAATCATATGACAGTGAAGATTTGCCTTGCCGCATAAGCAATATAATATATAAAAGGCATAAATAATAATGTTTAGTGGTGCATTATTAAATTAATGGACCCAAAAAAGTTTTTGGTGGTAACACCAAAGAAAATGATTTTGTAAAAAACTTGTCACAAAACCTATATAGGCGAGTGGTGTCGCGTAAGGCATTTCATATGAAAAATTTCTATATGGAAAAAACCATTGCCTTGCCGTCATAAGCAATATAATATATAAATGGCATAAATAATAATGATTAGTGGTGAATTATTAAATTAATGGACCCAAAGAAGTTTTTGGTGGTAACACCAAAGAAAATGATGATTTTGTAAAAAACGTGTCACAAAACCTATATAGGGGAGTGGTGTCGCGTAAGGTATGTCATATGAAAAATTTGTATATGGAAAAAATTATTGCCTAGCCGTCATAAGCAATATAATATATAAATGGCATAAATAATGAAGTCTAGTGGTGCATTATTAAATTAATAGACCCAAAAAAGTTTTAGGTGGTAACACCAAAGAAAACGATGATTTTGTAAAAAACGTGTCACAAAACCTGCATAGGGGAGTGGTGTCGCGCAAGGCATATCATATGAAAAATTTGTATATGGAAAAAATTATTGCCTAGCCGTCATAAGCAATATAATATATAAATGGCATAAATAATGAAGTCTAGTGGTGCATTATTAAATTAATGGACCCAAAAAAGATTTTTGTGGTAACACCAAAGAAAATGATGATTTTGTAAAAAACGTGTCACAAAACCTATATAGGGGAGTGGTGTCGCGTAAGGTATGTCATATGAAAAATTTGTATATGGAAAAAATTATTGCCTAGCCGTCATAAGCAATATAATATATAAATGGCATAAATAATGAAGTCTAGTGGTGCATTATTAAATTAATAGACCCAAAAAAGTTTTAGGTGGTAACACCAAAGAAAACGATGATTTTGTAAAAAACGTGTCACAAAACCTGCATAGGGGAGTGGTGTCGCGCAAGGCATATCATATGAAAAATTTGTATATGGAAAAAATTATTGCCTAGCCGTCATAAGCAATATAATATATAAATGGCATAAATAATGAAGTCTAGTGGTGCATTATTAAATTAATGGACCCAAAAAGTTGTTGGTGGTAACACCAAAGAAAATGATGATTTTGTAAAAAACGTGTCACAAAACCTGCATAGGGAAGTGGTGTCGCGCAAGGCATATCATATGAAAAATTTCTATATGGAAAAAATCAGTGAAGTGCTGCCTTGCCGGCATAAGCTATATAATATATAAATGGCATAAATAATAATGTTTAGTGGTGCATTATTAAATTAATGGACCCAAAAAAGTTGTTGGTGGTAACACCAAAGAAAATGATGATTTTGTAAAAACGTGTCACAAAACCTGCATAGGGAAGTGGTGTCGCGCAAGGCATATCATATGAAAAATTTCTATATGGAAAAAATCATTGCCTTCCGTCAAAAGCAGTATAATATATAAAAGGCATAAATAATGAAGTCTAGTGGTGCGTTATTAAGTTAATGGACCCAAAAAAGTTTTTGGTGGTAACACCGAAGAAAATGATGATTTTGTAAAAAAACGTGTCACAAAACTATATAGGGGAGTGGTGTCGCGCAAGGCATATCATATGAAAAATTTTTATATGGAAAAAATCATATGACAGTGAAATGTTGCCTTGCCGGCATAAGCAATATAATATATAAATGGGAGTGGTGTCGCGCAAGGCATATCATATGAAAAATTTGTATATGGAAAAAATCATTGCCTTGCCGTCATAAGCAATATAATATATAAATGGCATAAATAATAATGTTTAGTGGTGCATTATTAAATTAATGGACCCAAAAAGTTTTTGATGGTAAAACCAAAGAAAATGATGATTTTGTAAAAAACGTGTCACAAAACCTATATAGGGGACTGGTGTCGCGTAAGGTATGTCATATGAAAAACTTCTATATGGAAAAAATCATTGCCTTTCCGTCATAAGCAATATAATACATAAATGGTATAAATAATGAAGTCTAGTGGTGCATTATTAAATTAATGGACCCAAAAAAGATTTTTGTGGTAACACCAAAGAAAATGATGATTTTGTAAAAAACGTGTTACAAAACGTATATAGGGGAGTGGTGTCGCGCAAGGCAAATCATATGAAAAATTTCTGTATGGAAAAAATCATTGCCTTGCCGTCATAAGCAATATAATATATAAATGGCATAAATAATAATGTTTAGTGGTGCATTATTAAATTAATGCACCAAAAAAAGTTTTTGGTGGTAACACCAAAGAAAATGATGATTTTGTAAAAAACGTGTCACAAAACCTATATAGGGGACTGGTGTCGCGCAAGGCATATCATATGAAAAATTTGTATATGGAAAAAATCATTGCCTTCCGTCAAAAGCAATATAATATATAAAAGGCATAAATAATGAAGTCTAGTGGTGCATTATTAAAATAATGGACCCAAAAAAGTTTTTGGTGGTAACACCAAAAAAATGATGATTTTGTAAAAAACGTGTCACAAAACCTATATAGGGGAGTGGTGTCGCGCAAGGCATATCATATGAAAAAATTGTATATGGAAAAAATCATTGCCTTCCGTCAAAAGCAATATAATAGATAAAAGGCATAAATAATGAAGTCTAGTGGTGCATTATTAAAATAATGGACCAAAAAAGTTTTTGGTGGTAACACCAAAAAAAATGATGATTTTGTAAAAAACGTGTCACAAAACCTATATAGGGGAGTGGTGTCGCGCAAGGCATATCATATGAAAAATTTTTATATGGAAAAAATCATATGACAGTGAAATGTTGCCATGCCGGCATAAGCAATATAATATATAAATGGGAGTGGTGTCGCGAAGGCATATCATATGGAAAATTTGTATATGGAAAAAATCATTGCCTTGCCGTCATAAGCAATATAATAAATAAAATACATAAATAATAATGTTTAGTGGTGCATTATTAAATTAATAGACCCAAAAAGTTTTAGGTGGTAACACCAAAGAAAACGATGATTTTGTAAAAAACGTGTCACAAAACCTGCATAGGGGAGTGGTGTCGCGCAAGGCATATCATATGAAAAATTTGTATATGGAAAAAATTATTGCCTAGCCGTCATAAGCAATATAATATATAAATGGCATAAATAATAATGTTTAGTAATGCATTATTAAATTAATGGACCCAAAAAAGTTTTTGTGGTAACACCAAAGAAAATGATGATTTTGTAAAAAACGTGTCACAAAACCTATATAGGGGAGTGGTGTCGCGCAAGGCATATCATATGAAAAATTTTTATATGGAAAAAATCATATGACAGTGAAATGTTGCCTTGCCGGCATAAGCAATATAATATATAAATGGGAGTGGTGTCGCGCAAGGCATATCATATGAAAAAATTTGTATATGGAAAAAATCATTGCCTTGCCGTCATAAGCAATATAATATATAAATGGCATAAATAATAATGTTTAGTGGTGCATTATTAAATTAATGGACCCAAAAAGTTTTTGATGGTAAAACCAAAGAAAATGATGATTTTGTAAAAAAGTGTCACAAAACCTATATAGGGGACTGGTGTCGCGTAAGGTATGTCATATGAAAAATTTCTATATGGAAAAAATCATTGCCTTTCCGTCATAAGCAATATAATATATAAATGGTATAAATAATGAAGTCTAGTGGTGCATTATTAAATTAATGGACCCAAAAAAGATTTTTGTGGTAACACCAAAGAAAATGATGATTTTGTAAAAAACGTGTTACAAAACGTATATAGGGGAGTGGTGTCGCGCAAGGCAAATCATATGAAAAATTTCTATATGGAAAAAATCATTGCCTTGCCGTCATAAGCAATATAATAAATAAATGGCATAAATAATAATGTTTAGTGGTGCATTATTAAATTAATGGGCCCAAAAAGTTTTTGGTGGTAACACCAAAGAAAATGATTTTGTAAAAAACGTGTTACAAAATCTATATAGGGGAGTGGTGTCGCGCAAGGCATATCATATGAAAAATTTCTATATGGAAAAAATCATTGCTTTCCGTCATAAGCATAAATAATAATGTTTAGTGGTGCATTATTAAATTAATGGACCCAAAAAAGTTTTTGGTGGTAACACCAAAGAAAATGATGATTTTGTAAATAACGTGTCACAAAACCTATAGAGGGGAGTGGTGTCGCGCAAGGCATATCATATGAAAAATTTCTATATGGAAAATATCACTGCCTTCCGTCAAAAGCAATATAATATATAAAAGGCATAAACAATGAAGTCTAGTGGTGCATTATTAAATTAATGGACCCAGAAAAGTTTTTGGTGGTAACACAAAAGAAAATGATGATTTTGTAAAAAACTTGTCACAAAACCTATATAGGCGAGTGGTGTCGCGCAAGGCATATCATATGAAAAATTTCTATATGGAAAAAATCATATGACAGTGAAGTGCTGCCTTGCCGGCATAAGCTATATAATATATAAATGGCATAAATAATAATGTTTAGTGGTGCATTATTAAATTAATGGACCCAAAAAAGTTTTTGGTGGTAACACCAAAGAAAATGACTTTGTAAAAAACGTGTCACAAAACCTATATAGGGGAGTGGTGTCGGGCAAGGCATATCATATGAAAAATTTCTATATGGAAAAAATCATTGCCTTGCCGTCATAAGCAATATAATATATAAATGGCATAAATAATAATGTTTAGTGGTGCATTATTAAAGTAATGGACCCAAAAAAGTTTTTGGTGGTAACACCAAAGAAAATGATGATTTTGTAAAAAACGTGTTACAAACCTATATAGGGGAGTGGTGTCGCGCTAGTCATATCATATGAAAATTTTCTATATGGAAAAAATCATATGACAGTGAAGTGTTGACTTGCCGGCATAAACTATATAATATATAAATGGCATAAATAATAATTTTGGTGGTGCATTATTAAATTAATGGACCCAAAAAAGTTTTTGGTGGTAACACCAAAGAAAATGATGATTTTGTAAAAAACTTGTCACAAAACCTATATAGGCGAGGGGTGTCGCGTAAGGCATGTCATATGAAAAATTTATATATGGAAAAAATCATATGACAGTGAAGTGTTGCCTTGCCGGCATAAGCTATATAATATATAAATGGCATAAATAATAATTTTTGGTGGTGCATTATTAAATTAATGGACCCAAAAAAGTTTTTGGTGGTAACACCAAAGAAAATGATAATTTTGTAAAAAACTTGTCACAAAACTTATATAGGCGAGTGGTGTCGCGTAAGGCATATCATATGAAAAATTTCTATATGGAAAAAATCATATGACAGCGAAGTGTTGACTTGCCGGCATAAACTATATAATATATAAATGGCATAAATAATAATTTTTGGTGGTGCATTATTAAATTAATGGACCCAAAAAAGTTTTTGGTGGTAACACAAAAGAAAATGATGATTTTGTAAAAAACTTGTCACAAAACCTATATAGGCGAGTGGTGTCGCGCAAGGCATATCATATGAAAAATTTCTATATGGAAAAAATCAGTGAAGTGCTGCCTTGCCGGCATAAGCTATATAATATATAAATGGCATAAATAATAATGTTTAGTGGTGCATTATTAAATTAATGGACCCAAAAAAGTTTTTGGTGGTAACACCAAAGAAAATGATTTTGTAAAAAACGTCACAAAACCCATAAAGGGGAGTGGTGTCGCGAAAGGCATATCATATGAAAAATTTCCATATGGAAAAAATCATTGCCTTCCGTCAAAAGCAATATAATATATAAAAGGCATAAATAATGAAGTCTAGTGGTGCATTATTAAATTAATGGACCCAAAAAAGTTTTTGGTGGTAACACCAAAGAAAATGATAGACCCATATGACAGTGAAGTGTTGCCTTGCCGGCATAAGCAATATAATATATAAATGGCATAAATAATATTGTTTAGTGGTGCATTATTAAATTAATAGACCCAAAAAAGTTTTTAGTGGTAACACCAAAGAAAATGATGATTTTGTAAAAAACGTGTCACAAAACCTATATAGGGGTGTGGTGTCGCGCAAGGCATTTCATATGAAAAATTTCTATATTGAAAAAATCATTGCCTTGCCGTCATAAGCAATATAATATATAAATGGCATAAATAATAATGATTAGTGGTGAATTATTAAATTAATGGACCCAAAAAAGTTTTTGGTGGTAACACCAAAGAAAATGACTTTGTAAAAAACGTGTCACAAAACCTATATAGGGGAGTGGTGTCGGGCAAGGCATATCATATGAAAAATTTCTATATGGAAAAAATCATTGCCTTGCCGTCATAAGCAATATAATATATAAATGGCATAAATAATAATGTTTAGTGGTGCATTATTAAAGTAATGGACCCAAAAAGTTTTTTGGTGGTAACACCAAAGAAAATGATGATTTTGTAAAAAAACGTGTTACAAACCTATATAGGGGAGTGGTGTCGCGCTAGTCATATCATATGAAAATTTTCTATATGGAAAAAATCATATGACAGTGAAGTGTTGACTTGCCGGCATAAACTATATAATATATAAATGGCATAAATAATAATTTTTGGTGGCGCATTATTAAATTAATGGACCCAAAAAAGTTTTTGGTGGTAACACCAAAGAAAATGATGATTTTGTAAAAAACGTGTTACAAACCTATATAGGGGAGTGGTGTCGCGCTAGTCATATCATATGAAAATTTTCTATATGGAAAAAATCATATGACAGTGAAGTGTTGACTTGCCGGCATAAACTATATAATATATAAATGGCATAAATAATAATTTTTGGTGGTACATTATTAAATTAATGGACCCAAATTAATGGACACATTATTAAATTAATGTCACAAAACCTATATAGGGGTGTGGTGTCGCGTAATGCATGTCATATGAAAAATTTGTTAATGGAAAAAATCATATGACAGTGAAGATTTGCCTTGCCGCATAAGCAATATAATATATAAAAGGCATAAATAATAATGTTTAGTGGTGCATTATTAAATTAATGGACCCAAAAAGTTTTTGGTGGTAACACCAAAGAAAATGATTTTGTAAAAAACTTGTCACAAAACCTATATAGGCGAGTGGTGTCGCGTAAGGCATTTCATATGAAAAATTTCTATATGGAAAAAACCATTGCCTTGCCGTCATAAGCAATATAATATATAAATGGCATAAATAATAATGATTAGTGGTGAATTATTAAATTAATGGACCCAAAGAAGTTTTTGGTGGTAACACCAAAGAAAATGATGATTTTGTAAAAAACGTGTTACAAACCTATATAGGGGAGTGGTGTCGCGCTAGTCATATCATATGAAAAATTTCTATATGGAAAAAATCATTGCCGTCCGTCAAAAGCAATATAATATATAAAAGGCATAAATAATGAAGTCTAGTGGTGCATTATTAAATTAATGGACCCAAAAAAGTTGTTGGTGGTAACACCAATGAAAATGATGATTTTGTATAAAACGTGTCACAAACCTATATAGGGGAGTTGTGTCGTGCAAGGCATTTCATATGAAAAATTTCTATATGGAAAAAACCATTGCCTTGCCGTCATAAGCAATATAATATATAAATGGCATAAATAATAATGATTAGTGGTGAATTATTAAATTAATGGACCCAAAAAAGTTTTTGGTGGTAACACCAAAGAAAATGATGATTTTGTAAAAAACGTGTTACAAACCTATATAGGGGAGTGGTGTCGCGCTAGTCATATCATATGAAAAATTTCTATATGGAAAAAATCATTGCCGTCCGTCAAAAGCAATATAATATATAAAAGGCATAAATAATGAAGTCTAGTGGTGCATTATTAAATTAATGGACCAAAAAAGTTGTTGGTGGTAACACCAAAGAAAATGATGATTTTGTATAAAACGTGTCACAAACCTATATAGGGGAGTTGTGCCGCGCAAGGCATATCATATGAAAAATTTCTATGTGGAAAAATTGCCTTGCCTTGCCTTGCCGTCATAAGCAATATAATATATAAAAGGCATAAATAATAATGTTTAGTGGTGCATTATTAAATTAATGGACCCAAAAAAGTTTTTGGTGGTAACACCAAAGAAAATGATGATTTTGTAAAAAACGTGTCACAAACCTATATAGGGGAGTTGTGTCGCGTAAGGCATGTCATATGAAAAATTTGTTAATGGAAAAAATCATATGACAGTGAAGTGTTGACTTGCCGGCATAAACTATATAATATATAAATGGCATAAATAATAATTTTTGGTGGTGCATTATTAAATTAATGGACCCAAAAAAGTTTTTGGTGGTAACACCAAAGAAAATGATGATTTTGTAAAAAACTTGTCACAAAACCTATATAGGCGAGGGGTGTCGCGTAAGGCATGTCATATGAAAAATTTATATATGGAAAAAATCATATGACAGTGAAGTGTTGCCTTGCCGGCATAAGCTATATAATATATAAAGAGCATAAATAATAATGTTTAGTGGTGCATTATTAAATTAATGGACCCAAAAAAGTTTTTGGTGGTAACACCAAAGAAAATGATAATTTTGTAAAAAACTTGTCACAAAACCTATATAGGCGAGTGGTGTCGCGTAAGGCATATCATATGAAAAATTTCTATATGGAAAAAATCATATGACAGCGAAGTGTTGACTTGCCGGCATAAACTATATAATATATAAATGGCATAAATAATAATTTTTGGTGGTGCATTATTAAATTAATGGACCCAAAAAGTTTTTGGTGGTAACACAAAGAAAATGATGATTTTGTAAAAAACTTGTCACAAAACCTATATAGGCGAGTGGTGTCGCGTAAGGCATATCATATGAAAAATTTCTATATGGAAAAAATCATATGACAGCGAAGTGTTGACTTGCCGGCATAAACTATATAATATATAAATGGCATAAATAATAATTTTGGTGGTGCATTATAAAATTAATGGACCCAAAAAAGTTTTTGGTGGTAACACCAAAGAAAATGATGATTTTGTAAAAAACTTGTCACAAAACCTATATAGGCGAGTGGTGTCGGGCAAGGCATATCATATGAAAAATTTCTATATGGAAAAAATCATATGACAGTGAAGTGCTGCCTTGCCGGCATAAGCTATATAATATATAAATGGCATAAATAATAATGTTTAGTGGTGCATTATTAAATTAATGGACCCAAAAAAGTTTTTGGTGGTAACACCAAAGAAAATGATTTTGTAAAAAACGTCACAAAACCCATAAAGGGGAGTGGTGTCGCGAAAGGCATATCATATGAAAAATTTCCATATGGAAAAAATCATTGCCTTCCGTCAAAAGCAATATAATATATAAAAGGCATAAATAATGAAGTCTAGTGGTGCATTATTAAATTAATGGACCCAAAAAAGTTTTTGGTGGTAACACCAAAGAAAATGAGAGACCCATATGACAGTGAAGTGTTGCCTTGCCGGCATAAGCAATATAATATATAAATGGCATAAATAATATTGTTTAGTGGTGCATTATTAAATTAATAGACCCAAAAAAGTTTTTAGTGGTAACACCAAAGAAAATGATGATTTTGTAAAAAACGTGTCACAAAACCTATATAGGGGTGTGGTGTCGCGCAAGGCATTTCATATGAAAAATTTCTATATTGAAAAAATCATTGCCTTGCCGTCATAAGCAATATAATATATAAATGGCATAAATAATAATGATTAGTGGTGAATTATTAAATTAATGGACCCAAAAAAGTTTTTGGTGGTAACACCAAAGAAAATGATGATTTTGTAAAAAACGTGTTACAAACCTATATAGGGGAGTGGTGTCGCGCTAGTCATATCATATGAAAATTTTCTATATGGAAAAAATCATATGACAGTGAAGTGTTGACTTGCCGGCATAAACTATATAATATATAAATGGCATAAATAATAATTTTTGGTGGCGCATTATTAAATTAATGGACCCAAAAAAGTTTTTGGTGGTAACACCAAAGAAAATGATTTTGTAAAAAACTTGTCACAAAACCTATATAGGGGAGTGGTGTCGCGTAAGGCATTTCATATGAAAAATTTCTATATGGAAAAAACCATTGCCTTGCCGTCATAAGCAATATAATATATAAATGGCATAAATAATAATGATTAGTGGTGAATTATTAAATTAATGGACCCAAAAAAGTTTTTGGTGGTAACACCAAAGAAAATGATGATTTTGTAAAAAACGTGTTACAAACCTATATAGGGGAGTGGTGTCGCGCTAGTCATATCATATGAAAAATTTCTATATGGAAAAAATCATTGCCGTCCGTCAAAAGCAATATAATATATAAAAGGCATAAATAATGAAGTCTAGTGGTGCATTATTAAATTAATGGACCCAAAAAAGTTGTTGGTGGTAACACCAAAGAAAATGATGATTTTGTATAAAACGTGTCACAAACCTATATAGGGGAGTTGTGCCGCGCAAGGCATATCATATGAAAAATTTCTATGTGGAAAAAATTGCCTTG
This sequence comes from Drosophila pruinosa, assembly GCA_018150935.1. Lineage (NCBI taxonomy): Eukaryota > Metazoa > Arthropoda > Insecta > Diptera > Drosophilidae > Drosophila > Drosophila pruinosa. The sequence goes on from JAECWR010000157.1 coordinate 98,741, forward strand.
CCTTGCCTTGCCGTCATAAGCAATATAATATATAAAAGGCATAAATAATAATGTTTAGTGGTGCATTATTAAATTAATGGACCCAAAAAGTTGTTGGTGGTAACACCAAAGAAAATGATGATTTTGTAAAAAACGTGTCACAAACCTATATAGGGGAGTTGTGTCGCGTAAGGCATGTCATATGAAAAATTTGTTAATGGAAAAAATCATATGACAGTGAAGTGTTGACTTGCCGGCATAAGCTTAATAATATATAAATGGCATAAATAATAATTTTTGGTGGTGCATTATTAAATTAATGGACCCAAAAAAGTTTTTGGTGGTAACACCAAAGAAAATGATTTTGTAAAAAACTTGTCACAAAACCTATATAGGCGAGGGTGTCGCGTAAGGCATGTCATATGAAAAATTTATATATGGAAAAAATCATATGACAGTGAAGTGTTGCCTTGCCGGCATAAGCTATATAATATATAAAGAGCATAAATAATAATGTTTAGTGGTGCATTATTAAATTAATGGACCCAAAAAGTTTTTTGGTGGTAACACCAAAGAAAATGATAATTTTGTAAAAAACTTGTCACGAAACCTATACAGGCGAGTGGTGTCGCGTAAGGCATGTCATATGAAAAATTTCTATATGGAAAAAATCATATGACAGCGAAGTGTTGACTTGCCGGCATAAACTATATAATATATAAATGGCATAAATAATAATTTTTGGTGGTGCATTATTAAATTAATGGACCCAAAAAAGTTTTTGGTGGTAACACAAAAGAAAATGATGATTTTGTAAAAAACTTGTCACAAAACCTATATAGGCGAGTGGTGTCGCGTAAGGCATATCATATGAAAAATTTCTATATGGAAAAAATCATATGACAGCGAAGTGTTGACTTGCCGGCATAAACTATATAATATATAAATGGCATAAATAATAATTTTTGGTGGTGCATTATTAAATTAATGGACCCAAAAAAGTTTTTGGTGGTAACACAAAAGAAAATGATGATTTTGTAAAAAACTTGTCACAAAACCTATATAGGCGAGTGGTGTCGCGCAAGGCATATCATATGAAAAATTTCTATATGAAAAAAATCAGTGAAGTGCTGCCTTGCCGGCATAAGCTATATAATATATAAATGGCATAAATAATAATGTTTAGTGGTGCATTATTAAATTAATGGACCCAAAAAGTTTTTTTGGTGGTAACACCAAAGAAAATGATTTTGTAAAAAACGTCACAAAACCCATAAAGGGGAGTGGTGTCGCGAAAGGCATATCATATGAAAAATTTCCATATGGAAAAAATCATTGCCTTCCGTCAAAAGCAATATAATATATAAAAGGCATAAATAATGAAGTCTAGTGGTGCATTATTAAATTAATGGACCCAAAAAGTTTTTGGTGGTAACACCAAAGAAAATGATAGACCCATATGACAGTGAAGTGTTGCCTTGCCGGCATAAGCAATATAATATATAAATGGCATAAATAATATTGTTTAGTGGTGCATTATTAAATTAATAGACCCAAAAAAGTTTTTAGTGGTAACACCAAAGAAAATGATGATTTTGTAAAAAACGTGTCACAAAACCTATATAGGGGTGTGGTGTCGCGCAAGGCATTTCATATGAAAAATTTCTATATGGAAAAAATCATTGCCTTGCCGTCATAAGCAATATAATATATAAATGGCATAAATAATAATGATTAGTGGTGAATTATTAAATTAATGGACCCAAAAAAGTTTTTGGTGGTAACACCAAAGAAAAATGACTTTGTAAAAAACGTGTCACAAAACCTATATAGGGGAGTGGTGTCGGGCAAGGCATATCATATGAAAAATTTCTATATGGAAAAAATCATTGCCTTGCCGTCATAAGCAATATAATATATAAATGGCATAAATAATAATGTTTAGTGGTGCATTATTAAAGTAATGGACCCAAAAAAGTTTTTGGTGGTAACACCAAAGAAAATGATGATTTTGTAAAAAACGTGTTACAAACCTATATAGGGGAGTGGTGTCGCGTTAGTCATATCATATGAAAAATTTTCTATATGGAAAAATCATATGACAGTGAAGTGTTGACTTGCCGGCATAAACAATATAATATATAAATGGCATAAATAATAATGTTTAGTGGTGCATTATTAAAGTAATGGACCCAAAAAAGTTTTTGGTGGTAACACCAAAGAAAATGATGATTTTGTAAAAAACGTGTTACAAACCTATATAGGGGAGTGGTGTCGCGCTAGTCATATCATATGAAAATTTTCTATATGGAAAAAATCATATGACAGTGAAGTGTTGACTTGCCGGCATAAACTATATAATATATAAATGGCATAAATAATAATGTTTGGTGGTACATTATTAAATTAATGGACCCAAAAATTAATGGGGACACCATTAGTAAATTAATGTCACAAAACTATATAGGGGTGTGGTGTCGCGTAAGGCATGTCATATGAAAAATTTGTTAATGGAAAAAATCATATGACAGTGAAGTTTGCCCGTCATAAGCAATATAATATATAAAAGGCATAAATAATAATGTTTAGTGGTGCATTATTAAATTAATGGACCCAAAAAGTTTTTGGTGGTAACACCAAAGAAAATGATTTTGTAAAAACTTGTCACAAAACCTATATAGGAGTGGTGTCGCGTAAGGCATTTCATATGAAAAATTTCTATATGGAAAAAACCATTGCCTTGCCGTCATAAGCAATATAATATATAAATGGCATAAATAATAATGATTAGTGGTGCATTATTAAATTAATGGACCCAAAAAAGTTGTTGGTGGTAACACCAAAGAAAATGATGATTTTGTAAAAAACGTGTTACAAACCTATATAGGGGAGTGGTGTCGCGCTAGTCATATCATATGAAAAATTTCTATATGGAAAAAATCATTGCCGTCCGTCAAAAGCAATATAATATATAAAAGGCATAAATAATGAAGTCTAGTGGTGCATTATTAAATTAATGGACCCAAAAAAGTTGTTGGTGGTAACACCAATGAAAATGATGATTTTGTATAAAACGTGTCACAAACCTATATAGGGGAGTTGTGTCGTGCAAGGCATTTCATATGAAAAATTTCTATATGGAAAAAACCATTGCCTTGCCGTCATAAGCAATATAATATATAAATGGCATAAATAATAATGATTAGTGGTGAATTATTAAATTAATGGACCCAAAAAAGTTTTTGGTGGTAACACCAAAGAAAATGATGATTTTGTAAAAAACGTGTTACAAACCTATATAGGGGAGTGGTGTCGCGCTAGTCATATCATATGAAAAATTTCTATATGGAAAAAATCATTGCCGTCCGTCAAAAGCAATATAATATATAAAAGGCATAAATAATGAAGTCTAGTGGTGCATTATTAAATTAATGGACCCAAAAAAGTTGTTGGTGGTAACACCAAAGAAAATGATGATTTTGTATAAAACGTGTCACAAACCTATATAGGGGAGTTGTGTCGCGCAAGGCATATCATATGAAAAATTTCTATGTGGAAAAAAATTGCCTTGCCTTGCCTTGCCGTCATAAGCAATATAATATATAAAAGGCATAAATAATAATGTTTAGTGGTGCATTATTAAATTAATGGACCCAAAAAAGTTTTTGGTGGTAACACCAAAGAAAATGATGATTTTGTAAAAAACGTGTCACAAACCTATATAGGGGAGTTGTGTCGCGTAAGGCATGTCATATGAAAAATTTGTTAATGGAAAAAATCATATGACAGTGAAGTGTTGACTTGCCGGCATAAACTATATAATATATAAATGGCATAAATAATAATTTTTGGTGGTGCATTATTAAATTAATGGACCCAAAAAAGTTTTTGGTGGTAACACCAAAGAAAATGATGATTTTGTAAAAAACTTGTCACAAAACCTATATAGGCGAGGGGTGTCGCGTAAGGCATATCATATGAAAAATTTATATATGGAAAAAATCATATGACAGTGAAGTGTTGCCTTGCCGGCATAAGCTATATAATATATAAGAGCATAAATAATAATGTTTAGTGGTGCATTATTAAATTAATGGACCCAAAAAAGTTTTTGGTGGTAACACCAAAGAAAATGATTTTGTAAAAAACGTGTCACAAAACCCATAAAGGGGAGTGGTGTCGCGAAAGGCATATCATATGAAAAATTTCTATATGGAAAAAATCATTGCCTTCCGTCAAAAGCAATATAATATATAAAAGGCATAAATAATGAAGTCTAGTGGTGCATTATTAAATTAATGGACCCAAAAAAGTTTTTGGTGGTAACACCAAAGAAAATGATAGACCCATATGACAATGAAGTGTTGCCTTGCCGGCATAAGCAATATAATATATAAATGGCATAAATAATAATGATTAGTGGTGAATTATTAAATTAATGGACCCAAAAAGTTTTTGGTGGTAACACCAAAGAAAATGATGATTTTGTAAAAAACTTGTCACAAAACCTATATAGGCGAGGGGTGTCGCGTAAGGCATGTCATATGAAAAATTTATATATGGAAAAAATCATATGACAGTGAAGTGTTGCCTTGCCGGCATAAGCTATATAATATATAAAGAGCATAAATAATAATGTTTAGTGGTGCATTATTAAATTAATGGACCCAAAAAAGTTTTTGGTGGTAACACCAAAGAAAATGATTTTGTAAAAAACGTGTCACAAAACCCATAAAGGGGAGTGGTGTCGCGAAAGGCATATCATATGAAAAATTTCTATATGGAAAAAATCATTGCCTTCCGTCAAAAGCAATATAATATATAAAAGGCATAAATAATGAAGTCTATTGGTGCATTATTAAATTAATGGACCCAAAAAAGTTTTTGGTGGTAACACCAAAGAAAATGATAGACCCATATGACAATGAAGTGTTGCCTTGCCGGCATAAGCAATATAATATATAAATGGCATAAATAATAATGATTAGTGGTGAATTATTAAATTAATGGACCCAAAAAAGTTTTTGGTGGTAACACCAAAGAAAATGATGACTTTGTAAAAAACGTGTCACAAAACCTATATAGGGGAGTGGTGTCGCGCAAGGCATATCATATGAAAAATTTCTATATGGAAAAAATCATTGCCTTTCCGTCATAAGCAATATAATATATAAAAGGCATAAATAATAATGTTTAGTGGTGCATTATTAAAGTAATGGACCCAAAAAAGTTTTTGGTGGTAACACCAAAGAAAATGATGATTTTGTAAAAAACGTGTTACAAACCTATATAGGGGAGTGGTGTCGCGCAAGTCATATCATATGAAAAATTTCTATACGGAAAAAATCATTGCCGTCCGTCAAAAGCAATATAATATATAAAAGGCATAAATAATGAAGTCTAGTGGTGCATTATTAAATTAATGGACCCAAAAAAGTTATTGGTGGTAACACCAAAGAAAATGATGATTTTGTATAAAACGTGTCACAAACCTATATAGGGGAGTTGTGTCGCGCAAGGCATATCATATGAAAAATCTCTATGTGGAAAAAATTGCCTTGCCTTTCCTTGCCGTCATAAGCAATATAATATATAAATGGCGTAGATAATAATGTTTAGTGGTGCATTATTAAATTAATGGACCCAAAAAAGTTTTTGGTGGTAACACCAAAGAAAATGATGATTTTGTAAAAAACTTGTCACAAAACCTATATAGGGGAGTGGTGTCGCGCAAGGCATATCATATGAAAAATTTCTATATGGAAAAAATCATATGACAGTGAAGTGTTGACTTGCCGGCATAAGCTATATAATATATAAATGGCATAAATAATAATTTTTGGTGGTACATTATTAAATTAATGGACCCAAATTAATGGACACATTATTAAATTAATGTCACAAAACCTATATAGGGGTGTGGTGTCGCGTAAGGCATGTCATATGAAAAATTTGTTAATGGAAAAAATCATATGACAGTGAAGATTTGCCTTGCCGCATAAGCAATATAATATATAAAAGGCATAAATAATAATGTTTAGTGGTGCATTATTAAATTAATGGACCCAAAAAAGTTTTTGGTGGTAACACCAAAGAAAATGATTTTGTAAAAAACTTGTCACAAAACCTATATAGGCGAGTGGTGTCGCGTAAGGCATTTCATATGAAAAATTTCTATATGGAAAAAACCATTGCCTTGCCGTCATAAGCAATATAATATATAAATGGCATAAATAATAATGATTAGTGGTGAATTATTAAATTAATGGACCCAAAAAAGTTTTTGGTGGTAACACCAAAGAAAATGATGATTTTGTAAAAAACGTGTTACAAACCTATATAGGGGAGTGGTGTCGCGCTAGTCATATCATATGAAAAATTTCTATATGGAAAAAATCATTGCCGTCCGTCAAAAGCAATATAATATATAAAAGGCATAAATAATGAAGTCTAGTGGTGCATTATTAAATTAATGGACCCAAAAAAGTTGTTGGTGGTAACACCAAAGAAAATGATGATTTTGTATAAAACGTGTCACAAACCTATATAGGGGAGTTGTGTCGCGCAAGGCATTTCATATGAAAAATTTCTATATGGAAAAAATCACTGCCTTCCGTCAAAAGCAATATAATATATAAAAAGCATAAATAATGAAGTCTAGTGGTGCATTATTAAATTAATGGACCCAAAAAAGTTTTTGGTGGTAACACCAAAGAAGATGATGATTTTGTAAAAAACGTGTCACAAAACCTATATAGGCGAGTGGTGTCGCGTAAGGCATGTCATATGAAAAATTTCTATATGGAAAAAATCATATGACAGTGAAGTGTTGCCTTGCCGTCATAAGCACTATAATATATAAAAGGCACAAATAATAATGTTTAGTGATGCATTATTAAATTAATGGACCCAAAAAGTTTTTGGTGGTAACACCAAAGAAAATGATGATTTTGTAAAAAACGTGTCACAATACCTATATAGGGGAGTGGTGTCGCGTAAGGCATGTCATATGAAAAATTTGTATATGGAAGAAATCATTGCCTTGCCGTCATAAGCAATATAATATATAAAAGGCACAAATAATGAAGTCTAGTGGTGCATTATTAAATTAATGGACCCAAAAAAGTTTTTGGTGGTAACACCAAAGAAAATGATTTTGTAAAGGCAAATCATATGAAAAATTTCTATATGGAAAAAATCATTGCCTTGCCGTCATAAGCAATATAATATATAAAAGGCATAAATAATGAAGTTTAGTGGTGCATTATTAAATTAATGGACCCAAAAAAGTTTTTGGTGGTAACACCAAAGAAAATTATGATTTTGTAAAAAACGTGTCACAAAACCTATATAGGGGAGTGGTGTCGCGCAAGGCATATCATATGAAAAATTTCTATATGGAAAAAATCATTGCCATGCCGTCATAAGCAATATAATATATAAAAGGCATAAATAATGAAGTTTAGTGGTGCATTATTAAATTAATGGACCCAAAAAAGTTTTTGGTGGTAACACCAAAGAAAATTATGATTTTGTATAAAACGTGTCACAAACCTATATAGGGGAGTTGTGTCGCGCAAGGCATATCATATGAAAAATTTCTATGTGGAAAAAATTGCCTTGCCTTGCCTTGCCGTCATAAGCAATATAATATATAAAAGGCATAAATAATAATGTTTAGTGGTGCATTATTAAATTAATGGACCCAAAAAAGTTTTTGGTGGTAACACCAAAGAAAATGATGATTTTCTAAAAAACGTGTCACAAACCTATATAGGGGAGTGGTGTCGCGCAAGGCATATCATATGAAAAATTTCTATATGGAAAAAATCATTGCCATGCCGTCATAAGCAATATAATATATAAAAGGCACAAATAATGAAGTTTAGTGGTGCATTATTAAATTAATGGACCCAAAAAAGTTTTTGGTGGTAACACCAAAGAAAATTATGATTTTGTAAAAAACGTGTCACAAAACCTATATAGGGGAGTGGTGTCGCGTAAGGCATATATATGAAAAACTTCTATATGGAAAAAATCATATGACAGTGAAGTGTTGCCTTGCCGTCATAAGCAATATAATATATAAAAGGCACAAATAATGAAGTCTAGTGGTGCATTATTAAATTAATGGACCCAAAAAAGTTTTTGGTGGTAACACCAAAGAAAATGATGATTTTGTAAAGGCAAATCATATGAAAAATTTCTATATTGAAAAAATCATTGCCTTGCCGTCATAAGCAATATAATATCTAAATGGCATAAATAATGAAGTCTAGTGGTGCATTATTAAATCAATGGACCCAAAAAGGTTTTTGGTGGTAACACCAAAGTAAATGATGATTTTGTAAAAAACGTGTCACAAAACCTATATAGGGGAGTGGTGTCGCGCAAGGCATATCATGTGAAAAATTTCTATATGGAAAAAATCATATGACAGTGAAGTGTTGACTTGCCGGCATAAGCTATATAATATATAAATGGCATAAATAATAATTTTTGGTGGTACATTATTAAATTAATGGACCCAAAAAAGTTTTTGGTGGTAACACCAAAGAAAATGATTTTGTAAAGGCAAATCATATGAAAAATTTCTATATGGAAAAAATCACTGCCTTCCGTCAAAAGCAATATAATATATAAAAAGCATAAATAATGAAGTCTAGTGGTGCATTATTAAATTAATGGGCCCAAAAAAGTTTTTGGTGGTAACACCAAAGAAGATGATGATTTTGTAAAAAAACGTGTCACAAAACGTATATAGGCGAGTGGTGTCGCGTAAGGCATGTCATATGAAAAATTTCTATATGGAAAAAATCATGACAGTGAAGTGTTGCCTTGCCGTCATAAGCACTATAATATATAAAAGGCACAAATAATAATGTTTAGTGATGCATTATTAAATTAATGGACCCAAAAAAGTTTTTGGTGGTAACACCAAAGAAAATGATGATTTTGTAAAAAACGTGTCACAATACCTATATAGGGGAGTGGTGTCGCGTAAGGCATGTCATATGAAAAATTTGTATATGGAAGAAATCATTGTCTTGCCGTCATAAGCAATATAATATATAAAAGGCACAAATAATGAAGTCTAGTGGTGCATTATTAAATTAATGGACCCAAAAAAGTTTTTGGTGGTAACACCAAAGAAAATGATTTTGTAAAGGCAAATCATATGAAAAATTTCTATATGGAAAAAATCATTGCCTTGCCGTCATAAGCAATATAATATATAAAAGGCACAAATAATGAAGTTTAGTGGTGCATTATTAAATTAATGGACCCAAAAAAGTTTTTGGTGGTAACACCAAAGAAAATTATGATTTTGTAAAAAACGTGTCACAAAACCTATATAGGGGAGTGGTGTCGCGCAAGGCATATCATATGAAAAATTTCTATATGGAAAAAATCATTGCCATGCCGTCATAAGCAATATAATATATAAAAGGCATAAATAATGAAGTTAAGTGGTGCATTATTAAATTAATGGACCCAAAAAAGTTTTTGGTGGTAACACCAAAGAAAATTATGATTTTGTATAAAACGTGTCACAAACCTATATAGGGGAGTTGTGTCGCGCAAGGCATATCATATGAAAAATTTCTATGTGGAAAAAATTGCCTTGCCTTGCCTTGCCGTCATAAGCAATATAATATATAAAAGGCATAAATAATAATGTTTAGTGGTGCATTATTAAATTAATGGACCCAAAAAAGTTTTTGGTGGTAACACCAAAGAAAATGATGATTTTGTAAAAAACGTGTCACAAAACCTATATAGGGGAGTGGTGTCGCGCAAGGCATATCATATGAAAAATTTTTATATGGAAAAATCATATGACAGTGAAATGTTGCCATGCCGGCATAAGCAATATAATATATAAATGGGAGTGGTGTCGCGCAAGGCATATCATATGGAAAATTTGTATATGGAAAAAATCATTGCCTTGCCGTCATAAGCAATATAATAAATAAATGACATAAATAATAATGTTTAGTGGTGCATTATTAAATTAATAGACCCAAAAAAGTTTTAGGTGGTAACACCAAAGAAAAAGATGATTTTGTAAAAAACGTGTCACAAAACCTGCATAGGGGAGTGGTGTCGCGCAAGGCATATCATATGAAAAATTTGTATATGGAAAAAATTATTGCCTAGCCGTCATAATCAATATAATATATAAATGGCATAAATAATAATGTTATGGTAATGCATTATTAAATTAATGGACCCAAAAAGTTTTTGTGGTAACACCAATGAAAATGATGATTTTGTAAAAAACGTGTCACAAAACCTGTATAGGGGAGTGGTGTCGCGCAAGGCATATCATATGAAAGAATTCTATATGGAAAAAATCATTTGACAGTGAAATGTTGCCTTGCCGGCATAAGCAATATAATATATAAATGGGAGTGGTGTCGCGTAAGGCATGTCATATGAAAAATTTGTATATGGAAAAATCATTGCCTTGCCGTCATTAAGCAATATAATATATAAATGGCATAAATAATAATGTTTAGTGGTGCATTATTAAATTAATGGACCCAAAAAAGTTTTTGATGGTAAAACCAAAGAAAATGATGATTTTGTAAAAAACGTGTCACAAAACCTATATAGGGGACTGGTGTCGCGTAAGGCATGTCATATGAAAAATTTCTATATGGAAAAAATCATTGCCTTTCCGTCATAAGCAATATAATATATAAATGGTATAAATAATGAAGTCTAGTGGTGCATTATTAAATTAATGGACCCAAAAAAGATTTTTTGGTGGTAACACCAAAGAAAATGATGATTTTGTAAAAAACGTGTTACAAAACGTATATAGGGGAGTGGTGTCGCGCAAGGCAAATCATATGAAAAATTTCTATATGGAAAAAATCATTGCCTTGCCGTCATAAGCAATATAATAAATAAATGGCATAAATAATAATGTTTAGTGGTGCATTATTAAATTAATAGACCCAAAAAAGTTTTTAGGTGGTAACACCAAAGAAAATGATGATTTTGTAAAAAACGTGTCATAAAACCTATAAAGGGGACTGGTGTCGCGTAATGCATGTCATATGAAAAATTTCTATATGGAAAAAATCATTGCCTTTCCGTCATAAGCAATATAATATATAAATGGCATAAATAATGAAGTCTAGTGGTGCATTATTAAATTAATGGACCCAAAAAAAGTTTTTGGTGGTAACACCAAAGAAAATGATGATTTTGTAAAAAACGTGTCACAAAACCTATATAGGGAGTGGTGTCGCGCAAGGCATGTCATATGAAAAATTTCTATATGGAAAAATTATTGCCTTGCCGTCATAAGCAATATAATATATAAATGGCATAAATAATGAAGTCTAGTGGTGCATTATTAAATTAATGGACCCAAAAAGTTTTTGGTGGTAACACCAAAGAAAATGATGATTTTGTAAAAAACGTGTCACAAAACCTCATAGGGGAGTGGTGTCGCGCAAGGCATATCATATGAAAAATTTCTATATGGAAAAAATCATTGCCTTCCGTCATAAGCAATATAATATATAAATGGCATAAATAATGAAGTCTAGTGGTGCATTATTAAATTAATGGACCCAAAAAAGTTGTTGGTGGTAACACCAAAGAAAATGATGATTTTGTAAAAAACGTGTCACAAAACCTGTATAGGGAGTGGTGTCGCGCAAGGCATATCATATGAAAAATTTCTATATGGAAAAAAATGACAGTGAAGTGCTGCCTTGCCGGCATAAGCTATATAATATATAAATGGCATAAATAATAATGTTTAGTGGTGCATTATTAAATTAATGGACTCAAAAAAGTTGTTGGTGGTAACACCAAAGAAAATGATGATTTTGTAAAAACTGTCACAAAACCTGTGAAGTGGTGTCGCGCAAGGCATATCATATGAAAAATTTCTATATGGAAAAAATCATTGCCTTCCGTCAAAAGCAGTATAATATATAAAAGGCATAAATAATGAAGTCTAGTGGTGCGTTATTAAGTTAATGGACCCAAAAAAGTTTTTGGTGGTAACACCGAAGAAAATGATGATTTTGTAAAAAAAACGTGTCACAAAACTATATAGGGGAGTGGTGTCGCGCAAGGCATATCATATGAAAAATTTTTATATGGAAAAAACCATATGACAGTGAAATGTTGCCTTGCTGCAAAAGCACAATAATATATAAATGGGAGTGGTGTCGCGCAAGGCATATCATATGAAAAATTTGTATATGGAAAAAATCATTGCCTTGCCGTCATAAGCAATATAATATATAAATGGCATAAATAATAATGTTTAATGGTGCATTATTAAATTAATGGACCCAAAAAAGTTTTTGATGGTAAAACCAAAGAAAATGATGATTTTGTAAAAAACGTGTCACAAAACCTATATAGGGGACTGGTGTCGCGTAAGGTATGTCATATGAAAAACTTCTATATGGAAAAAATCATTGCCTTTCCGTCATAAGCAATATAATATATAAATGGTATAAATAATGAAGTCTAGTGGTGCATTATTAAATTAATGGACCCAAAAAAGTTTTTTGTGGTAACACCAAAGAAAATGATGATTTTGTAAAAAACGTGTTACAAAACGTATATAGGGGAGTGGTGTCGCGCAAGGCAAATCATATGAAAAATTTCTATATGGAAAAAATCATTGCCTTGCCGTCATAAGCAATATAATATATAAATGGCATAAATAATAATGTTTAGTGGTGCATTATTAAATTAATGGACCCAAAAAAGTTTTTGGTGGTAACACCAAAGAAAATGATGATTTTGTAAAAAACGTGTCACAAAACCTATATAGGGAGACTGGTGTCGCGCAAGGCATATCATATGAAAAATTTGTATATGGAAAAAATCATTGCCTTCCGTCAAAAGCAATATAATATATAAAAGGCATAAATAATGAAGTCTAGTGGTGCATTATTAAAATAATGGACCCAAAAAAGTTTTTGGTGGTAACACCAAAAAAAATGATGATTTTGTAAAAAACGTGTCACAAAACCTATATAGGGGAGTGGTGTCGCGCAAGGCATATCATATGAAAAATTTGTATATGGAAAAAATCATTGCCTTCCGTCAAAAGCAATATAATATATAAAAGGCATAAATAATGAAGTCTAGTGGTGCATTATTAAAATAATGGACCCAAAAAAGTTTTAGGTGGTAACACCAAAGAAAACGATGATTTTGTAAAAAACGTGTCACAAAACCTGCATAGGGGAGTGGTGTCGCGCAAGGCATATCATATGAAAAATTTCTATATGGAAAAAATTATTGCCTAGCCGTCATAAGCAATATAATATATAAATGGCATAAATAATAATGTTTAGTAATGCATTATTAAATTAATGGACCCAAAAAAGTTTTTGTGGTAACACCAAAGAAAATGATGATTTTGTAAAAAACGTGTCACAAAACCTATATAGGGGAGTGGTGTCGCGCAAGGCATATCATATGAAAAATTTTTATATGGAAAAAATCATATGACAGTGAAATGTTGCCTTGCCGGCATAAGCAATATAATATATAAATGGGAGTGGTGTCGCGCAAGGCATATCATATGAAAAATTTGTATATGGAAAAAATCATTGCCTTGCCGTCATAAGCAATATAATATATAAATGGCATAAATAATAATGTTTAGTGGTGCATTATTAAATTAATGGACCCAAAAAAGTTTTTGATGGTAAAACCAAAGAAAATGATGATTTTGTAAAAAAGTGTCACAAAACCTATATAGGGGACTGGTGTCGCGTAAGGTATGTCATATGAAAAATTTCTATATGGAAAAAATCATTGCCTTTCCGTCATAAGCAATATAATATATAAATGGTATAAATAATGAAGTCTAGTGGTGCATTATTAAATTAATGGACCCAAAAAAGATTTTTGTGGTAACACCAAAGAAAATGATGATTTTGTAAAAAACGTGTTACAAAACGTATATAGGGGAGTGGTGTCGCGCAAGGCAAATCATATGAAAAATTTCTATATGGAAAATATCACTGCCTTCCGTCAAAAGCAATATAATATATAAAAGGCATAAATAATGAAGTCTAGTGGTGCATTATTAAATTAATGGACCCAGAAAAGTTTTTGGTGGTAACACAAAAGAAAATGATGATTTTGTAAAAAACTTGTCACAAAACCTATATAGGCGAGTGGTGTCGCGCAAGGCATATCATATGAAAAATTTCTATATGGAAAAAATCATATGACAGTGAAGTGCTGCCTTGCCGGCATAAGCTATATAATATATAAATGGCATAAATAATAATGTTTAGTGGTGCATTATTAAATTAATGGACCCAAAAAGTTTTTGGTGGTAACACCAAAGAAAATGATGACTTTGTAAAAAACGTGTCACAAAACCTATTTAGGGGAGTGGTGTCGGGCAAGGCATATCATATGAAAAATTTCTATATGGAAAAAATCATTGCCTTGCCGTCATAAGCAATATAATATATAAATAGGCATAAATAATAATGTTTAGTGGTGCATTATTAAAGTAATGGACCCAAAAAAGTTTTTGGTGGTAACACCAAAGAAAATGATGATTTTGTAAAAAACGTGTCACAAAACCTATATAGGGGAGTGGTGTCGCGCAAGGCATATCATATGAAAATTTTCTATATGGAAAAAATCATATGACAGTGAAGTGTTGACTTGCCGGCATAAACTATATAATATATAAATGGCATAAATAATAATTTTTGGTGGTGCATTATTAAATTAATGGACCCAAAAAAGTTTTTGGTGGTAACACCAAAGAAAATGATGATTTTGTAAAAAACTTGTCACAAAACCTATATAGGCGAGGGGTGTCGCGTAAGGCATGTCATATGAAAAATTTCTATATGGAAAAAATCAGTGAAGTGCTGCCTTGCCGGCATAAGCTATATAATATATAAATGGCATAAATAATAATGTTTAGTGGTGCATTATTAAATTAATGGACCCAAAAAAGTTTTTGGTGGTAACACCAAAGAAAATGATTTTGTAAAAACGTCACAAAACCCATAAAGGGGAGTGGTGTCGCGAAAGGCATATCATATGAAAAATTTCCATATGGAAAAAATCATTGCCTTCCGTCAAAAGCAATATAATATATAAAAGGCATAAATAATGAAGTCTAGTGGTGCATTATTAAATTAATGGACCCAAAAAAGTTTTTGGTGGTAACACCAAAGAAAATGATAGACCCATATGACAGTGAAGTGTTGCCTTGCCGGCATAAGCAATATAATATATAAATGGCATAAATAATATTGTTTAGTGGTGCATTATTAAATTAATAGACCCAAAAAAGTTTTTAGTGGTAACACCAAAGAAAATGATGATTTTGTAAAAAACGTGTCACAAAACCTATATAGGGGTGTGGTGTCGCGCAAGGCATTTCATATGAAAAATTTCTATATGGAAAAAACCATTGCCTTGCCGTCATAAGCAATATAATATATAAATGGCATAAATAATAATGATTAGTGGTGAATTATTAAATTAATGGACCCAAAAAAGTTTTTGGTGGTAACACCAAAGAAAATGATGATTTTGTAAAAAACGTGTTACAAACCTATATAGGGGAGTGGTGTCGCGCTAGTCATATCATATGAAAAATTTCCATATGGAAAAAATCATTGCCTTCCGTCAAAAGCAATATAATATATAAAAGGCATAAATAATGAAGTCTAGTGGTGCATTATTAAATTAATGGACCCAAAAAAGTTTTTGGTGGTAACACCAAAGAAAATGATAGACCCATATGACAGTGAAGTGTTGCCTTGCCGGCATAAGCAATATAATATATAAATGGCATAAATAATATTGTTTAGTGGTGCATTATTAAATTAATAGACCCAAAAAAGTTTTTAGTGGTAACACCAAAGAAAATGATGATTTTGTAAAAAACGTGTTACAAACCTATATAGGGGAGTGGTGTCGCGCTAGTCATATCATATGAAAAATTTCTATATGGAAAAAATCATTGCCGTCCGTCAAAAGCAATATAATATATAAAAGGCATAAATAATGAAGTCTAGTGGTGCATTATTAAATTAATGGACCCAAAAAGTTGTTGGTGGTAACACCAATGAAAATGATGATTTTGTATAAAACGTGTCACAAACCTATATAGGGGAGTTGTGTCGTGCAAGGCATTTCATATGAAAAATTTCTATATGGAAAAAACCATTGCCTTGCCGTCATAAGCAATATAATATATAAATGGCATAAATAATAATGATTAGTGGTGAATTATTAAATTAATGGACCCAAAAAAGTTTTTGGTGGTAACACCAAAGAAAATGATGATTTTGTAAAAAACGTGTTACAAACCTATATAGGGGAGTGGTGTCGCGCTAGTCATATCATATGAAAAATTTCTATATGGAAAAAATCATTGCCGTCCGTCAAAAGCAATATAATATATAAAAGGCATAAATAATGAAGTCTAGTGGTGCATTATTAAATTAATGGACCCAAAAAAGTTGTTGGTGGTAACACCAAAGAAAATGATGATTTTGTATAAAACGTGTCACAAACCTATATAGGGGAGTTGTGCCGCGCAAGGCATATCATATGAAAAATTTCTATGTGGAAAAAATTGCCTTGCCTTGCCTTGCCGTCATAAGCAATATAATATATAAAAGGCATAAATAATAATGTTTAGTGGTGCATTATTAAATTAATGGACCCAAAAAAGTTTTTGGTGGTAACACCAAAGAAAATGATGATTTTGTAAAAAACGTGTCACAAAACCTATATAGGGGAGTGGTGTCGCGTAAGGCATGTCATATGAAAAATTTGTTAATGGAAAAAATCATATGACAGTGAAGTGTTGACTTGCCGGCATAAACTATATAATATATAAATGGCATAAATAATAATTTTTGGTGGTGCATTATTAAATTAATGGACCCAAAAAAAGTTTTTGGTGGTAACACCAAAGAAAATGATGATTTTGTAAAAAACTTGTCACAAAACCTATATAGGCGAGGGGTGTCGCGTAAGGCATGTCATATGAAAAATTTATATATGGAAAAAATCATATGACAGTGAAGTGTTGCCTTGCCGGCATAAGCTATATAATATATAAAGAGCATAAATAATAATGTTTAGTGGTGCATTATTAAATTAATGGACCCAAAAAAGTTTTTGGTGGTAACACCAAAGAAAATGATTTTGTAAAAAACGTGTCACAAAACCCATAAAGGGAGTGGTGTCGCGAAAGGCATATCATATGAAAAATTTCTATATGGAAAAAATCATTGCCTTCCGTCAAAAGCAATATAATATATAAAAGGCATAAATAATGAAGTCTAGTGGTGCATTATTAAATTAATGGACCCAAAAAGTTTTTGGTGGTAACACCAAAGAAAATGATAGACCCATATGACAATGAAGTGTTGCCTTGCCGGCATAAGCAATATAATATATAAATGGCATAAATAATAATGATTAGTGGTGAATTATTAAATTAATGGACCCAAAAAAGTTTTTGGTGGTAACACCAAAGAAAATGATGATTTTGTAAAAAACTTGTCACAAAACCTATATAGGCGAGGGGTGTCGCGTAAGGCATGTCATATGAAAAATTTATATATGGAAAAAATCATATGACAGTGAAGTGTTGCCTTGCCGGCATAAGCTATATAATATATAAAGAGCATAAATAATAATGTTTAGTGGTGCATTATTAAATTAATGGACCCAAAAAAGTTTTTGGTGGTAACACCAAAGAAAATGATTTTGTAAAAAACGTGTCACAAAACCCATAAAGGGGAGTGGTGTCGCGAAAGGCATATCATATGAAAAATTTCTATATGGAAAAAATCATTGCCTTCCGTCAAAAGCAATATAATATATAAAAGGCATAAATAATGAAGTCTATTGGTGCATTATTAAATTAATGGACCCAAAAAGTTTTTGGTGGTAACACCAAAGAAAATGATAGACCCATATGACAATGAAGTGTTGCCTTGCCGGCATAAGCAATATAATATATAAATGGCATAAATAATAATGATTAGTGGTGAATTATTAAATTAATGGACCCAAAAAAAGTTTTTGGTGGTAACACCAAAGAAAATGATGACTTTGTAAAAAACGTGTCACAAAACCTATATAGGGGAGTGGTGTCGCGCAAGGCATATCATATGAAAAATTTCTATATGGAAAAAATCATTGCCTTTCCGTCATAAGCAATATAATATATAAAAGGCATAAATAATAATGTTTAGTGGTGCATTATTAAAGTAATGGACCCAAAAAAGTTTTTGGTGGTAACACCAAAGAAAATGATGATTTTGTAAAAAACGTGTTACAAACCTATATAGGGGAGTGGTGTCGCGCTAGTCATATCATATGAAAAATTTCTATACGGAAAAAATCATTGCCGTCCGTCAAAAGCAATATAATATATAAAAGGCATAAATAATGAAGTCAAGTGGTGCATTATTAAATTAATGGACCCAAAAAAGTTATTGGTGGTAACACCAAAGAAAATGATGATTTTGTATAAAACGTGTCACAAACCTATATAGGGGAGTTGTGTCGCGCAAGGCATATCATATGAAAAATCTCTATGTGGAAAAAATTGCCTTGCCTTTCCTTGCCGTCATAAGCAATATAATATATAAATGGCGTAGATAATAATGTTTAGTGGTGCATTATTAAATTAATGGACCCAAAAAAGTTTTTGGTGGTAACACCAAAGAAAATGATGATTTTGTAAAAAACTTGTCACAAAACCTATATAGGGGAGTGGTGTCGCGCAAGGCATATCATATGAAAAATTTCTATATGGAAAAAATCATATGACAGTGAAGTGTTGACTTGCCGGCATAAGCTATATAATATATAAATGGCATAAATAATAATTTTTGGTGGTACATTATTAAATTAATGGACCCAAATTAATGGACACATTATTAAATTAATGTCACAAAACCTATATAGGGGTGTGGTGTCGCGTAAGGCATGTCATATGAAAAATTTGTTAATGGAAAAAATCATATGACAGTGAAGATTTGCCTTGCCGCATAAGCAATATAATATATAAAAGGCATAAATAATAATGTTTGGTGGTGCATTATTAAATTAATGGACCCAAAAAAGTTTTTGGTGGTAACACCAAAGAAAATGATGATTTTGTAAAAAACGTGTTACAAACCTATATAGGGGAGTGGTGTCGCGGTAGTCATATCATATGAAAAATTACTATATGGAAAAAATCATTGCCGTCCGTCAAAAGCAATATAATATATAAAAGGCATAAATAATGAAGTCTAGTGGTGCATTATTAAATTAATGGACCCAAAAAAGTTGTTGGTGGTAACACCAAAGAAAATGATGATTTTGTATAAAACGTGTCACAAACCTATATAGGGGAGTTGTGTCGCGCAAGGCATTTCATATGAAAAATTTCTATATGGAAAAAATCACTGCCTTCCGTCAAAAGCAATATAATATATAAAAAGCATAAATAATGAAGTCTAGTGGTGCATTATTAAATTAATGGGCCCAAAAAAGTTTTTGGTGGTAACATCAAAGAAGATGATGATTTTGTAAAAAACGTGTCACAAAACGTATATAGGCGAGTGGTGTCGCGTAAGGCATGTCATATGAAAAATTTCTATATGGAAAAAATCATATGACAGTGAAGTGTTGCCTTGCCGTCATAAGCACTATAATATATAAAAGGCACAAATAATAATGTTTAGTGAAGCATTATTAAATTAATGGACCCAAAAAAGTTTTTGGTGGTAACACCAAAGAAAATGATGATTTTGTAAAAAACGTGTCACAATACCTATATAGGGGAGTGGTGTCGCGTAAGGCATGTCATATGAAAAATTTGTATATGGAAGAAATCATTGCCTTGCCGTCATAAGCAATATAATATATAAAAGGCACAAATAATGAAGTCTAGTGGTGCATTATTAAATTAATGGACCCAAAAAAGTTTTTGGTGGTAACACCAAAGAAAATGATTTTGTAAAGGCAAATCATATGAAAAATTTCTATATGGAAAAAATCATTGCCTTGCCGTCATAAGCAATATAATATATAAAAGGCATAAATAATGAAGTTTAGTGGTGCATTATTAAATTAATGGACCCAAAAAAGTTTTTGGTGGTAACACCAAAGAAAATTATGATTTTGTAAAAAACGTGTCACAAAACCTATATAGGGGAGTGGTGTCGCGCAAGGCATATCATATGAAAAATTTCTATATGGAAAAAATCATTGCCATGCCGTCATAAGCAATATAATATATAAAAGGCATAAATAATGAAGTTTAGTGGTGCATTATTAAATTAATGGACCCAAAAAAGTTTTTGGTGGTAACACCAAAGAAAATTATGATTTTGTAAAAAACGTGTCACAAAACCTATATAGGGGAGTGGTGTCGCGCAAGGCATATCATATGAAAAATTTCTATATGGAAAAAATTCTTGCCTTGCCTTGCCGTCATAAGCAATATAATATATAAATGGCATAAATAATAATGTTTAGTGGTGCATTATTAAATTAATGGACCCAAAAAAGTTTTTGGTGGTAATACCAAAGAAAATGATGATTTTGTAAAAACATGTCACAAAACCTCTATAGGGGAGTGGTGTCGCGCAAGGCATATCATATGAAAAATTTCTATATGGAAAAAATCATTGCCATGCCGTCATAAGCAATATAATATATAAAAGGCATAAATAATGAAGTTTAGTGGTGCATTATTAAATTAATGGACCCAAAAAAGTTTTTGGTGGTAACACCAAAGAAAATGATGATTTTGTAAAAAACGTGTCACAAAACCTATATAGGCGAGTGGTGTCGCGTAAGGCATATATATGAAAAACTTCTATATGGAAAAAATCATATGACAGTGAAGTGTTGCCTTGCCGTCATAAGCAATATAATATATAAAAGGCACAAATAATGAAGTCTAGTGGTGCATTATTAAATTAATGGACCCAAAAAAGTTTTTGGTGGTAACACCAAAGAAAATGATGATTTTGTAAAGGCAAATCATATGAAAAATTTCTATATTGAAAAAATCATTGCCTTGCCGTCATAAGCAATATAATATCTAAATGGCATAAATAATGAAGTCTAGTGGTGCATTATTAAATCAATGGACCCAAAAAGGTTTTTGGTGGTAACACCAAAGTAAATGATGATTTTGTAAAAAACGTGTCACAAAACCTATATAGGGGAGTGGTGTCGCGCAAGGCATATCATATGAAAAATTTCAATATGGAAAAAATCATATGACAGTGAAGTGTTGACTTGCCGGCATAAGCTTAATAATATATAAATGGCATAAATAATAATTTTTGGTGGTACATTATTAAATTAATGGACCCAAAAAAGTTTTTGGTGGTAACACCAAAGAAAATGATTTTGTAAAGGCAAATCATATGAAAAATTTCTATATGGAAAAAATCACTGCCTTCCGTCAAAAGCAATATAATATATAAAAAGCATAAATAATGAAGTCTAGTGGTGCATTATTAAATTAATGGGCCCAAAAAAGTTTTTGGTGGTAACATCAAAGAAGATGATGATTTTGTAAAAAACGTGTCACAAAACGTATATAGGCGAGTGGTGTCGCGTAAGGCATGTCATATGAAAAATTTCTATATGGAAAAAATCATATGACAGTGAAGTGTTGCCTTGCCGTCATAAGCACTATAATATATAAAAGGCACAAATAATAATGTTTAGTGATGCATTATTAAATTAATGGACCCAAAAAAGTTTTTGGTGGTAACACCAAAGAAAATGATGATTTTGTAAAAAACGTGTCACAATACCTATATAGGGGAGTGGTGTCGCGTAAGGCATGTCATATGAAAAATTTGTATATGGAAGAAATCATTGCCTTGCCGTCATAAGCAATATAATATATAAAAGGCACAAATAATGAAGTCTAGTGGTGCATTATTAAATTAATGGACCCAAAAAAGTTTTTGGTGGTAACACCAAAGAAAATGATTTTGTAAAGGCAAATCATATGAAAAATTTCTATATGGAAAAAATCATTGCCTTGCCGTCATAAGCAATATAATATATAAAAGGCACAAATAATGAAGTTTAGTGGTGCATTATTAAATTAATGGACCCAAAAAGTTTTTGGTGGTAACACCAAAGAAAATTATGATTTTGTAAAAAGTGTCAAAACCTATATAGGGGGAGTGGTGTCCGCAAGGCATATCATATGAAAAATTTCTATATGGAAAAAATCATTGCCTGCCGTCATAAGCAATATAATATATAAAAGGCATAAATAATGAAGTTTAGTGGTGCATTATTAAATTAATGGACCCAAAAAGTTTTTGGTGGTAACACCAAAGAAAATTATGATTTTGTAAAAACGTGTCACAAAACCTATATAGGGGAGTTGTGTCGCGCAAGGCATATCATATGAAAAATTTCTATGTGGAAAAAATTGCCTTGCCTTGCCTTGCCGTCATAAGCAATATAATATATAAAAGGCATAAATAATAATGTTTAGTGGTGCATTATTAAATTAATGGACCCAAAAAAGTTTTTGGTGGTAACACCAAAGAAAATGATGATTTTCTAAAAAACGTGTCACAAACCTATATAGGGGAGTTGTGTCGCGTAAGGCATGTCATATGAAAAATTTGTTAATGGAAAAAATCATATGACAGTGAAGATTTGCCTTGCCGCATAAGCAATATAATATATTAATGGCATAAATAATAATGTTTAGTAGTGCATTATTAAATTAATGGACCAAAAAAAGTTGTTGGTGGTAACACCAAAGAAAATGATGATTTTGTAGAGGCAAATCATATGAAAAATTTCTATATGGAAAAAATCATTGCCTTGCCGTCATAAGCAATATAATATATAAATGGCGTAGACAATAATGTTTAGTGGTGCATTATTAAATTAATAGACCCAAAAAGGTTTTTGGTGGTAACACCAAATAAAATGATGATTTTGTAAAAAACGTGTCACAAAACCTATATAGGGGAGTGGTGTCGCGCAAGGCATATCATATGAAAAATTACCATATGGAAAAAATCATATGACAGTGAAGTGTTGAATTGCCGGCATAAGCTATATAATATATAAATGGCATAAATAATAATTTTTGGTGGTACATTATTAAATTAATGGACCCAAAAAAGTTTTTGGTGGTAACACCAAAGAAAATGATGATTTTGTAAAAAACTTGTCACAAAACCTATATAGGCGAGTGGTGTCGCGTAAGGCATATCATATGAATAATTTGTATATGGAAGAAATCATTGCCTTGCCGTCATAAGCAATATAATATATAAAAGGCATAAATAATGAAGTCTAGTGGTGCATTATTAAATTAATGGACCCAAAAAAGTTTTTGGTGGTAATACCAAAGAAAATGATGATTTTGTAAAAACATGTCACAAAACCTCTATAGGGGAGTGGTGTCGCGCAAGGCATATCATATGAAAAATTTCTATATGGAAAAAACCATTGCCTTGCCGTCATAAGCAATATAATATATAAATGGCATAAATAATAATGATTAGTGGTGAATTATTA